>SSNS01000001.1:4442351-4949926 GCA_006937985.1 Aphyosemion australe
TTAAAATTTGTTCACTTCAGCATATAAAAACAAGTACCTCAGAGAGACTCTATTTTTGCCCCTCCCACTCCACACACAATACAAAGCAAATCTTAATGTTGTCCAATTTAACTTTTGGAAATTACTGATGCAAATATATTAAATATGTTTCTATTCCTTTACAGGAGGCTGTGATTGGTGGATGATGAGGCTGGGCTGGGCCAGAAAAACCAAACTAAACACAGATGTGTAGCTGTCATGCTGGATGCCACGGCTGTCAGACTTGATCTCATTGGTTAAGTCTGTGGTTCTGAAGAGAAGGCTGCACCATGTGGTCAAACTCACCTCTCTTGAACTGCAGAAGGGGAGCTCCAGATAACAGCTTTCAATTACTATTTTAAAAAATTCTCAACATAAGTAAGAGATAAATTAAGACAAAACAAATAAAATTAACTCCATTAAGCAGTTAGTTCTTTTTTTTCTCTCTTTCTCCCCGTGTGCTGTTTGGCTGTAAAGTAATCAGAATTGATGTCTGAGTATTGAAAACAAGCCTTAAAGTTTTATTCTCACAGGTGGAGCGTTATAGATGCAGCTACACACAAAAATACAACAGAACCAGAATATCACTAAGCTGTCAGTTCTGACAGATGGTTTGTCGATTTCTTGTCATTCAGATTTGTCATGTTTTAGTTGTTGTCTCTCTCACCCTCTCTTTGAGTTATATTGGTACTATATGTATATGAAACACTCATTTATTTAAATTATTTATAAGAATTATATTGTATATATTAATTGTTTATTAAAATGGCTGAGTAGTACTTTCTGCTTCTCTTTCATATATTAAATGTGTTTTTATAAATATCTACCATAGATCTCACACCTGATATATAGTCCTTTTTGAATTATTTTGATTCTCATTGTTTGACTGTGATTTTTATGTGTTTGATCCATTTTTTCTATAGGTTTTGTCACTAGACAGTGGATAAGAATCCCATATGTACCCACAGCAAACCCATTATGATTAAAAACGCTCAAACATGTGTCCTGTATCAGAGCTACATGTGTGTAGTTTACAGAGAAAAAAACCGCATCAAAATCGGTTCAGTATTCAAGGAGTTATGGTTGATTTAACATGCTGACACTTCAATGTCTCTGCAAAGGGAGGGGGGGCGCGACCGATCCAAGATGGCAGCACCACCGCTCGTCAGCGCCCATAGGCAATAGCGGTCGCGAGGGGTCTATCAATGTCTATGGGTGTAGGTCCCCGCGCGATTTAAAAACTGTTTTTATCTTAAAAATCCAGCCGTGGAAATCCTAAAAAGAAATTGACTTGAGGGTTTAATACATTTTTACACGTGATTCAAAGGAAATTTGCCGCTGGCCAATAGCTTGTTCCTTCTTCTTATTTACGTCAGACTATGGAACGCGAGGAGGGCCAAAACAAAACTACGGAAGCCTGCGCGTTAATCGCGCGTTAAAAAAATTAATGCCGTTAAGGGGGCTTTGCATTAACGCATTAAAAACGCGCTAATTTTGACAGCCCTAATTTAAACATATTCCTGACAAACTATTTTATTTAGCAATCTGATTGAGTCTCAATACATTTCATTCCTTTATCTTTGCACTTGTAAGTTAACGATTCACTTAAAATGCCAAGAAAGAATAAATATAAGTTAATCAAAAGTTTGTTATGTTGGAAACATGGAAATGTGTGTAGAAACTAATCTGCAACCGAATTAAAGCAGGTTTTTTCAGAAAAACGTATAATATTTATATATAGATTTTTTTTCTAATGTAATTTGTAAAAAACATTTGAATGTTTTACCAGTAACTTCCAGTTCAGGTACCCTAGCAGCACCAACACTGTTTCAGCTTGAAAAAGACACAATACATAATCCAAAATTAATATTTATCCTGCTGCTGCAGAGAACTGTTGTTATACTAGCAATGACAGATGTGAATTCATAAAACCAAGACCCACGAGACACATTGTGTGCCACAGTGACACTTTTAATAATTAATACGAATCAATTTACACCTGAATTTATTTATACTATAATTTATTTATGCAATCTATTCTCAGCTGTGAGTTGGATTTGATCTTGCGGTTGGTGGAGCAGCAGATACCATTCCATCAAATTAATTTTAATAATAGAAGGCTCTCATTATGACCCAATCAGACATGAAGATGGTTTGAGTGGAATGGGAAGCCTGGAATTGACCAAAGATTCATGAATTATTGACACAGGAACCAATCTTATTAGTTTAGGAGGTCTCAGTACTGTGAATTTGCGGCCGACTGACAGTAAGCTTGCACGCACATTTAAATGCATCTGATTCGTACATGGAAAATATGACCTGAATTGATCACGACCAAACTCATTTTCGCAGCGCAGCAGCTACAGACAAATGAAACCATTGAGGGCGAAAATTGGATTATCCTACATATTTCCAACTATTTTCACAATTTAGCTAGAAATGTGCAGCGCTTGCTAACAGCAGATTAGGGGCTTCAATCAAAAGAGGAAAAGAGGAACTACCCCTCTGCTTGCACATTGGCCAGCAGTTTCTGTAAATATGGAAAAGTGAAAATGTAGCAGAATCTGAACTTTAAAACTTCACCTTGGATATTTATTAGTTTTCTTGGGGGGAAATATGTTTAGTATGGCTATGTGAGTGAAGGACAGGGACATATCGGCCTGTCCCAATCAGAATCTAGGCAATATGATCAAAGTCGTGTTTGATCCTGTTCAATTAACCTGTTTCACGTGTGTAGAGTGCACCAACTGCCTTTTTGTTTTTTCCTAGAATGCATTTAATGTGCTAGTTACCTTTATATATCCTTTAATCAGAAATTTGACCATTTTTGTCCCTAAAAACTGAATCTAAAGAAGAAAAAATGGTGAAAGATGTCTACCTAAAAAGAAGCAGGTGGAAAAGGTATATTTAAGTGTTTTTAGAAGATATAGGAGAAAAAAACCAGACAGACAGAAAACCAAGTGCCTTCACATGTCTGATTAAACCCAGCAGGAAGTCAGGCAGCACATCACACACCACCTCTTTACCAGAACAACCTGTTGCACACTGAGAAAGCCAGAGGTGTGTGTGTGCGTGCGTGTATTTACCTGCCAGGGCCATCACCGCTGTTACAGTGTGGATGTCAGTCTCTACAGACTTCAGTTGCACATGCCCTTCCTCCACTAGTCTATCTCCCTCCATACGGCCATTTTTCATTTTCCAATCAGCAAGGGTGAGATTAAAAGTAAACACAGAGGTGACAGCCAAAGCCCCCAATTACGATGGGTTTGATGCTGATTAAAATTAGCCTTAGGCTAGGAAAATAAACCACGCTCCTGCTCTCTGATTAAACATCTGAGCTGAGTAAACTATTTCCATCTTCTCCTATTCTCATGGTGTTGTCCTTTGGTTCACTGTCATTTTTTTGTGTCCAGATTAAATTTTCTCATTGCATTGAATTTTTTGTGCATGTCTCCAATTTAGCCCATGTTAATGGTTTAACTCACAATGCTGGCATTCTTAAAGTAATAATAGACAGTTTTTAAAACTTTAAGCTAGAGCTTTAACATTGATCTCAGTGATTGTTGAGTTAGAAACTTGACCAGTTTCATATTTGACACCACTCTGCAGCCCTCTGCTGACCAAAAACCACTCTTGATAGTTTTGTGGAACGGGTAGGTGTCCTAGGGGGAGCTCTTTACCTGCTCTATGGCTTAGCTATAACGCTAGTGGTTAGCATTTTCAGTTTGCCGATCATTTTTATACACTTTCCACTCTTAATACACAAAGGAATGTTCCTAAGTTCTATCAGACAAAGAAGCGCGATAAGTGATTAGGTGCATTCGCTGTAAAATGGGAAGTGCTTAAGTCTAATGTTCATTGTCACTGGATGCTTAAAAAAACATGCATTTAATGAATAAGTTATCCTTGTTGACATCTTGTTTTTATTTAAAATAAATGGTTAAATGATGTGCACATTGTCTACATCAGTTGGTTTACTTCTGGAAAGTTTAGCAGCAGCAGATCCATAGATGATAATGAATGCATTGGGGGTTTTGCAGCTTGGCAACAACTGAGCTGATGACCTATAATGCAGTGTCAGCAGGTAACAATAGTGAACTCTCCTGGGTGATAACATGGATGAAAACTAACAGAAGACCGTTCAATATCTTTGCGCCTCTTCCCCTCTGTTTTACCATCACTTTTACCTCTAATAATCTAAAATCCTGGTGGAGAAATGTAGCCTGGAATATGTTTCTGCAGTCTCTTTCAGTCAAAAAAACATCCTGTATTTTCAATATGTCCATATGCTAAACCTTTAATAATGACAATTATGAAAATAAACTATATAAAGCATCACTTAGTTGCCAGAGTTGACTATTTAGTACTGCATCAAAACCAACACAGAAAAACGCTTTAGAACATAGTTTACTAAATACAAATCAAACAATATAAAAAATGGGACTAGGTCTCAATATAGAACTGTCTCATGAAGCATGCACAAATAAACCAACAGTGTAATAAAGGGTTTAGTTTGAAAGAGCTGGGTATGTAACTGCTGGACTTCTGGTCAAAGGATGGCTGCTCTATCCATGTCCACAGATCCGTAAACATTCAGTGGTTGTTTGCATGAATGCCTGAAATGATTCCCATTATATTGATTTAGCTCACAGTTCATTTTCCACCATTTTCATGCTTCACTCTTATTTTAGCAACAGAACTTCTGTAATTCAATAATTCAATAAGTGGCCCCACAATAGAAGATGATCCAACCCTGCATGTGCATGTGTGTGTGTGTTGGCTGGGGAGGCTTATGGGAATTACATCTCTCAGATATTGTTTTAAGCATTATCATATTATGCCAATTTGCAGCCAAATTGAACATGATGAGCCCAAACACATGAAAAATAACCACTAAGAGATAAGGCATGCCGCTGTAGTGTGTGCGTGCGTGTGTGTGTGTGTGTGTGTGTGTGTGTGTGTGTGTGTGTGTGTGTGTGTGTGTGTGTGTGTGTGTGTGTGTGTGCCTGTGCGCCTGTTTTCTTCAATATGCAGATCTGCTCTGGGTAATAGTGTCAGAAAAAACAGGTACCTTGTATTTTATCCACAAACCTAGTTATGTTGCTGCTGGATTAAATGGATTCATAAAGCTCTGGCACTGGAGCGAGAAGAAACATGTAGAGTTTCTGACATATTCTTGTGGTGTGTAGAACATTCGTTCCAAGTGTTATTCTTGCCTTAATCCACAGGTAATCTTGATGTGTGTTTATGCCTTCATCTGGTCAGCATGTTTTGTTGTGATGTAAAAAGGAATAATAGTTGTTTAAAATGTAGCTTTTCAATATTCAAATGTAGAAAAACACCTGCTAGATGATATTTCATTTAAAAATGACTAGTTCATTTAAATCCAACATTTTTAATAACCCGTTTGGCATTTAGAAGTCAATTAGAAGGATGCTGAAAGACTCCATTACTCCTTTTTTTTTAAACTCGTGGCTCAAGGTGTTGTTTCAAATAAACTCCCAAACCCAACCTTAGCTAAGTTAAGTTATAAATATATTACCGTTTTTTAGAAATTGTCTATCAAATCTTCTGCTGTACCATAGTGATTAAAAATTTACACAAGTTTTGCAAATGAGCAATTAATTTTCTTGCAAAACGATAATGAGTTTTATTGTACAGCTCACAGTCCTATATCTAATATAGAATTCTAATTAGCCCAGGGACAGTCAAATTATAAATCAGTTAAAAAAGAAATCCAACTCTACATCCAATTTAAAGTATTTTGCTAAATTACAATGAAGCAGAAAAACATTGCTATTTTTATATGTCATTTTCTCCGAAAATGTGACTAATCCAAACCTTTTGCTGATATTTATCAAGGTGAGTCAAAGTTTACATTTAAAGGTTGAATATGGAACAATTTAACAAAAACCTATATTTAAAAAAATAATACCTCCATGGGGTGTTTAAAAGTCTGTAAAATGAAAGTACAGTATTCTTTTAAAAGCTATATTTTAAAGCAACATTCCGCAACTTTTACACCTTAAAATTATGCTTTTTTTGTAAAGTTTTGGCATCATACTATCATCTATTATGTTCATTTTTGTACCTGTGATAGTGTTGGGGGGTCCCACGTCTGTTTACCGTACTATACAGTTTTTGAGCTCGGGTCGCTACCGGAAGTACTGACTGGGTGTTGTTTTACGGCAATATATGGCAAGCCAAAGGGATAAAAAACGCTGGACCTTCTCCCAAACTCCCAACTCCTTGTTCCCTGCTACGTTTCGCTCAGCGGAGCCGACACTAATATATCCCCCCACTGCATACTGTAACCCTTTTGCCTCGCTCTGGATGATATTGAGGAGAAATTGCTCCAAAAAATGTCGCTGACACGCATCTGTCTACTTCTTTCCATCACGGAAATCTGCGGAGCTGCACTAATTGATCCACTTATTGTCGGAGTTGGCAACCGTAACTAAGGGGGGCGGGGCTCGGCGAAAGGTCAATTGTATAATGTAGACTCACTGTTTAGCAGTGGCAGATTCACCAAAGAAAGCTAGAAATCCCTTATCAGAGGAATATAGGAAAAGAAAAGAAGAACGTCATAGAGCAAGAGCAAAGACCAGAGTTATTATTGGGCCGTCTTTTCTTGGCTGGAGATCTCTTTTAGAAAAAACGGCATGTACTACAGACTCTGACCTAGCCGTGCTGCTAATGGATAAGTGATGGTAAGTAATAAATGATTTCACCAGGGTTATTGTGTTTGGTCGGGCATAAAGTTGTTACACAGTCCTGATAAAACTATTTATTCAATGTGTGGAGGTGGAAAAGTTTGTTTTCGTTGTATTGCCTGACATTAGTAATGTAAACACGAGAGAGATTTAATGTTACGACAGCCCCTAGGAGATAAATAAAGTCTTTCTGATTCTGATAAAGTCTTTCTGATTCTGATTCTGTTACGCAGGAAGCCTCTAGACGGCGACAGAGACCATATAACTGCAAAGTTGCGGAATGCTGCTTTAATGAAAAAATAATCAAACATATTTTGACGGGCACGACACTGGGTTTATGCTTACATCTACCAGCCAATAGAGGGCACCATTGTAGGTTGCCAAAAACGGTAAACAGTCCGCTCAGCTTAGCGAGGCTGGCGCTGTGGAAAATGGCGGACTCTGCAAGTCAAGCTGCTGCTTCTGAGCCCAGAAGATGTTGTTATTCTTCTCAGAAGAGGAGCGACCATAAAAGATCTAAAACCAGAGTGAGTTTAGGTGAAGCCTACAACAGATGGACCCCAATAAAAAAATTTCACGGCATAAAAACGCACACGGAAATGGTGAATGTTCTCATGGATAGGTAAGCTGTTGTTGCAAATACAACCTCCACACACTAGATGTCACTTTGGTGTTCGTGTTCCATATTCCACCTTTAAACACAACATGTACTTGTTTTCTTTAAACAGGAGTGTGTGTGTGTGAAATCTTTACATCAAAAAGAAAAAAGTTGTGAAACAAGTTGCAACAAACTTACTGGAGAAAACTGAAGAAAGAAGTGGTGGAAAGAAATAATAATAAATTGGGCCATTAATAGCAGATTTTTTTCAATATTGCAGCTTCATATTACTGTAATAGTCAATTGACTTTTTTGCCGACAAATTCCAATTCAGTCCAATGTTTCATTTATAAACACGATTAATTCTAATTGCCAGGTCAGTGGGGGTCATGTATTGATCACTCCACAAGATGAAGAAACGATTAATAATGAAATGTGCCATCAAAGGAGAACAAAAGGAAAATGATTTATTAAAAAGCTGATCTGGTGATGGTAAAAATAATTTAGGGTCATTTAAAAATGGTCTAAAAATATCTATGTAGTTTAATAAAATGCTATCATTGTCTCAGAGTGATACTAGAGTCTGTGTCTTTGGGGGTGATGAGTTTCTTGACAGCACTTTGAAATGACACCATCAACCTTCTGAAAGCCCCGAGCTTTTCCAAAAACCCACCTCTGCCTGGATGTATTACTTTCCACACCCAGCAATCACAATGCCAAACAGTGTAACATCACACATCACTTGGCAGGAACATCTTGTTTGTTACTACACCTCATAAACACACACATACACACCAATGTGTGCGCGCCTTTCAACATCTGCTGGCCCCACCCTGATGTCCCACCACACCATCACCCCCACCCCAGTGTTTCCCGCTAGACATTTTTCCATTTGCACCTCTTCTCCCACTCCTCCCAATTGGGCCGTACAAATCAGCTTGACATGGAACACCACTTCTGGTCACCCCGTTTGCTTCCTTCCGCTCTTTTCCATGTTCTTTCTTCTGCCATGGGAATATAATGCTATTATACATAAACAAAAAGCCTCTAACACAAGACGAGCTTTTTTCCTCCCCTTCACCATAGATCTACGATAAGATATAAAGAGATGAGTAGAAGGAAAGCTGAAACTAGATTGTCTATATAGGGATACCCAACTAGACACACTGAACAAGCAAATTTGGTTATCTAAAGAAAAGAAGATTTTCAACCAAAGCACCTTAGAACAGGTGAAGTGTCCTTTCAAAATCCAGCCATGGTGAAACGTTCTGAAAATGACAAAAAAGTAAATTATCACAAATTTTGCAGTCCCAAAATATTATGAGAAGTGAACCAATTTGTGGACAAGGCTTCAGGACATCCAAGAAAGTCCAACAAGCACCTGGAGTTGATACCGCTACAGGGCAGGGACACCACCACCTGCTCAGGAATGTCAACAATCGGGTGCAACTGCATGTACAGTGAGGCTTTTGTGTGATGGGCTGGTGTCAATAAGAGCAGCAAAGAAACCACTTCTCTCCAAAAAAAACATCAGGGACAGACTGATATCCTGCTAAACAACCTGGGGATTGAACTGCTGAGGACTGGGGGAAATCATTTACTCTGAAGAATCTGATTGTTTGGGGCATCAAAAGCATTGTCAGGAGAACAAAAGGTGAGCAATACTATTGGTCCTGTGCAACATCAACAGTAAAGCTTCATGAGACATTCATGTAAGGTTCTGAGCCAAGGGTGTGAGCTCAGTCAGTAGCATCAGAACACAGTTATGAATTTAAAAAAGATGGTATTTTACCATGCTGTCAAAGACGAGCCTATTCCAACCATCCAGGAACAGTATTGTGATGAATTATGTCTTTTCCACCATGACTGCGCCCTGTAGCATAAAGTTTAGGCCTGGGGTTCATGAACCGCAACACCCCAGACCATAATACCATTCACAACTTCTGGTCAATCCTAAAGAGGTGTGTAGACTAGTTCTGGTATTATGGCCAATTTCCTAAATTGATTTGATTACGATTCATAAGGCTATGAATCGATTAATCACGATTCAATTAGATTAGATTCAATTCAGTCTGGTCTTCACTATTCATTGTCGCTACTGCGTGTTTCTCTTGATATGTGCATTTAGCATTTTGTTACGTTCTTTAGTGGCTTATTTTTGGAATTGGGTGTTGCTGATGTAGAAAACGACATTTCTATCATTTAGACAAGCTTCGTCTGTTAAGTAGATGTGCAATTTGTATATATTAGTACACATTAAGCATGTTTTTGAAATGAATTTGTACCCGGAAGTCCCTGCAGATCTGGTCCCAGGTTAGTCTGGTTCAAGGGGAAAAATTTTGCTAACTTTTTATGAAATCGATCCAAAATCTTTTTTTTTTTTTTTTTAACCCAGCCCTAGTGCAGACAAGCATAAACTCACAAATTCTGACAAACTAAGAATTAGTAATACAAGAATGGGCGGCCATCAGGCAGAATTTAGACCGGAAGTTGATTAACAGCATGTCAGGGTGAACTGCAGAGGTCTTGAATAAAATGGGCAAACACTGCAAACAATGCCTCTTTCTATATACTGAATGTTATTATCAATACAAGCCTTTGAAATGTACACAATGCTTGTAGTTCTTTTTCATTTTACCATAGAATTTTTTCTGACTGAAAGGCCGAAAAACACTGAAGGAGCAAACGTCATGAAAATAATACCGGCATCACTCTCAAAACTTTTGAACATAGCTGTATGTTTGTTTATGAGCATGTCTGGGGAAAGCATGTGCTGACAAGCAGACTGAGTGTATTAGCCAGCTATCAAATTGGGAGAGATTGTCACTTCAAACATGCCCCAGGGCAAGGCAATATTGTGCAGAACAAAATGAATGATCAGGACACAAAGAGAAATCAAAAAAAGGCCAGTCAATGCATTACGGGGCACTGCAGCACTGCAGTAGTTATTAGGATATATTCACACTTCACCTCCCAGATGACCACTGGGGTACTCTGATGACTCCACACAACAGAAAGGCAATAAAAAAACAAAGGGCCAAGATTCTAAAAGCGTAGCAGGACGGAGACATCCAGAGGAGTATGAGGGAACGGTAACACATCTATAAATGGAATTTTTTTTACTTTCATCATTTATTCATGAAGAATGAGATTGAATCTGGATGTGGATCTTTGATTCTAAAGTAGTGCTCTGCAAAGGATATGTGAACACCCCCAACACAGTATATACACATTCATTTACACAGACAGCTGAGGATCTGGTGTTTGGACACACAAGACATAGTTTCATACTTTCAATACATACATTCAGATCACAAATTCCAGATGTGGCCACATATGGAGCTGTAAATGAAGTCTTTAGATGGAGCGCCAGACTAACTGAAGCATAAACAATGAGTAGAAAAGCAATTAAGTCCCCCTGTGTGTTTGTACGTGTACGTGGGGCGTGTGAAAATGTGCCTGTGTATCTGTATGTTTAATAAAGATATATGAAAGATCTGTTCAAAACTCAAGTGTTATGAATTGGATGTGTTACATATTAATTTCAACTATAGATGGTTTTAAAAAATAATGACAATACTATTTAAAGCTGCTTTGTTGGTTACAGGAGGTCTGGAAACTCCTGTATAAGTAGATGAAATACCTTAAACACTCAAAGAATGCAAAATAGTTTATATTCAAATGAGTATTAGCAGGAATCATCCATTGTGAGGAATATTTATGTGCTGACATCAGTGGCATCCATTTCTTAATGTTAATAATCACCCTGGACAAATGCAATCTGTTCACTAAGTGAGGTAATTAAAGCAAACTTTCAAGCATAATTTTTACTTTCTAAAATAATTTGGTGTGGGATGACATCCTTGTTTAGTAAACATGGCCGTCTATCAACAGTTTTAATAACCCTTTCTTTTCCTGTATGACTTCTGATGTGGTACTTCGTGAGTCAGCCCAATAGGTCCTGATGTTCTTTGATCTTTTTTCTTCTATCACATTTTTACTGCACAATCTAAAAGGTTCACAGCATTATCACTGGCATCTAGTTTTATAATATCCATGCATAGAAGGTTGATGATGGTCATTCTACTTTCTTCATTTGTAAATGATTGATTACTCTTGCCCCTTTTCCAGCAGCACTACTCATCCAGAGTCGAATGGGTTTGGAACAGTTGGATGGCCTTTTTCAACAGCAACGCAGCAAAGCAACTTTTCAGTACCTACTTCAACGTGGTTCCAAGTGAAACTGAGCCGTGCCGAAAATGCAACGTCCACAACTGTCAGCCGCTGAATGACTAGGAGGTGGAGCCACTGGTTGCTCCCAACGCTTTCCACCTTGTGTCTCATGGCCACAGCCATTTCTGGGTTCACAGCCTGACAAAAAGCCAGCGACTGAGCAGAATGTTCATCATCACCACCATGTCCGCCATTGTTGTGTTTTGTGTGACATACAGATCCCCTCACGCTGTGTACAGATGACCTCACACTTACAAACTCTGGGGGTCACCCATCTGTGACAAGTCCACCCTCTAGAGCTGTTTCTTTAGTTGTAATGGAAAACCACCCAAAACGTGTAGAGTTGAGCCGAATCGAACCACACTGAGTAGTGAAAAAGGGCAATAAGAGTTGGTGTGGGAGCTTGAATGCTTATTTTTTGCATAGCCCTTTAGCATTACCAACAAATAATCATTACAAATGTACAAATGAGAGAACTGAGGCTGCTTCCTGCAGTCTGATAAACTGCAACAATTCACATCAACAGTTTGCCCAGTCTACCTTGTAGTTATTGGAACTGCATCAAACCTAGGTTGGAACAAATGTTGATGGCCCAGGGTAATTAAACACCAGAATAGAAGTTTAGACTTAAAGTAAAAACACACCCTTTGTGATAATAAAGGCTGCATGCCCACAGTTCAGCCTGATTCTGTCTTGAACGGGTTGTTTCTGAAACTGTAATTTCCCCCCTGAGGGACAAATAAAGGTATTCTTAATTCTTAATAATGCAGGGATATTGTTTTAGTATGTTCCCATGATCCGATCTTAGGTCCAGAATGTTGTGTATTGTTTCTTTCCTTCACATGACCTTCCAGAATCGATTAGTCACAGTGGATTTGACTGCAAGTTGAAGCACATGCTAGAGGAGCCTTTAGAAAACAGGCCATTTATTCTCAGTTATATTTAGCCTAGCAACCAGAGTGTTGATTCTGTGTGTGTGTAAGTCGCTTGAGCCTACATTTTGACAATCTTACACTGCTTAACAATTCAGAATCTGTTTCTCAAGACACCTTATGCCACCTCTGTTAGCAGATTAGCATCTCTCCAAAGGTCCCTTCTCCATGGAAGGCATCAGCACAATATCTACTGTAGCATAACTGTTTTCACTGGTTTTGAATTTCTTTGCCTTTTCTGTAGACTGTTGCATCTGAACACCTGATCCTAAATACTGGTCAGAAAATCAAATTGAGGATAAAACAGATTTATAAAATATTTCCATGTTTTGATCATACAATGCAAACTGGTCAAAAAGAGATGACTATGACATTAACTGGAGTGAAAAATGATAAGAGACAACAGTGGCTCAGGTGGTTGAGCGGTTTGGTCACTGATTTGAGATCACCAAATTACAACCCACTCCCGCCAACCTGTTGTGTCCTTGGGCAAGACATTTCACCCTCCCTGCCTACTGGTGGTGGTCAGCAGGCCTGGTGGCACCAGTGTCACTGTGCCCCAGGGCAGCTGTGGCTACAGTGTAGTTTGTTACCACCAGTGTGTAAATGTAAGCGTGAATGGGTGAATGACTGTTAGTGTAAAGCACTTTGGAGTCAGTAAATGCTTTAAAGTGCTGAACAAGTTAGGATCCTTTACCATTTAACTTTTACAAAGTGTCTATTCTTTATTGGAAGATGAGGATGAAAAAACCACGGGTTTCCAGGTCTTTTTCACATTTTAGGAGTAATGTAGTTCACTTCTAAATCAACAGATCATGTTTGGTATATCTTAGCGACCCTGAAATTCAAAACTAAACATTTTCTAGGAAATAACATCCAAAAATTCAGCAAATTAAAGTACATAAAAATCTTTAGGTGTAACTTTGTATGCTGTTAGATGTGTTACCTAGTTTATGCATTTGTTAATGTTGCAAAACTGGATGTAAATTGGACATCGAGCAAAAGAATTCAAAGGCTTTACTGCTTAGCTTTGGAGTTAATAACTGTATTGACTTGAACCAGAACACTGGAGGGAAAAGACTTTAGAAAATGCCAAGAGAGAAACTGAAAGACACACATGACTAATTTTTAAGTGTTGAGTAATCCCAAAGCCAAAAGCATTCATCAACTCAATCTCTCATTTCCAACTCTTTTCCTGCCCCCGACTTCTCAGTAACTTTAATTTGAAGAGAGAGGAAAAGTCCCTTTCCTCACAGTCTCAATACATATTTTTCTAATTTCTTCCCTCAGAAGTCTTTTAATGGCTTCTTCACTGGACCCTGATGAAAACAATGACTTTTAACCTTCCTACTACTCCCTCCCTCCTCCATCCATCTTCCCCTTTCTTCCATCACACTCGACTTATTTCACTTTCTAAATGATTTCTTACTCCTTCAATCTCTTTTCAGCTATTCAGGCCCAGGCTTGGGCTTGTGGCCGGCGCTACACATTGTGACAGGTGAAATGAAAGCCAAGAGAAATCTCATCTTCTTATAAACGCTCCGAGGCATTCAGTCAGTCAAAAAAAATATATTTTTCCACCTTCTTTCTTAGGCGCTGACAGATGGGAGAAGAAAAAGAGGTGAGCCTTTATATGAAGACTATTTGGGGTTTTCTTTTATCCACAGTTAATCAATGCTGTTCTTTTTTTATATTTACAGACTTGCTGCTGTATTCGGCAATGCTTTTGAGGAAAAAGAACTACACTGTATTGTCTGCCAGAACATTTCATCAAGTCAGCTATTATTTGGGTTTTCTTCAGTAAAATAGAAAAATAAATTAAGTCAGTTATATAAACTTTACCAGTTGACAGAATTTGTTGTGCAGATATTAAGTTTCACTGCTGAAGTCTATGGAGTGGTGACATTTCAGTGCACTTAAACATAATAGTTTGGTTTCTTTGTCTCTCTCTTCTGTTTTATTCATCCAGTGTCATGAGGAGCTTGATGTGGAACAAAAGGTATAGCAGCAGACAGCAGCAAGCATCGCCATCAGGCACTGCTGATTGAAACCTCAAGGTCAGAGGCAGATGAACAGAAAGCCAGAGTGTGAAAAACAGAAGTAAAGGGGCAGCAGCACAGTTCTGGTTCTCCAGGGTCTTGCTGTGCAGCTCACTCTCTGAGCTTTTCTGTGTGTGTGAATGTGTGAGTGAGAGCTTTTTAAGGCCTCTCCCTGTGGGCGGATTCTGCAAAGTCACCCCGTTCTCCACATCTCGTCAGTTTCTTTCTCTATCGCTGCTTGGCGCTCCACACTCCTGTTGTATGCCTCTTTTTTGTTCCTAAGTGCAACTCCTAGAACTGTGACATGGCCTTTCTATCTTCAGACACTCTCTCTCATACTCTCCATTCCAACACTTCACCTCAATCACCGTCCACCTCACACTCTCACTTTCACCAAACGTGACCAAATCACCCTAAACTCACCCTTTGCTTCTCCTTTTATAATCTCTTCACACTTCTTGCAACTTCCCACCATCTCTGTCTTATCAGTGATTTTGCAGATCTGTTTCTTTTTCCTGATGGCTGTATTTCCCTGGTCCATTCATAACCTTTATCCCTGCTGTTATAAATCCATTCACTAAACCTTAACACTGCTCTTTTCAACAATATCCTTCACACTGCGGACTTATCCAATTTATCTCTCCACCGTTTCCATTTTTCCATCAATACACTTTCACTCTCTCTTCTCTTTTCCCCTTATCTTCCTCTTTCTTCTCTCTTTCTATGCTTCCCAGTCAAGTCTCCATTCCTCAGAGTTCAGCCCTCAATCCCCCTCCTCACCTTGTAATTCCCCACTTTTGCTGTAGAGCTCTCGCCTCTGCTCTCTCAGGTAGGCACTCATGCTGATGGCATGGGAAGATGATTCAAACCTACAAGGAAGCACAAAAGAATGAATCATTTAAAACACAAAACAACACAATATCGAAAAGAATTGACACAAAATTACAGGGGAGATTATTAGGAATTGTTTGTGAACTTTTTGCTAGTTTGAAAAGATTCTAACACATGAAACATTTCTAACACCAAGAGAATAAAAACTACAGGTTATTCCTTCCTTTATAGTGTAAAAAAGTCAGAAAACCTTTTTTTAATACATTTACATCCTAATGAGACTAATCCCTGATTATGTAAAGCCCCTGGACTCAATTGTTTATAAAGAGGCATGACTTAATAAACTTAATAAGCCCTTTATTTAAACCAGGATCCCTGTGGCGCCATTTTTCATCTCCTCTCGTCTTCCTCTCTGTGCTAACATCACAAAACAAAGTCTGCTCCTCATACACGAGGTAAAAACAGCTGGTGTTAGTATCAAACTCTTTAATCCAACTAAAGTCAAGCTTTTCTTTAGAACATAAGAAAAGATTACAGCTTCCTACTTTTCTATGTGGGTTTTGCACTGACTTATAATTGAAGAAAAGTGAACAGCAGCTCTATAGGACGGCCGTACTTCTTATATATTTTACACAAAATAACCCATTTCTTTTTCTTTTGAGCAAAACTAACAAGATCGATGTGGGAGAGAAAATGTGATTCTTACTTGAAAAGGGACTGCCTGGCACGTTGTGGTTTTTTCTTTGCAAAGAAGGCGGCGAACTCGCTGCCCGTGCTGGCATAGGCGAGCTGTGCCGACGGCTCTGAGGAGCTGCGGCTGTTTTTCACATCCAGATACTCCATCAGAAGGACCTTAACGACACAGAGAGCTCTCCGTCAGAAGTTAAAAAACCACAGGTCAAAGACGTAAAAGCTTTCTTCCTGCGAGTGCGGTGACACAAATGTGTTTTTCCAAATATGGAGCCCAAATCTTTAAAGGGAATGCTGCTGTTTTCTAAAACCGGTTTAAGAAACTGGTTAATTAAAACAGCAGGGGGGAAATGAAGAATCCGTCATATTTGAGTACCTTATATGTTTTTTATTTAAGAAGTAATTTCCTTAAATTTGAGGGAGTTTTGAGAAACTTGACACTGACCTGTGAATGTTTAGTAAATGTTTTAATAAAACCTGCAATTCTAAGAAAATTAATTATGGGAAATAAAACAATTGATGTCTTAACCCTTTAACTCAAGTCCAACACCAGCTGTCTTAAGTAGATTACCTGAACTAAAGCATGAAAGTGTGAAAAAATAAAACAGTCACTTGTCATCTGACATTGTTAGCGTTTTATCGTAAAACATCACATTCCACAACAACAAAGCTAAAAATCAAGAACTAAAATTATAACATCTAACAAATACTAACATTCTACTTCATACCATGTATGACAAATATTTAAAAAATCCAATCCCAAAGATAGAAACAAGATGCTGACGTGACACGGCGCTTTAGATTATGGCCATAAATTCTTTTGTCTTCCAGTTCCCTGATCTGTCTGCATGATCCATGCTGAAATCCATCAACGTCTGATCGTGCTTCATAAAAATCTTATCAACTTCTAACAATAGTCTGGAATAAGCAGATTGAAAGTCTGGCCGGACAGAGAATGTTCACTTCCTCTATCAGTCTATCAGCACATTCTCTCTGTTTCTTTCATTTGCTCTCATTTTTCAAAGTCTCTTTAAGCTTCATTTCTCATTTCTCACATTTCTATTTTTTCCTTCCTTGTTCCGTCTACCCCAGTTCGTATTTGCCTCTCTCTCTCTCTCTCTCTCCCATCCTTTATTCCTCTCTCTGTGAATGCATATGTTCCAAAATAGCTTCCCCATATCTAATAGCTTCATAATTTATCAGGGCCATTTAGCCTGTGTGCGTCTAAATCTGAAGCACAGTGTGGGTCAGCCCAGAACGGGACAGGAGTAATGGCTGAGCAGATGGAGATCCATCCCAACCATAATGATGTAATTAACGCTGCGGAGAGCATCCCCTGTCATGCGTGGGAAAGCCTTCATGTGCTAGCATCCGTATAAAACCCAAGTTTAGGTGCAGATCAATAAAAACAGGTGTCCCAGATGCATTCTGACAATAATTAGGGCTAGGTCTAGGTCTGTAATCCAAAAATATGTTTCAGTTAACTGAGTTTTGCTCAGAAATGTAAACACACACACTAAACCTTGATTTTTTTCCACTGCACAACTAATTAAACACAATCCTCCTCATCAATACGAGAGCGTGATGCCCGATCACACATGCCCTCTTGAACCGGCAACACCAGAGTGACCACTTGCCACCAGCCTCATGCTGCAGCTAATCCCATCAGTGTATTAATTACTAATGATGAGCTGATGGAGTGAAACCCCCACTTGCTTGCAAGCTAACACCCAAGCAGACTTAATGAAATGCCAGCACTGGGCTGATGAAGGGGCTCCGACCCTTCCTAAATTGCATTAGCCCAGAGACAGCGTGAACTTTGGAGGCAATTAACTGGACCGCTAGCACAGATAGAACGATGGAGAGAGAGAAGGATGGGAGGTAGAAAGTAGAACTGAAGGAGGGACTGAAAAAAGAAGAGATAACAATGGAGAAAGTCTTAAAGGATAGAAAAGCATTAAGCGTTATTATGGCAGGACACTGAAAACTTAGCATGAAAGCTATAAAAGGAGATGGAATGACAGAAAAAACAAGAGTTCCCACCTTGACTTTGGGCGTGTGCAGATACAAAAGATACATCCCTTATTAAACTGTTTTATCAAATCAATAAGAACACACATGGCTTAATAACTTATTCCCCTGAAATCACCACAAAGTCTCAATATTTATCAGTTATTGAGCTGCTGCTGTAACTCCGCTCTAACAAAGTTACCTTGTTACCAAATTAATTAACCAAACTAGGCTTTATTCATGCTTGAAGTCAGACAAATGAAAATGATTTATTATCTCTTGCTTTTGATCAGCAGTGTGAAAATAAATCATCACATAAAATAAGACACCTAGCCCAAAGATTCTTTTTTCAGTTTTAGCTTAAAAGCAAATATTACTGTTGAGTCAAAGTAATCAGTTGATGTAGTATAAACAGTACCCTATATGTAGTCACAATTATTTGGAACCCAGTTTCTCCATTTGTAGGTGATCCAAGTAATCTGTATTTACTATATATAGAATATATCTTTATTAACATAGTTAAGCAGCTATGCCAAGAGATTGATGCTGAGGATTGACAGCTGGTGATAAAAGGCCTCTACGCAAAAATGTAGATCTTTAAAGGAGTGAAACACTTGATTAATCAATACATTTGCTGTGGTCTCTAGTAGGAATGAATGCCTTGTAAGTCGTACTCTGGGGAAGAAAAACACCGGTGCGCCATTTCTCTGACCTAAATGTTGCCCACATCAGAGATGAGCTTCAGACGGCAGCTTTTGGAGTCTTATTTCCTGATATTTGGCCATCTATCTTCCTTTGGATTGGATAGCAGCAACGCGGCTCTAGCATTGACTTGCAACAAGGATGTTTAATCTCCACAAATAACACAAGCCTGGAGGAGCTTCTGCTGTGTGGTGAAGTTGCTAATGCTAACGGTTAGCTTAAACTAGCCGAGACGTCTGCTGCTGATACCTGGGCGTTAAAACAACAACAGCCTTCCCCGTTGTGAATCAAGATCGGTGAGTCCATGAATGCTATTTCACATTGTGACGGAGATCTGTCAGGCTTTTCTAATCCTAGAGCTTCATCATTTATTTTCTATCAGAAACTAAGAAATAGTTGTAGGAGACTATTTTCATGTTCAGCCTGCATGAAAAACTCAGAATGACCGATTATAATCAGAAAAAACATTGAAATAAAAACATTTAAAAACTGTTTTTTCAGCTAACCACACCATTAAAATCATTTGATTAATTCTAATAGATCAAACCAATTGTGAACTTCAGAGATTTGCATTTGTTTTTGTTTTTTGGGGTGTAGCTGGAATTTATGCAAACCTGTTGTTTGTACAAAAGCCTTTTCCCAAAGTTAAACTAAGATATTTGGGAATTTTCTGGATCCAAAAGTCAGTGTTTATTTCCATTATTCCTCACAAAAACTGGGTGTACTTATTTCGTTTGCGTTTCTTCAAATACGATAAAAGATTATTTTGGTTCCGTTATGAGTTTTACATCACGCATGAGTTCAAGTCACACACTACAAAATAAGACTGGAAATGAGGAGTTAGAATAAACCTCACAGGAATTGAAAATTTAAAAGCAAAGGATGCACAGCAATAAGCAATCTGGAAGCGATTATGATGATAAAACAGGCTCAGGCACACAAAGGAATTTAGAGACAGAGATGAAAAAGAGAAGGAAAGGGAGACGTGAGGATGCTCGTGATGCAGCGAGGTAAAGGTCTTTCCCAGCCTCCCCTGCAATGATCAGTAGAATGATTACCAACACAAAAAAGCATTTCAAAACTCCAAAGAAACAGATTCAGTGGTCTACAATATTAATTACTAACTGGCCCCAGCCAAGTTTTAAATTAGTGTGTGTTTAGTGCATTTTTAAAACCTGGGGCATTGATGAGGTCTAAGTGATGAATGTATTGAATAGAAACATGAAAACTCATAGAAATGAAACAATTATAATCTTAACACTCTCTTCCTTTTAGCACCCAGAAAACAAAGTGAAAGCAGACAGTCGTCCATGTCTTTTAATGTTTCTGTTCTGCTTCAACACAAATATATTACCACAACACGTCAGCATCGCTTTGATTTCAGCTGAAGCCAGGTGAGTTTATGTTAATTAGCTCAGTGGACTTCTAAAGTGGCTCCCGCTAAAAGGTCACCAAGAGTTGATTAAGAAAAAGAAATAGAGGAAGAGAAGTGTTCAAATTCAGTCAAAAAATTACGATTCAAGAAAGAGCAGATGACAAAAACAGGCGGGGTGTAATTAGGTGTGAAACTAGAAAAGTCTCTTCAACAAATTATAAGAGCAAAAGCAAGAGTTCAAGAGTGTTTTTGCACACAAATCTTCTGACAGACACAATCATTTCCACTGAAATGATCCAGCCCAGCTCGTTCTGTGCGTTTATAGCCGAGGAAGAGCCCCACACCTAAATCAGTCAACAGGTTGAGTGCAAAGATAAATTAGAAGAGGAGCCTGATAAGAGTGGCTTTTTAAGTCTAATGCTTTATTTCTGCAGCGTTGACTCACTTTCTATTATTTTCTTTTTAAACTAAACAGCCAAAGAATCTGTGCAATTATGAGAATCACTCAAAGCAGGAAGCACTTTACATTGAGTAAACTCAGCAGTCAATCGTTGAAATAAAAGGAATAAATATCAACTAATCTTGTTTACATTCATCCTTTTTTTTATAAAGTCAAATTAAAAGCAGCCGGGACAACAACAGCTTTGCTTCATTCTCGAAACTTTATTGAAATTGGCTGTTTTCCTGCTAAATTCCTTGGCGAGCGCCTCGTCACAAAACGTATTGACTGGCATCCCTTGCTGTTGCTTGAGGTTTGAAGCCTAAAGTGTCCTTGGCCGTCAAAGAGAGGGTTCTGTATACATCCTGTATTGATTGTGCTCCAGAAACTTCAATAACCTTCGCGAGTTCTGACAGAGCCTCGGCCACAACCACTCGCTCAGCGCTGCACTCCTGCTAAACAGCGGGGGTTCCCACCTGGAGCCGGCTGCATGCAGTCAATCTTTTGAAGGCTATCTTGTTGACCGAGGGGAGGAAGAAGAAGATGTGCCCGTGCGTTCGCAGAAAAATCCTGTCCTTGCGGCGTCCCCTGCATGTTTCATGATGTCAAAACCATCACATTTATTGTTTTAAATAACAATTGAGAGACTGACAGTTTATCATTAACTTTCAAACACTGCATATATAGATCAGCATCTGCTGCAGTGGTTTTAATACATTAGATGTAGGGAGAGATAACAGGAGAGCCTTACAACAACACGGACAAGGCAGACTTCCCCGCTCTCCAGTAATATGTAAATATGATGGTGTTTCGGAGGGCAGAATGAATGTGACACATTGATTAAAATGTTGGGCAGGAACAACGTAGCAATGCCTGTGCTTGCTATCTAATTAAAAGAGGCTTATTGTCGTCTGGCTTCATCTTTGGCACTTCAATTTGCTTTGTATGCTATCTGTTGATGAGCCACGAAAACACTGAAGCTTCTTGTATGTTTATATACTGTTGACACAAACATGACGCAGCCTTTGTGCTGGTTATACTAAGTCAATAAAGTGACTAATTTATGAAGCAGATTAAGATTAAGCCGGAGGCTCATCTGATCAAAACAGCCTGTGAAAGCAGAAATGCATTAAGCAAATGGGAGGAAATACAAGAAGATTCTGATGGAAGTGTGTCAGGACTTCTTTGTTATTCAAGGTAGCATAAAATACATTCTTATAAGAAAATGCAAACAGACATTTTAAGTTGTCTGGTAAACTGATCTCTAATTTGAAAATCACTTCCTTCAAACTAGATTATCGCCATCTATAGATCATTTTAAATATAGTTTCAAAGCTCCTTTGTGTGCAAACAGAAAGCCACTCATTAAAAGTGTAATTTGCACCCTGGTCACATACTTGGAGCAGACAATAGACGTGGCTCGCAGTCAAATAGCCACAAATCCTTGTAGAATGTGCAAATGGCAAGCTAATTAGCAAACTTTCAGACCTCAAAACCAAGCTGTAGACAAGGTGAAAAGGTGATGGACATGAGTAGCCAAAGACACCCCACGCCAAATATAGATGCTAAAACTCCTAATGGGTCATCTTAATTACGCGTGTATGTAGAGGCTTGTGAACTGTGATCTTTAGTGAACTGTGCCATCTCATTATCTGATTTCTTTGACGTCTAACATAAATTGAACTTTTATTCATTAAGACTTAAACTGTCTCAGCTGAGGTATTGATGGTTTTTCTGAAAAGAAAGGAGGAATAGAAAATATTTACAGAAACAAATTCCAGTCAGTGTAATGTGAAAATAAACAGAGTGCTCTGAGCAAAAAGGGAAAAAGGTGTTGGGGGAGGGGGTTGTTGTTGCAAGCTTAGATATGTAAATGCACTGATGGTGTAAATAATCAATATACATACTAGCATTTAACAGAGAACAACTTGAAAAATGGTGATGCAGCTTTAAAGCACTCCTTCCAACATCAATACCTCTGATTACCATCCAGTTTTTTATGCTCTGAATCAATATTTCCACACTAAAATGAGAAAGCAGCAGAGGTACCTTGAGCATTTCTGAACATGGATTAGAACCGTTACACGAATCCTGACTTTCAAAAGCGTGTTTACCCACTCTCAGCCCTAAACCGACCGGGCCGCAGTCGCACATTGATGAGAGGCGTTTCTCTGTCAAGGTCTTGTAACTGGGTGCACCCGATGTTTCTGTCAACTCCTGCATCTGTCTGCTGGTATGTCATGTGTAAAGGTCAAGCTAGTTTCTCCACTTCTCAAAGTGGTGGAAAAAAATCCTATCGGAAGATTTCTGCAGATGTCAAATATATGAATTGCAATAGGAAGGCGGGGTCAAGCAGGAATTCAAATAATTTACTGCCAGGTCTGAATAAGATACTCTGAAGTTGTAAAGTTACGTGCAAAAGGGGAAAAACAAAAACAAGAAATTGTGAAATCAATATCATCACCAAAGTCGGGCCCTGTGATGTTTTTGAGATCGTCTCAGTATCCAATAACATCTAATAGAGTTTCTGTGGGAGCAGAGGGAGTTTAATTTCTCTCATTGCAGATATGTGAGTCTGTAAAACAGAGTGGGCTAAATAAAGGAAGAGAAGGAGTGTGGGAGTAGTGAGAGAGAGAGAAGCAAGATAATAAGATTAAGAAGGAAATTACAAGGACCAAGAGGGGTGTGTGGAAGGTATTGGGAAACAGATTGTGATACAGAAGCAACAGGGATGATGCTGAAGGAGGAAACAGAAGGGAAATGGAAATGCAGAGTGGGAGAGCAAGAAAAATGAACAAGCTGGAGAAACGGGGGAGGACTGAATGGATGAGGGGCCTTCGTGTTGATATAATCGGCCAGAAAATAATAACACAAGTGACTGAGTAAGAAAACCTCATTTCACATAATGAGTATTCTAATCAAGAGATTACATTATCTCACATGACAGAGCTGAGGGGCAGGGGAGCCACTGGCAGATGCATGCTGGCAGTGGTCACTTCCTGGGGAATGGCTTCATGCCACCGATAACTGTACACACACAGCAGAGCAATTACAGTACATGCCTATGCATGACTAAACCCTCCAAACACACACAGCACAAAAACACACTACTGAATTTGTGATTTTGTGGATGCCAGCTGGAAAAATCTCAAGTTACTGGAAGCCCAGTGTGTGTGTGTGTGTGTGTGTGTGTGTGTGTGTGTGTGTGTGTGTGTGTGTGTGTGTGTGTGTGTGTGTGTGTTATAAAACAAAAAGAATTTCGGTCTAACGAGGAAACCACATTCTCTGCTTTTATGTTTTTCATTTTCATGATCAGTAAAAACACTGTGCTATCCGTTTCCAAGGCAACAATCAACATAGAACTCAACCTTGCGAAAAAGTGTGTTTTCTCCTCGTGTTTTCTCTTTTACTCACCTACAAACTCTGTGTTCTGCTTTATGTTATAATCCTGTAAATGTGAATGGGTACACGAGTACTGGCAGCTAGATTTAAGGATAAATCATCTCATGTTTAAGTTTTCTAATCCATCAATGCACCAACAAAATAGCTCCTGCATTTCCTGTGAAACAGCGTCACACCATATTTTTGGGTATATACACCCAGACACACATTCACCATGTGCGACGAGAGCAACAGCTGTCACAGATTTTCCTCTGAGAGTCACCACAGGGTCAACTTAACAGCTGTTCGTTTCCCTCAGCCAATCAATCAGGAGGGGGGAGAGAGTGAGGAGAGCGAGGGAGGGGGGTCAACAACCATGCATAAATACACGCCAATTAAAGAGCTTAAAATTAATCCAAACAAATCAAGCCTTCTTTGTCTTTGTGTGTTGCCACAGACATTTTTAAACACAACTACTCCCTATTTTACTAACAAGATTTCATTTAAGACTTGTTTTTATTTTTAAAAAAGCTTTAAAATTAGACTGCAGCATCATGGATTTAATAAAAACGACATTAAAATGCACAAGCGACAAAGAAAAGTAATCCCTCTGCTTCCACAGAACTCATGATGATGAGCAGCAGCCAGGTGCTGCTTATGTAATGCACTTGATTAACTGATTATCAGTAAGTGTAATCACCTCGAAACTCTGGAAGTGTTCTGAAGTGTTCTAAAGTGTTCAGGTGTGCAGCTCAACGCCGAGGTTGCACATACAAGGGGCAATAACCTCGGGGAAGCAAATGCTGCTGTCCATCAATCCAGGAAGGATTCTGAGGACATCACCAAACAGTTTGGAGTCTATCGCTCTACGGTGAGAAATGTTATTCACAAGTGGAAAATATTTAAGAAGGTTGTCAATCTTCCCAGGAGTGGACGTCCTAGCGTGTTCCTTCCAAGGTCAGACCGTGCAGCGCTCAGAGGAAGTGCAGAAACCGAACAGGTACATCTCACACTCTGGAAACCACAGCGTGTTAAATGTCAGAGTTCATGACAGCACAATTAGAAAAAGATTGAACAAGTATGGCTGCTCTGGGAGGGCAGCAAGGCGAGTCTATATCCTCTATAAAGGGAACAGAGCAGCATTTGAACAAACTATGAGAGTCCAGGAAAAAAGCTACTTCAAACAAATGAGACAAAACAGGTGCCTTTTGATCATTAATTCAGAAAGTTGTTCAAGGTATCGATGTTAAAATGTGTTTCTAGATAAATTATCTGACAAACATTAGTCCAGGTTACGGTCAGACATCACAACACATTTGTATATTTTTTCCAACTGTACAGCAAAACAAACCTGTAGCACGGCCTGGATTTTAGCAGAAACATCCGCTTGCTCATACAGCTTGATGTCCTCTTCGTGCTTCCCACCTGGACCATGCACCGCAATCTGCTGCATGTGGGTCAGCACCACGCTGTGAGCCTGGGCCACTGCCTTGAACTTGTCAAAAAGAAGCTCCAACAGTTCCAGCAGCAGCCTGCAGAGGGAGCCAGAGAGGGCAGAAAGAGGAAGAAGGGGAGAAAGTAAAAGGAGATTCAGCTGGGGGAAATCATTTTTCACAGACAAAATTACAAAACAAATAAATGTGAATTTTTTTCTCTTTTTTAAATATATAGTTATTATATTATTAATATTTTACCAGGACTTTATTACAAAAGCGATAGGACTGCTATAACCAGTGAATTTCCTCACTGTGGGATTAATAAAGTCTAATCTATTCTATTCTAGGACACATGATCATAGATGAAGAAAACAGACCATTATGAAGTTAAATCACCTAAACCAATAGTAAGTAGATTTATCTAGCCACAATGACCATAAAAGTTGACAACATCCCACATTAGCCTTCTATATTAAACTGAGTTACGACAGTTCATGTGCTGCTTTCTGCCAAGTCTTGGAAAAAAGTGTTACATCTTTGTTGCCACGAAGGGGAACTGGCTCGAAACGTATTAATAGCAGCGTTTGACATTACCAACTGCAGTTCCCTGTTTCACTTTGCAGCTCCCTCAACAGCAGGTTTAATATTTCACCTGCATTAATAACCCATCACATGGGCTGGCTGCTGTAAAAACCAGTCAACTGCCCAACACGGATTCAAATGAAAAGCCATTCTCATTAGTTCTAAATGGCTCCAGCTGAAGACGAGCGAACAACCAATACCAAACCGACCTTCCACTTGATCTGAGTGCTCCGCTCTGGCTTGAAAACTCACAGTAGCTTCATCTAGTCTAATGTTTTCATCCAGACTTTGCTTTATCTGCTTTTTGCACAAGGTCAGAGCTTTCAAAGTAAAGAGGGAACACAGATTGCATTAGTTGAGTCTGATCACAGTGAGTTCCCGCTTTATTTTCATAAAGGTATAATACACAAATCATAACACTGCTTGTTTAACACCACTCTTATCACTATCCTTTTATCTATAGAATGTACTCAGCTGCTGTGACATCTGCCTACTGAATGGAAGCAAATTTGCTGTTGATAAGATGTTAATTACATACAGCATGAATGTCTTCTGCTGTCTTTACTCTCGCTTAACTCTTCAACCAGAAGCCTGGGGGTCAGAGTTCACCACTGTTATATTAGTTTTTCAATGAACTGCTTTTCTCTCAACAAAGACCAAATGGTGTTTTAGAGCAACTGATTTTTTGATAAAGGCCAAATACAACTCCACAATATAGCCCTGCAATGGAAAGACTGGTTTGGCCCCGCCCACTCAATCAGGACATGAATATTAAATGAGCTGATTGGCCAATTAACCCCAATGGCTCTATGACTACCTGAAGCTAGAAACCAGAGTAGTAGTAGAGTATCAGGGTAACTCAACAGGCAGCTATGGATCTATCTGGCATTCATTCAAAGTCTGGATATTCCCAGTACATCCTGGAATGATAACATGTGCTCCAACATTCTTCTTTGTTGTTTTCCTCTTGTCCAACAAGGACATTAGCAGTAACTTGGGCTATCCTTGCCCTGCAGGTTCGTATTCCCACCACCAATGATCATATATCGTTGAAGTACTTTGGAAATTTAAGGGGGTGTGTCTAAGCGGGCTACAGTTCCGATAAAATGTTAAACCAGTCTTGCTCTGAATGAACTGTTTCTCTGTGGCCACCATAACATTACTGGACGTTACAGACTTTGGTATACTACATTTGGCACCTCAAGCTGCCTATATTCAACAACAAGGTACCGTAAATCCTCTAATACAGGCCCGGGCCTTTATTTACTCAAGTGCATCCTGGTTCAGGCCTTTATTGGAAGGAGGCCAGAATTAGAGGCAGGCCTATATTTCAATTTGAGCAAAATAAACTACCAGTAGAATGAATAAAAACAAGATTTTGTGTCTATTTGAGCGGTGACTGAAGTCTCACGTGCAAATCAAAAGTGATGATTGCTGAGTTTCACTCAGGTGACCCTGCCGCCGCGCTGAACTCAAATAGTGGACAGGAAGTGTTTTGCTCTACTATAAAACACAGCGTGACGGATGAAAGTGAGTGTTCTAAATGTGCTGGCACAGACACGATATCTTCCTTTAGGTTATGACTCATTTCATTTTAAAAGTCGGACATATAACTAACGTTTTATGCCTTTTTAAATCCACATTTCTGGTACATTTGTTTGATTTTATATTTTTATTAAGGTACCGGTATTAATGCCACATTACAACACTGCTAAAAACATGAACATTAGCACTCTGAAAGCTATTTGCGGTGAGGACACGTGAAAACAGTATCAAACTGTTTACCTGCTGTTTTTGTAGCTGCGTTTCTAAATTACTGTGAGGTTATGGGGCCTGTGTTCATAAATCCTGCCAGTAGGTGGCAGTGTGACTCTTTGGAATATGTGTTGCTTGGATGTGTCTGTTCTCCGCCTGAGTAAAAACGAAAGTAAAAAACTGTTCCCTGAAGTAGTTGCCTGCTAGTCTGTTTTTGCTCACCTTCGATACAACAAACAATAAAACGCCATAAAAACCTTTAGTAAGCCCTTACCTGTGATGAAGTGATCACTGCAAACTAGCATTATCCGTTCTGTTTCTGCTCATCTTGCAGCCGGAGATTATGATCCACTAGTCCGCCGTTACCGTAAAACGTGGAATGCGTGCGCCTCAAAAAATCGAGTGAGGGCTCACTTTACCGTCGATCTCCGGACAAAAACCACACGTTTCTAATAGTAGCCCCGGCCACTATTAGAGACCGGCCTTTATTTACCCCCGCTGACAGCGAGACCGGCTAATATAGGAGACCCGGCCGGTAATGGAATACAGGCCTTTATTAGAGGATTTACGGTAGATGCAGTTTGGAATTCTAGAACCCCTGTAATGGATATTTAAGCTCTGCATGTTCCCGTTACCTCTGGGACCACTTCAGAGTTCCCCCTCCACACCTGCTCTAGTTGTCTATTCAGCCTCACTTAGAACATTCCTAATGTTGCTTTTTCCTGGAGTTAATGTTAGCTTCGATTGCTACATTTATCACACTGGCCCCCTTTTACTCCTCGTCAACCTCCGCCATATCAGGGTAGCAGGCAGATGCTGAAAGTCCCATAGGATCTCAGCTTCACTTTGAGTGGAGTAATCCTTTGGGAAGTGGGGACTTCTAACCCACATTTGGCACAGTTGTCTCTTTAAACTCATCCAGCTCCTTGGATATGCTTTTTAGTGTACACTTGTATCACACACCTCGTAGCTATGTGCTGGACTGTCTCTGGGGCATCTTTTGTTCCAGCCTGAATCTCTGATCTTTTTGTCTGAGAGGGTTCCCCACCTTCAGAGATCTTTCTCTGCCATGATCAGAGACTCTGTGCTTTCCTTTGGGCCAAACATTTTATAACAAGGTGACAATGATAAATCATACCGAAAGAAAAGTCCAGCTGTTATATTCGGAAGAAGAGCAAGCCTGGAAAAGCCGAGCAAGAGGGTTAGAAGTAACTCAACAAAGTCTCCCTATTATGGCCGCTCTAGGAGCTTATCTGGGGGACATGTATGTCCAACAAATCCACTTAAACAGTAGATTTAAGGAAGTCATGCTTAAACCTCACCATTGCATCAGTAACAACTCACGTGTGTGCAACAGGTCATTACACACCTAAAACAGAAGCATTAAAGAGTTATGATCTCTGATCCAAGTGATGGCACATTTCTAATGAAGGTATAAAGATAATGTGTAGGTAAGATGAATGTTTATGTTTGCCTGCTGCTCTCTACAGTCACAGCAACATTAAGCAAATGCCATAAATGGATAAAACAGAACAATAAATCACTATGATCTATCAGTGAGTGTCAGATGTTGATGACAAGAACGTATTAAGATGAAGCAGAGTCAGGAAAAGGATAAAGGGGAAGCATAGAAGAAAACATTAACTATGAGATAAGGTCAAACAATGTAGGATTATCCATCTAAGTAGAGAGGTGAAGACGCACTTCATCGCTGACACTCACACCTATATACAGCCCAGTCTTCCTCATTATCTCCCAGTGGAGGCCATCCTAATCCATATCTTCTGTTCTTTCAGACCTCACGTCTCATTTCCCCTCAGGATCGAAGCTGACACAAATGGCTCATGAGCAGTCGGGAGGAATAGCAGGGAGCACACGGTCGCTAACTAACTGGCCGGTAGTGTGAGTGCGCGCGTCGTTTTGGAAGGACAACAGCAGCATCAAAATTAGATTACCATTAGGCTGCTCGTCAGTCAAAGATCATTAAATTACTGTAAATAGGAGTCCGATGTGTTGAGGGAACGCTTTTGGAATATTAAACGTGCCGGGTTATGAAACAGCCAGACAAAAACTCATACAGAAATGCTAAATTCAAGGCAAAGGGAGAAAAAAAGCTTCACACAGACTTGTTTTGGGAGTATATTTGTGAAAGCAGAATGTAGAGAAAGCAGTAGGATCAGCAGGAAGGTGATGGAGAACATAAACCTCTAACGCCAAACTACACGCTGCTGTTTAAGCTGTAAAGAGTTTAAGTGTTGCCCGCTGGTCTGCAGTGCCATAAAATATAGTGTGCAATATTCAAGACCATTGTTCCCTACAAGTGGTACATCGGATGGGGTTTCCATAGCAACAAGCATTGACTTTAAATTGAAGTGAACATAGAGAACAAGCGGTGTTTGCATCCAACTGCAAGCACACAAACTGCAAAGTGTTAAGTGCTCTCTCTCTCATACACACACACACACACACACACACACACACACACACACACACACACACAGAGGCAAATTCAAAACAATCAGTAGAGAGCAGAAAGGAAAATGAGCTACATGGCGGCCTATTACACTGGGGTCAGATGAGATTCAGCAGGCAAGAGGAGAAACGCAGCAGACGAGGCTGGAGAAAACATCCCTGACAGAAAACAAGACGTTGCTCTTAAATGGTTCGGGATCAGTGGACTGAGACCTGTGCTTCTCAGGACGGCGTGCAGCACGTCTGCAGCCGGTAACGTGACTGCTTTTAAAATGTGGTAGTCTGATGCGGCAGGTGAGAAACGGTGCGTGTATGGGTGTGTTTAACCATGACATGTCTTTGTTTAAAGTATCTGTTTTCATGGTCGGAGTCAGGTGTGTCTCCTGCACCAGCCTTTGCTGTGTTTCACACCCGGTTGACTGTCTGAATGTGTACACTGGGGGGCTGAATTCAAAACATGCTGTCATGCCGCCTCTACACTCAACTGCAAACATATTTTTAAAAATAAATTTAAAAAAACACTGCAGACACTGCCTTATTAATATTGATAAAATAATCAGCTATAGTGTTTTAGTAAAAATCTGCAGGGAGAAACTCATCTTCACCCTTTTACAAATCAACGAAAAGAGACAACCTGTTATTTACCAACACTGAGTCTAATGAAAATATTAGGAGTCGGGGCTGAGCGATAAATCGAAAATTTATCGTTATCGAATTAAAAAAAAGAAAAGATGTGTGTAGGTTGGTGACGTTCATGTCCCTTTAAGAAGCACATGATTGACTCAACGTAATACTTGTGACAGCCCCATCTAGTGGACAAATTTTGTTTTTGCGTAATACATGTAGTTATCGTTCAATTATCATTATGGAGGTGAATTCCTCAATAAACCATGATATTGATTTTAGGCCATATCGCCCAGCCCTACTAGGAGTACAATAGAATAAACCAGCAGGCAGCTTAAGACATTCCTACACAGATCCCATACTGATAGGAATATTAGTGACAGCTTTATTAAAGCGGCTGTCCGGAGTTTTCCCCTTTCAAGAACTATGTAGGATTTTTCAGAAATCCATAAAAGTGATTGTCTTATTATGTACCAGGTACATGATAAGACAGGTTTGTATCAGGTATGTATCAGGTTTGTTGTTTCACATTTGTTTTATATTTTTTGTCTGAATAAGTTAAGACTAAAAGAAAGTGCATGAATGAGAGTTAAGACTGAGGGGGTAGGGCTGAATAAGTGTTTACTTCTGCCTACTCCTTTTCAAACAAATTATTGGAAGTATAAGCTGTAAGGACTGTGATTGTACATGTTTGAAATAAAAATAAACTGAACTGAACTGTACTGTACTGTGATATAATGTAAGCAATATGCTTTTTTTTATAAGCCCGCCCCCTTTAGAGCTCTGCAATATGAACTGAGTGCTGGTCAGAAATAACCAATAGCGTTAGACTGCTATAGAGTTAAGGGCGTACCTCTGCTGATGCAGAGTTGATGAATTTTTCACGGACAAGTAAGTCTTTAAAATATAAATATATGAAAACACAACATGACATGAGAATAATAATTGTAAAACACGTTTTAGCTCTGTTTGTCGGCTACAGAAGCACATTCATAAACAAGAAACGTGCAGTCACCATCTTAAAAAAAATGAATCGAACGACTCTTGGTGTGATATGCTTGTCAGCCACTAGATGGTGCCATCAGATAAAAGATATACTCCAAACAGCCGCTTTAACGTATATGTAAGACGATATTACTACCAGTCACAAACTGTAGACAGTGATCTTAAAAAGAATCAAATGTTCTGATCAGAGCAATCATTTTCCTAAAATTGGTTTAATTTTTCTATAAAACCTGCTGTGCTTTAAAGTTTTAACTTCTATTCTAGATGCTCTTTATTCTCACCAAGTTAATGATGTTTTAGCATTGTATGCTCTTGCTTTACCTTGGCTGGCTCTCCTGAGCCAGGCTCTCTCCCCTCTGGTAAGCATGGTCTGCTATCTGAGTTGTGGATCTCTTGACGATCTGTTTGAGCTCAGGCTCCAGCCGCTCCATTATGGCTTTGATGGTTTCAGGGAGTTTTTTCAATTTGGCTAGAGCCTTAAAAAAATAAATAAATGATGAAAACATAACTTAAAGGAAAGACCTTGCTTCAAGCAAAGGGATAAAATAGAGGAGGTATTTGGAGAAGCTGTAGTCGTGCTTGTACCCTGATAAGGATGCCCATGAACTCGGCGCTGTTCTCCTCTGGATCCACCTCTGACAGATCTGCTTGGCTCAGTTCTCGAATGTCCTGCTGCAGCTCGCGCACTTAAGACAATACACGAGGACACAAAGGTAGCACAGGGAAAAATAACTACAGATATGCTTTGTTAATTTTTCTTTTTATCAATACAACACACTAAAATTAAACGACTGGCTTTTAGTGTGTAAATACCTTCGTCCAAACACACACACACACACACACACCTGCACTTGCACCCCAAACCCACCCCCATGCTCTCGACAGCTGACTTAGCCACATTAGCAGCTAAATTGAGAATGGCAGTATCGAGTGATGCTCTAATTTCCATTAGATGGGGCCTCCCAATTCCCCATCAAAGCACGTTAGGAGAGTTAATGTTTATGGCAAGTTAATGGACTTTGGGTGTATTTCCTCTTTTCACTCATTCCAATGGCAGTTTGTGTAATAATTATGACAATTACTATCTACAAATGAGGTGCTCTAATGCTATTAGACAAAATGGAAAGCCAGGGCTTTGATGGAAGCCGGTCGCTGTGTCGTGACCGCGGTTGTTAACATGACGGTATACAGGCACTTACTGCTGCCTGCTGGTGGCTAATTGCCAGACTTCTCTTTGTGTGATGTGGGGAAATTGTGGCTGAGATTTAAGGTGAAAGGATGGGAGGATGGAAACGTATCGAATATTAGAGGTTAGGATGTGTGCGTGCATGCTGATGAGCTGGGATAAAATTAACAGGAAGTAAAACAAAAGCATATGTAAATGGCCGACATATAGCACAGAAATGTTTAATGCACAAAGGAATCTGCCAGATTCTAAGAGCTATGTAGAGTCTGGTATCACAGAACTAAAACCGGTGAGTCGTTAACTTTGAGCATCAAGAGTGGGTGGTGAAACAAAAAGTGCAAGGCTTTATATAAAAACTCCCAAAACACAGAGGGAATGCCAACTTATTGCCAGATTAACTTTTTTCATTATCTTCTTGTTTGTGTTCCTCTGTGCTCTGCCTGGAAGAAAAGAAGTGAAGACTCTGCGCCCGTACAGCCGACAGAGAAACACATCTAGGGTCTGTTTTATCAGCCTCCGCTAAAGTTCTGGTTACTAGTCTGAGCATCAGAAATGCAGCGCCCCTGCGGTGAACGCAGACACTGGGTGACTAATGGGTACACGTAGGGGGCAGGATGATTATATCAGAAACGAGGGAGACGTATATTATCATAGCTGAAGATGTTATGGCATATACAGCGAGAGAACGTGTGTGTGTGTGTGTGTGTGTGTGTGTGTGTGTGTGTGGTCTTCTGTACAGATGTCTGGATCAGCAGTTTCAGAACCATAATGACATGCAAATGGATGTAATTTAGAGTGATGCTAATGACTTCATTTGAGAACGAGAACACTGGAAATGCAACCACAAGCTAAAATCCAAAACCTTTCATTTTTTACTCAAACCAGCGTTACTCATTGACGTACATCTCCCATAGTTCCTCTAATGTGAAACGCTTTAACTTGTTTACGAATTAGAACAGGGGTGTCCAAACGTTTACAGACGAGAGCCAAGGTTAAGTAAATCATCCTTGTGGGAAACATAATTTAGATTTTTATTATTTTTAAAAAATACTAAAATTACTTAATTTTTTATTTGTACTACTTCAAATATATCCAAAATATAATCTGAACATAAAAATATTACAAAGTGTCGAGCTACATCAACAGACAACTGGAGAGACAAAATTCAACATTCCAATAATGCATCGTGGGGCCGCATGAAATCACTCTGACGGCCACAGAAGGCCCTCGAGCCACACTTTGGACAAGCCTGATTTAGAGCTTTTCATTAAACCTTGAAATGCTATAAATTAGAGCTAAACGACCAGCAAAGCCAGACTCCTGAGCTGACGGAGTGGCGCACTTGGTCGTTTTCCCGTTTTTTTTTTTGTTTCCGTGGCGATGCTACTGCTTAAATTATTTATAGCTGTGTCATCATCTGTCGCTTATTTTCTGTCTCTCACTCGGCCCCATTAGTGTACTTGTGTGAGACAGAGGCTGACGGGCCAGATTCCTGCAACAGAGAAAAGTGATTTACCATAATAACTCTATACGGACTTGAAAGAGCACCTTCTCTTCTTTAAAAAAACAATTAGAATTTTTCTGATAGCACAATTAGCTTTTCGCCGGCCCCGCCCCCAGAACGGCTATTGTCCAATCACACATCATAGCAACCGTTACTATCCGACAACTCCAAACAAAATGATGAAGCTACGCCTAATTTACTACTAAGCATTAGCCTCGATAGTAGTCGTGTCTCCTTCGTTTCCCTGAACCTCCTCATCGAGGTCAACCAGCAACAGCCAAGCATGAGTGCTCCCCCCGCCCGTGGCAGGGTGGAGGCCCGCCTCCCAGACTATCCAAGACCCTTTATAAGACACACCGTGCCGGCAAATCAGCGTAATATTACCTCAACCGTGTGTCTTATAAACGCATATTAAGCCTATTGGCGCAACAGCGGGTGGTGTCATGATCACGTAATGAATTAATGCCGAGCTCCGGCCGGGAAATAAAAATGAAAGTAAACACGGGCATAAAAAGTTACATTTTATAAACAGACTCAGCTGAGATGATCAACTGAGCGATGCAGAGCGCCGGGAGCTTTTCTCCGTTAGAGCTGCCTGCAGCTCAGATCATCTGACAGCTGACATCTGACAGCTCACAGGGACACCGCATCGCCGCCACCGCTCCTCGGATCCACGCGTCCCCGGATGCCGGACCTTCTCCCAAACTCGAAACTCCTTGTTCTCTGCTACGCTTCGCTCAGCGGAGCCAACATTAACGTATCCCTCCACTGCATACTGTAACCCTTTTGCCTCGATCTGGATGATATTGAGGAGGAATTGCTCCAAAAAATGTCGCTGACACGCATCTGTCTACTTCTTTCCATCACGGAAATCTGTGGAGCTGCAGTATTTCATCCACTTATTGTCGGACTTGGTAACAGTAACTAAGGGGGGTGGGGCTCGGCGAAAGGTCAATTGTACAGTAACTCAAAATAATGTTTATAAAATTAGATTTAGTGTTTAGAGCTAGAGCGGTGTTTTTGTGAGAATAAACATCCAGGCGGCATGTTTCTTGTTACATTTAAAGAAGTTGCTACCTTTAGTTTTTATCATTTGCATTATTAGAGTAATGGCTTTTAATGTTTTGATGGTGTGATGTCATTTCCTGTCATGTTACTGTTCATTTGTGAAAATTGTGCTGAAAATTGAAAAAATTCATGAATCGAATTGCAATTCAATCTAAAATGTATTCGGCCCTAATACACATAACCATATATTTTCTCTTTATGTTGCGCCATATGTTTGAACAGATACATGCACCCCGGCGAACACTTTTGAGAACATGATTTTGCTCCCACACTTTAAAAACACAGATGTCGTTACTCTGCTCTACTCTGTTATTATACTCAGGTATAATAATGTTAATATTGGGTCAATCACAAAACATTTAGCCATGGCTGCGTTTTTATTATAATACTCTCCAGGTGTTTAATAAGCTGTAAAGGTTATACCGCTGCTGGATCCAGGCGTGCTAAACTGTGAAGAATCCAAAAGCTTCCGTGGAGTCGACAAGCCGCTGACTTCCAGCACAGGCAGTGGAGATGTTTCTTTAGTCATGGACCTGAGAAATGAAAACAAACGTAGTAATGGTTACTTTTCCTTACACACATTCAAAGAAACATCATCCTGGAGTAACGACTCTTCAAGTCAAACATTTAGTATCTACTACGAATGAACTGATATGAAAATTTGGGTTAATGTCGATATGTGTTATCAATATTTCTCTTATGGTTGATAACTGATGTTTACAGATATTATAATTATACATACATATATTTATATATACACACAGATTACCGCATCTGAGATGTTCTACAATCACTGTCACATGACTAAAGAATTACCGCGTCACCACCTTCTACACAAACGGCAACTAGAGGGACATAAATATCAGTTGTTCGTATCAGCCCTGTTTTACTCATCAGTCCGATACCGGTGTTAATGTTGATATATTGTGCATCCCTAGTACCCACTCACAGAAATGCAAACACAGACCTGAACTTGCATAACAAAAACAATCCACTGTTAGAACAAATCGCTGGTTGGTTAGAGGGGGCTCTGCTTTCCAACGAGCCATTTATCAAGCCCCGAGGTGGAAGCAATCCAGGTCCTTTTAAGTTAGGCGGCATAAACACAGAGCGCCTGCTAAGTGAGTGGGTTGCATGGAGGCTGACGTGTTGTTAAAGGCAACCCAGCACAGGAAGGCCAGGACCTGTCACTAGCTGACCCTTATTAATAAATCACTGTGCTTTACCAACCCACCGCCACCATAATTACAGCACCCCCAGCACACACACACACACACATGCAAAAGTGCAAACAGCAACTTCAATGAATGCTTCCCATGAAAGCAACAACAGTGTTTATTGTGTGTGGGCTGAATTATTGTAAATATATTATACAAGCATCACAACAAAATGAAGAAACCAGCTTTCAGGTCACAGTTATTCTCATCATGCCTGTCAGACCTTTCATGGCCTTTAAACCATCAGACAATGAAAGGTGGATGTTTTTCCGTCACTAACTATAAACAAGCGTCTTTACAGTCAATAATCATCCAACATGTGCTTAAATAATCTAACAGTGGTGCCTCTCACAATCAAATGCAAGCCTACTAATTAGTTTGGAGTAATTCTGCTCACAACTTTAGACTATTTTAGTTTCTTTCATCAGATTTCTTTGATGCTTCACCGCATGAAGAAGAAAAACAACACGTTCTAAAAGGTGTTTGCAACAGTAATGATCTTGGTTTTCATTCTGCAAATCATTAGAAAGTTTGACTAAATTGTTGTTGAGTAAAATGATTCATGGTGCAGCTAATGGATGTGTGCCTATTTATTTATCAGGTCTACCATAAAGTTCAACTGCTGTGTGTAAAAAGAAATAAAATCTGATTTGAGGGAGTTCTAACTCCTAAGGAGAAACGATAATGATTTTGTTACCCTGGAAGACGAGCAGCATTTTTGTCCTTGTTCTTGTGTCCAAGGCGACTTGTAGACTTAATGTAAAGGTGTCTGTGCAGCTCGTCGATGAGCACCAGATGCATGTTAAGCTTCTTGTTTTTGAGCTCCAGGCGCAAGTCTCCAAGTCCTTCAACCTGCAGCAAGGGGCCTTCTAAAGACTCCACCGCCGTCACCTGCAGACAAAAACAAGACACCAACACGTTAGCCGATCTGGTCGATGTATTTTAGAACTTAATGTAAGAAAAAAGCTTTAATTTGTAGTAACACCCACAATAAGACATTTCTTAGCTTCTAATAAAATAAAATCAATTGGAACTGTTCAGTCATGAAACTAGATAAACATTACGGTATTTTAACAAATTAAATGTCAGTGCATGATTTAGATTTCAACTGTAAACAATTTCCCTTTTATCTACCATTTTTGTGTTTTTTTACACAGGATAAGAAGTCAACGTGTTTCTGTAGTTTGCCAACCTTCATGACAAGAAATAAAAATGTTTTTGTTCATATTGAGGTTATGATGCATTTTAAGTTGCTATGTTTCTTTTGTTAATGGAACAAATGACCAGCACCACGCAAAATAACTGTGCATGATCAGGACGGGCTAAACGGGAGTGGTTAGCAGAGCAGGGCTAAAGGGAGATGGAGGCAAAGGTCATGGGTCAAGTGTGCATTGATGCAAATGAGAGTCATATTAGAGGAGATTAGATAATATGCTTCAGCCTCAATAACTCCCCATATCTTCAATGCCTTGTGTGTGTGTGTGTGTGTGCGTGCGTGCGTGCATGCGTTTGTTCCATACTTCTCAGATGTGTTTGTGCATGATTACATGTGTGTTTGATTGCATGCTAGTAAATCACTCAACGTGTGCAAAAGTGTGTTGGGAGGGAATGGTTAACATCATTAGGGACCTGTCCTGTCAGCATAATGAGGGATCTGGAGCCTGTAGGGAATTTGCTTAGGAAACAGGAAAGTGAGAAGGAGAATGAAGATGAAGAAAAGGAGGCGGACATCTTTGATGCTTATTAAATCAAAGTCCTTTTACAGAATAAACCAGAGGTTTTTCAGAAACATTTCATTTCATGTAAGTTTTTTTCTTCTTCCGAATGAAAGAAAACTGACCCCCAAGCAGAATTTTTGCAGAAACATTTCATTTCATTTATTATAAAATGATTTTTTTATATGAGCAACCACACACAACCACCACCAAACACAAGCACTGATTTCAAAGATCCTGAAACCCAAATTTTCTTCAAATGAACCAAATTCTCATCTTAACTTTTCTACAATGTCTTCCAGGACATTTGGACCAAAATCCTGACTTTGTGATGCAATAGGAAGAAGACAGGGCTAAGACATTTTTCACAACCTAAGCTAGTTTTGACTTAACCTCATGGGACTGAATGCTGCTTTTCAATATTAGACAGAAAGGCCAGTGTTTTAATTGTCAACCCCCAGAGATAAGCCTCATCACAAAGCAAGCATTATGTTAAAGAGAGCAAATGCTTCTACTTGGTTATTATAGTCCTGCCACATCCCAGGGTAAAATAACTGGAGAGACGTGACTGTAAGCACAAACTAGAGAGGCACTCAAAACACTTTTAATTCATGTGAACAGCTGAATGAATACGATAGAAAAGTGAATTCATTTATTTTTTAACAAAAGCTTATTTCTATGCTTTAAGCAAACCAGGTAGTCCAAAACTCACGACGAGCATATTATGCTGCACACTAAGATGGAGAAGGCTAAACCATAATAACCAGATGCGTTCAGGTGTCTGTTTACACAGATCCAAACATACTTCAGAAATTACAGCGACGGCTGCGGCCAAGCTAAAGAAAACGCTCACTTTAAAATATATGAAATGTTGCAAGAAAAGCATTTGATTTTGTGATGTGGCAACATTCCTGAACACACTTCAACGCTTAAACGGCCTACTTCAGGAGATGCAAACAGAAGGTGCTGCACTTCTGAGTGCTCTCAGGGTGTTTTTTCACATCCAAGCAGCAGTTGTTCCCTTCGGCTTACAGATTACGTCAATATTTTAAGTACGGTAAATCCTTGTAAATGAATGAAAAGTGCGACACAATCAGCAGTTTTGTAAACATTACAAGCATCCTCTGTTCTGTCTAAAGTGTGGTTCATAGAAAACTGAATTGCTCTCCATGATTCATTCACAAGTTACATAAACATGTTTATAGAGCAAAAACCAGAAGCAGCAAAGGTATCGTGAAATAAACAGCAATAGGTTGTGGTTTAGAGTGTGATTTTTCTCTGTTTTTATAAACTGGTATCATTCTCACAAGTTTGTGAGATAAATGCAATGCAGTGAAGTGACTTTGAACTTTTTACAACTTCTAGAACACAATGAACTGACTAAGCTCAGGTTGAATGAGGTTCCTTTTCTTTCTACCCACACAAAGAGAATTTTTCATGGTCTTTTGGTTTCAAAGTCATTTCTCTTTTGTCCTCCTCAGGTAACCCCATTCAGGCAAACTAATTATTACCAGAGTCTGGAGGAAGATGTGTGGGAGTGACAATGGATTGGGGAAAAAGAAGAAGACAGCTCATAAAAACTGGTCAGTTCATCCGCAATGCCAACCTTTACCTACCCTGCTGTGGATACTGCAAAGCACACATCAAAAGATCAAGAAAACACACACACACACACACACTTGCAGTGTCTTTACTGCACTGAGACAATGCGAGTTTCACCGCTCTGAACAATTCATGGCTACAAAAAGACTTCTTCAAAGCAAAGATGAGAAGAAACCACCTGTGTGTGTGTTTATGGTCAATACGTGTCCCTAGAATATAAAAAATACACTCTTCTGAAAAACACATGCTGAAAAGGCTTAAAGTATTACATCCCGATCACTGTACTCACCAGCATGTCGGTAGCATGAAGGTAGTGTTTGCTTGCCATATAGGTCTCCAAGCGTTGAGGAACCTGCTTGATGCTCTCGATTTCATCCAGCAGCTGAAGGACATGCTTGTGCTCGATGCCTTCAATCCACAGTTTCCTCAGCTCATCCCTTTTACAGTGAAGCAACATTTTGCATGACAAGAGGTTCTCCTTCACCTGCAGAACACAAAAACCCAAAGCAATGAGTAACACAGCTATATGAGGCTTGCACAGCACCAACATCAAATCAGATAGCAGACAAAATACACCATCTATCCAAAAAAAAAGTCACCACCTGGATTTAACTAAGCAAATAGGTACGAGCCTCCTATTGGATAATCACTTATCTTTCAGCTGGCAACAAGTTATTTAACCCCAACTGGTTCAATGAGTTGCTTCTCTTTTCGTAAACAACCATGTGGAAAGACACATCTGGTGGTTGTGGAAAAGGTGTTAGTCTGTTTGAGAAGGGTCAGATCATTGGCATGCATCGAGCAGACAAAACATCTAAGGAAACTGCAGAAATGACTAAAACTGGGTTCAGAACTGTCCAACGCATTATTAACAACTGGTCTGATGAGTCCAGATGGACCCTGTTCCAGAGTGATGGGTGCATCAGGGTAAGAAGAGAGGCAGATGAAGTGATGCACCCATCATGCCTAGTGCCTATTGTACAAGCCTGTGGGGGCAGTGCTATGATCTGGGGTTGCTGCAGTTGGTCAGGTCTAGGTTCAGCAACAGGATGTGCTCCAAGAATGAGGTCAGCTGACCACCTGAATATACTGAATGACCAGCTTATTCCATCAATGGATTTGTTCTTCCCTGATGGCACAGGCATATTCCAAGATGACAATGCCAGAGTCCAGACCTTAACCCCATTGAGAATCTTTAGCCCTTTTTATAAGACACACCATGCCGGCAAATCAGCGCAATATTACCGCAACGTGTTTCTTATGAACGCGCCATGGCGGCATCACGTTGCGGGAATTTTGCGGCATTCGTGCCGCCACGCTTGTTAGTAATATTGCGGTAATATTGCAGCTTCGCCGGTCTTATAAACGCACATTAAGCCTTGGCACAAAAAAGGGAGGTGTCATGACCATGTGATGAATTAATGCTGAGCTCCGGCCGGGAACTTTATTAAAAATGAAAGTAAACATGCGCTTAAGTTTCACGTTTGTAAACAGAACCAGCTGAGATGATAAACTGGACCGATGCACAGCTCCGGGAGCTTCTCTCCGTTAGATCTGCAGCTCAGATCATCTGACAGCTCACAGGGATGGTGGAGGACAGACACCTGTAGCTGGTTGTTAAAATAAAAACTTAAGGAGCGCTGCTTCGATTGCAATAAAAAGCAAGTTATGTCCAAAATACACGGAAGTCCGCGACAGTGCAGAGACCGCCCCCATACCTCCTTTTTGCCGCCATCGCGTAATCTTTTATAAAACGGACATGATTGCGCAACATTACCGCCACGGTCTGAGCTCTTATAAACGACCTTAGGCTCCCAGATGCCGCATCGGCGTTGCGGCAAATTGGCGGCATTGTTTTATAAAAGCGGCTTTTGGGATGTGCTGGAGAAGGCTTTGTGCAGCGGTCAGACTCTACCATCATCAATGCAAGATCATGGTGACAAATGAATGCAACACTGGATGGAAATAAATCTTGTGACATTGCAGAAGCTTATCGAAACAATGCCACAGCAAATGTGTGCTGTAATCAAAGCTAAAGGCGGTCCAACGTAATATTAGAGTGTGTGACTTTTATTTGGTGGCCACTTTTTTTTGTTGGCCAGGCAGTATATGTCAAAATGAACTGGTGGAAGTGATTAAATAACTCAGGTGACACTAGGGAGAAGAGAAGTAATGTTTCCCTCTGAAAGCATTTGAAGTACTTTTGATACAGGCTGTGTCTGGTCTTTAAAAGCAATATTAAGTGGGTGAAAAAGACCAAGACACTGTAACCTATACAGGTATTCAACAGAAGTATGCTTGGAGGGTCAGAGTGTTATACTACACATTATCAACACATTAATGACATTCTGATCATGGGATGAAAAAAATTTTACGTAATCAGAATTTCAACAAGTCTGCAGTGGGGTAAAGCACGAGTTTAATTGAGTATAAACCATCTTATTTTTGAATTTGTAGATAGAAATGTGTCTGCTTGTAAAAAAAACAAGAATTTTGACCCAACATAAAATGGGGATGTTCTCTTTTCTACTCTATGAAGCCACAAATAAAAATTAATAAATTAAGATTTTAGTGCTGGGATCTTTAGATGCTGCTGAATAATCTGAAACTAAACTAAATATTGGTAAAAATAAATAAATAAATAAATAAATAAAAAATTCAGATTCCTTCTCATTGACAAAGATATTTTCTTCTCTCTCCTGCCTTTTCATTCAAAGTGTTTATTCTATTGGTTTTATACCTTTTCCATTTTGAATGGAAATGAATGAACAAATAAATAAATAAATAAATAAAAAGGGACGCGTGTCTCCTCACCTGTTTGATCTTGTTGCGTGAGCTGGTGATGCGCTCTGTGATGCTCTGATAGGTCCGGATGGCTGTGGTAAGTTCAGCATAATGCTGAACAATAAGTTTATCTAAATCTCTGTCGCATGTTTCAAAAGCTTCTTCCAGGCGACCCTTCTCTGTCTCTCTGTCCTGCACATCATCGCTGCTGGACAGAGTCCTGAATCAGGAGAAGAGAGGAAACATTAGCTGCATCAGCGGAACAACAAAATCAGATGCATCAGTGTACTTTAGTTTAATGTCACAATGCCTTCATGTGCACAGCTACGTTTTATTTCAGAACCTGAAAACCAAAAACAAATCTTAAGAAAGAGATTCTGGGTTTTATGCTGGTTTTATGCTATAAAGATGCATATAAATTTATATATTGTCAGCGATAGTTGTTTGACAATAAAATGAGCTTCGTCTTGAAGGTTTTAATTGTTGACATTAAAACGTTAGTAAAATTAATGTCATATACTATCGTAAATAAAACGACGGAAACGTTTAAGCAATTTAGCGTTTATTTCTTTTAAATTACGTTACAGGAAGGATGTGGCTACCTCCCATGTAGCTTCTGATGCTAGCCGTCAATTCGTGCCTGAGCCCAAACGCAAGAATAAAGGACCCGTCTGACAGTCTAGATGGTATGTTGGCCTGATATAAAAGCAATAAAAACGCTTACCTAATGACAGAGATGAGAAGACCTGAGGGGTCTTTGTTTTTGCTTACAGCACTCCTGTATCTGCCAGTGTCAGCAGCCATTTTTCCAGCTGCCAGACTCAAACAGGAAGAGAGGAGCGCGAGGTCGCACAGTGGAATGCTGGGAAATGTATTTTTCCACGTCAAAAACCGCCTTGGAAGCAAAGACTGTATATATAAGAGCTTGGAAGGCACATTTTCTCAACCAATGTCGTCACAAATGTGAATGTCACAATAATGTTTGTTGCAATGATTGAACTAAAAATATAAGGTTCTACGTCATTTCTTAAGAGTAATTTGTGTATTTTTGTCTTATTTGTCTTTGTCTTTTTTGGGATCCCATTACCTTTTTTATTCACTTTTCTTTATCTAAAACTTTCCTTTTTTCCCATTTATATTATGATATTATTTTTTTTATCTTTTTTTGTTTTTGGTTCCGTTGTTCTTGTGAAGCGCCTCGTGATCTTTGTCTTGAGACGCTAAAAATTTGTTTCTTCTTCCTCTTCTTCTTGTTCTTTTTCTTTTTAAATCTAATTTTATTTGTGTATTTTACATTTTATTTTCCAATCTACTGTTTTAAAATTTACAGTTTTATGTTTTTTAATGTTTTTTTTCTTTTATCTAAAAAGCACAATGAATTGCCTCTGTGTATGAAATATAACACTGCCTTGCCTTTTGAATACTCCCCAGTGTGTCTGTATTTTCAGTCATCGTTTTGCAGCCAATCAAAATATGAAAATAAGTCTTCATAATATTGAATAACATCAAGAATAGTTTTTAAACGTTTTAACCGTTTTAGTTCAGTTTAGTCCCCTTAAGACTTGAGACTCTTTAGAAAAGGAGAAAAGAGACGGTCTGAGTAGGTCAGTGAGTTAATAGCCAGCTCCATTTAGGCCATACAGTGCCGGGTTTTGCATGTCTTCTCTGCTTTGTATCTTGGACCATATCTGCTGTACAATTGAGAATAAGGGAGAACATTGATTCTGGAGCAAAAAGGGGTTGATCTCCAGCTGCTTGAGTCATGATTGATGTGCTGGTGGAATGACGAGATAACATTGTGGGTAATCTTTGTTTTCCAACCACTTCTCCAACAAGCAATTGCTGTGTCAAACGGTAGCCAATGTTTTTTTTCTTTCTTTTATTTTTTCTTCTCCTGTGAAAACTCTGACCACCTAGAACCCACGTTAAATGTTGAAGCTCTTATCACCTAACCATCAAAGTCATGCTCAGTCATTCTATATAATCTACTGGCTTCTTTGACATAAGGATTCAGAGCCGGTGCTGCCAGTGGATACTGAGCAGCTGTTGTAACTAACTCATCTGATTAGACGTAAGGGCAATGTTAACGTTGTTAAAAAATACCACCTTTTTGATATAGAAATTTGGAGAACATTTTACATAAAAAAAGTTCCAAAAAGCTCTTAAGGCCAAGCTTCAATGCTGCTTTTAAATTTTAAATAATGCTTGAGATAATTAAAATGTTTGCTGAAGGATTTATTTTGATGTGATTTTTGAGGTTTAGAGCTAATGTGTGATAATGACTTTGCCAAATAGAATTTTTTTTGGAAAGGAAAAGAAAGGCTTTATTAAAACATTTTATTAAAGAATGTGATTGTAGCGGTGTCCAATCTTGATTTTCAAGGATCACTATCCAGCATGTTTTAATTGTTTCCCTGTTCCAACACAGCTGATCTAATGGTTATCAATTATCTGTTTAGCAGGTCATCAAGTCTTCAGAGTTTTGGCTAAAATGTAGTGTTTTACTCTTTTCTTTTTTCCAATCCACCCGCATTCCTAATAGGGTCCAATGGACCCAGGAGCACCACCTCACCCAGGCCAAGTGGACCCCAAGGGATAAACCATCTGCTCAACCATCCACTGTCCTGGAGGGGTCACCCAGTAAGACAGCAGCAGGGTTATAGAGAAGTAATGTTGGTAGTTTTTGTCTGTAAACTAGGCCCTTGTTTAACTGGGTGTTTTTATTAGCATTTCTATTACTCATAATCTAGCAACATCATATCTAAAAATAATGCTTAAAAATTACACTAGAATATGCACAAATCTGATCGAAGAATTAAATATGCAAACATGGAAGTTGCAACTGGACAAGAAACTAAAGAAGTCCAGTTGCTTTCATTCGAACCCAATTTGGATAAACATGGATGTTCTGACAATGGGTGATGAAGACACATAGTTTGTTCTAGTAACACCTGAGCGCCCAAGATGTATTCTGATACAATCAGTATTACAGAAGGACTAAGCAAAGGATCAGGAATAGTAACAGGTTCCAGGTGGATGACTGGAGGATGATTTAGGAAGATTGGAGATTGTGACGAGGAATTAATGAACTGACTTCTGAGTGGTGAACTAGTGAGTGGATCTTTCTTAAATTGGACGTCTAGCGGTCACATCTTCCTCGTTGGTCTCTGGCCATAATGTGGTAAATGGTAAATAGCTTGTATTTGTATAGCGCCTTCTTAGTGTTCTACAACCCCCCAAGGCGCTTCACAACACAATCAGTCATCCACCCATTCACACACACATTCATACGCTGGTGGGGATGAGCTACGATGTAGCTACAGCTGCCCTGGGGCGCACTGACAGAGGCGAGGCTGCCGAGCACTGGTGCCACCAGTCCCTCCGACCACCACCAGCAGGCAACGCGGGTTAAGTGTCTTGCCCAAGGACACACAGCAGCATTCTCTGGCCGGAGCCGGGATCGAACCTGCAACCTTCCGATTACTGGACAACCCGCTCTACTTCCTGAGCTACTGCTGCCCTCTATAATGTGGAGATGTAAATATCCACCCCTTTAGCTCGGGATCAGTTAAGGACTTCTTCAACACACCTTGCTACTAGATTATAGTAACTCACCAGCACTGCATCAGTTATGGAAACAGCGTTATAACAACGAAGAAAATTATTTATTTGATTACAGGTCACTGAAAAAACTAACTCTGTTAGTAACGCTGTTATTTTTTTTAACACTGTTATTCTCATCACTGGTTATTGAGATTTTCTAAATGTAATGTTTACAAATATAATTTTGGTAACCTCACAACTTCAGCACAGGCAGAAGACCTCCTGTGATCTCCAGTGACCCCATGAAGGGTCACAGACCTCAGGTTGGGAACCTTGTACTAGCTGAATCCTGTAAAGCCACATGTGAATCAAAGGCAAAGGAGAAATAAAAGTGGGCCATTGTTCAGTGGTCAAAAGTCCTCTTTTCAGATAAAAGTAAAGTTTTCAGGCCACTTGGAAATCAAGCTACAGGGAATCTAAAGGGTGTTTTCAAGAGAGACGAGGGACATCTGACCCAACAATGCAGATGTTGCTGCCATCAATAAAAACTCATACATTTTATTTATTAGTTAAAATTCAGTTGGAAATAAATACATATTAATTCATTAAAATCACACAATAATAAATAAGTAATATCAGTTTTATTCATTTAAATATATAAGCACTGGCTTCTTCCCACTCCCTTATGGGCTAAGACTTTTTTCTTTTATTTGTATATATCTTTTCTTTTTTACTGTGTATTTTTTTAAATGATGTCTTGTGTTCAAATAAACGTTTTCAATCTAATATTTACACTGCAGCTATCACAACTTAGTGTGAATATGTCATATTGGAACATGAAGTTGAGGCATATACTGAGTATAAAGTAAGGTTCATTTTATCTATTTTTCACTTAGAAATTCTGGCATTTATGTTTTTGTTGAGCAAACCGTTCAATGATACTATTACATTTGCATCGGTGATGCTGATAGAAAACCAATTACCACTAATATATAAGAAAAACAAGTTTTCTTTGTTGCATTCATCTATTGTTTTTATCATTGATGTTTCCTGATCACTGAACATCACAGCTGAGCTGCTTATAATGAAAATCTTTCTTGCCACAATAATGCTGATGCAGACACAAAGCAAGGTCCCTTTTCACACTGCACCATTCAATGTTTAACTGTAAGCACTGTGTTCAATACAGCCTGAGGTGTTTCAGAGCATGCCCAGGGGCATTACGGCACATTATAAATCTTTATTGCATAATCTTAGCATTGTAGACTTGATATATCAAAGCGTGAGTCCTCTATATGGAATAAAAATATGACAAGAGTAAACAACACATTAGAATTTCTGTTATCACAGAAAATCCCAGCAGATGCTAAACAATAATTCTTTATTGTGGTGTGTTATAAGCATAGATGGGTGACAATTTGAAGGAAAAATGTATACCCTTGATGATAGCTTCAGACTATATACGTTATTTTTTTCCCATGATTATATTGTTTAAAATGATTCATATGAGCCTTCAGTTCACATGGAATTTCACACAAATACAATGAATTTTTAAAGTGGTTTATATTGATTTTTTTTCATGTTGCAGAAAACACAAAGCTACAACAATAAGCAGAGAACAGCCTTATTGAAATTGCACTGGATTATGTGTATAATATATCAAGTTTACTGGCTCGCTCTTATGAACTGCATAAGTTTTCCTCTAGGCAATCCAAACTTCCAGCTGTGGTTTTAAAGGTACAATGTTAGAATTTTACAGTGAAATAATCTAATTTCAATCATGGTGGAAGGAAGGTTACATTGAAACATATTTCTTTCTCAGCTGGGAGATTGTCAGTTTTTATCCTTTCAAAATGAACAAGGAGAGACGTGGTCTTTGTTTACAATGACCCTGCAGGGTTGCCAATTCTGTGCTGATCTAATGCTGCGCTGGCATTTGTAGTATAGGGCAGCAGTAGTTCAGGAGGTAGGGTGGGTTGTCCAGTAATCGAAGGGTTGTAGGATCAATCCAGGCTCCCAGCAAAGAACTCTGCTGTTCTGTCCTTGGACAAGACACCTAACCCACCTTGCCTGCTGGTGGTTGGAGGGACCGGTGGCGCCTGTGCTCGGCAGCCTAGCCTCTGTCAGCGTGCCCTATCACCATTAGCATGTGAATGGATGAATGATATACTGTAATGTAAAGCACTTGGAGTCTTCTGGCTCTGAAAGGCACTATACAAGTGTGGGTCATTTATCATAATTTAGTTTGACACTGGCCGGCAAAATGTAGCTGTGTTTTGTAAAGAACCTAAACCAGTAACAGGAGCAAGCACAAAGTTATTTCTTGTAACCCTAAGAAGCCACAGCATCTTTTTGTTTTACTCTAATATCGGGTAAAGAAGGCTAGAGGCTAACATTGAGCTAACAATGCTAACAGTGAATTAGAAAAAATAGTCAGTTCTAAAAAATCTAAAGCTACTATTTCATATACCAACAACTCAATATTAAAGTGAAATGTATTTATCTGCTTATCAACTTACTCATCTTCACTTGTCATCTAATCTTCTGGTACTGATCCATAGCTGGTAACAGCCATGAAACTCATAGAACAGGAATGAGAGAGTCACTCCTTTGTTTTGAAAATGGACTGCAGTACCCAAATTTGACCACATGATGTCTTACTTTGTTCTTACATATTGTACCTTTAAACCACAATGCTGGACAGGTTTGGATGTGGTATAAAAATTCAAAGAATGAGCTTTTTGATAAATTAGGACTCCCTTTGCTCTATTTTTTATTTAAACGTATATTAACTTGAACTTTTAAATCAATCACATCTATTATCTATTTAATGTTTAATTGTTAATCCAGCCATTTTAAATGTGTTATTCTATTTACGACATCAAATAGGTGATTTTTTTTCCTTTTTATGCCTTTTTTATTAGAACATCCTGCATTTTTAAAACATGTCAAGGTCCATGAGCAATTCTTTCACTTTCTGCTCATTTTCTTTTCATTCATATTTAATCACCTGGATGTTTTGTAAATCTCTTCTAAATGTCTGATGAGCTCTCTAATCCTTTTTTTCGAATTTAATTTGCTCTATTTTCTCTTTGTCAATTCTTGATGGAAAAAAGCAACAAATTGAGATGGTTTATATTATGTTTGTATTGACTTCAGTTGAGATTATTATCATTAATTGAATGTTTGTGTGCTCTTCAGACCTCACACTGTGAAGAACAGATTTCTTGTGACAGTATGAATGCAGCTTAAAATGTTTGATGTCATATCCTTCAATATAAACTAGTTCAAAACAAATATGGTCCAATTTTTTAGAACCTGATTCACACAGGGTCAAGTTATTGACCCCAATATGCTTGAGTTCAAAACTAACTTAATTTGCTTTTGGACTCATGCGTATTCATATATTTTTGTTGTGACAGGCAGATTTTTGAAAGCCTATTTCCACCACTGAAAGAGAGAAAGATGTTTGCATTCCATTTCATAAACATAAATGTAATCAATCATTTATATCTACGAATTATTACTTTGAAACTCACAATATGACTTTTAAACACAAACGTATTACTGTAAAAGCATCAAAAGTTACATTAGTGAATTTATATCTAATAATTGAGTTACATTTGTTTCAAAACCGCTGTGAACTGTTAAGTCTTTTAATTCATCAAGTAACCAATAATCCTTTTATTTAGTAACTTCTTTACTTACATCTTATAAACAACAGTGCAAAGGTAAAATATGCAAATATGAGAATGTACAATGGGTGTTAGGGACAATTTATCCTGTTTCGGATACATTTATGTGACTTACAGTCACATTTTGTGGTAAATAACCAGAGGCGAGTAGTAAGTAGTTAAGTTTACTAATGATTAGTTACATTTCCTTGAGTATCTTTTAGAAAACTTGCACTTCTATGAGTTGTTTTATGGCATCATGCTTTTTATTTTTATTTCAGTAATATTGTTATGAAGTATTGCTCTAGGTGAAAAATCCCAGGATGCAGGCAGGTGGCATCAAAAATAATAATAAACAGTAAATGGTATATGCCAGTGGTTCTCAACCCTGGTCCTGGAGGGCCAGTATCCAGCTGGTTTTAGTTTTAACCCTGTTTCAACACATCTGACTTCAATCAGCAGGTGATTAACAGGCTTCTGCAGAGCCTGATGAGCTGCCTGCTGCACAGGTGATTCAACCACTGAATCAAGCGTGTTGGAGCAGAGGAACAACTAAAACGTGCTGTATACTGGCCCTCCAGAACCACTGGCATATGCTGTCAGTGGAAGTACCCTGGACTGTTCCAACACTTAAGACATTATTTTTTGTAGGTATTGGTTTTAAAAGTTTTGTTGCAAATAACATTGATTTAGAAATGTGTTTCATCTATCTTAAGTCCTAATTTTATAATTTTGTTGATTATTTTTAATCATTTTTAATTTTGTTATTTAAACCACAATTTTCATTTATCTTAACTGTATCAAACAAGCCTCTTTACCAAATACTATTTTACTCTTGATAATGTTTTCATATATATTTTTTACTTAAAGTAATGCTACTCTACCCACCTCTGTAGTAACTAGAGATGTCAAACGCAGTGGTGAAATGTCAGAGGATATCCAGCATGTCACTTTCTTCACTCCGCCCACTCACGAAAAACAACCAATCAGCGTCGCTGATGTTCCGGACGGCGAGTCTTTTGTCCAATCATCTCGCGCGTTCTTGAGTAAACGTCACGCTAAGGAAGAGCGAACCCTCTGAAACTGTAGAGTTTGGGCCCAAAGTCTGAATAAAAGCAAAAGTGGATGATTGTAGTTAACATCAAACGCAACACAGATAAACCAGGCTTCTGACAATCCGCGGACAGACAATGGGAGCGAACAACAGTACCCGGAGAGTGTCATTTGAGTCAGACGACAACGATAATGTAACAGTGGTGAAGGGCATACGGGTAAGTTACAGGCAAACTTCCTAACAGGTGCTTTGAATTAAGCTAAATTAGTAGACTGGGACAAAAAAATGTTACCCGAGGCTTACAGGGGAAATGTAGGGCTCAGATATGTGAGACACTGGAAACCTTCATTCACAGTTAAAGCGGAGGCATGCTGAAAAACTTCAGAACAAAACAAACTGAAAGTTAAGTCTCCTGAAAGTGCAGTGAGGTTTAGACATAGCAGACTTGTAGAAATACTTGTGTAGCAGAGGCTTACTCTATCCTCGATGACAAAATCCACATTATTTAGCGCTACAGACATTGTTTTCTACAGATGAGTGTTTGTGATACAGTTATGCAGCCTGTTTACCTGCGCCAGTGACAACTGGTGTTAAATATAGATGGAGAGGTATTAGCCAGTCAGATAAGGCGGCTGTCTATTATTACCCAGCTGGAAGGTTAATGTAAAGAAGCCATTGTTTTGTCCTGTTTATTTTGGTCCATTTGTATAATAAACTACTACCTCATAGCTGTTTTTATTCGATCAGCAGCTTAAGGTTATAGTGATGTATTTTAAATTTAATTGTTGCTTCTAACAAAACTAGGATGAACATATGATCAGTTCTATTAGTACATAATGAATGTCAGCCAGTATAAAAGTCACACATTAGTACAATTCTGTTTCCTAAATAAACGTGGAAATGCTGTGTATTATGTAAATAAAATCAAAGCATGTAAAAATAACTGGTGCAGAAAAGTCTGGAAACAAAATATCAAAAGAGTGTCATCTTTTTAGGTGTACAGGTGAACTGGGTTTCAGTAGTATCTAAATTATTTTGCCAATTCCAACAGAAAGTATGAAATGGGAGATTTTTTTATCTGCAGTAGAAAAGAACTCCAGTAGACTTCTAGAATAAAGATAACTACTTGTGTTTTTCTTTCCCATTGGTGTAAAAGTAGAGTTGTTCTTGCATGTATCGCGCTCCTAAAATATTATAGAGGTGGAACTTACGAATAAACATTGCAGCAATCACTCTGGTTTCCTGTGATTAAAATAATCTGGCCCCCTTGTTAAATGTCAAGTTGTTAAATGAAATACTCAGCTATATTCAGTATTAATATTAACAGAAAAAGTTATTTTTTTACACCTCAGGCATCTTGTTCTGCCTCATGCATCTGTTTAGTTTGTTTCCTTGTCCCATACATCGCTGTTGCTTGTGTCCACTTGTTCAATAAGACAAAAAAGCATGACCTTGCTGGAGGTCATGTCAGGTGTTTGTGGTGTGTTGTTCTAAAGGTCTTTTCTTTGTCGTTTGCAGCTCTCTGAAAATGTCATCAAGCGGATGAAAGAACCTGCTGCTCCTTCAAAACAAAAAAATGCCTCCTCTCCCTCCACCACCATCTCTCCTCCTCTACTGAAGCCCATGCCTCCACTTGTTGACCCGTTCACCTCCTTGCCTCCTCCCCTTCCTCTCGTTGAACCCGTTGTTCCTCCCTCTGCCACAGAGACTGTGGCTGCACCTCCTCAACCTCCCAGAGAAAAGGTAGTGGCATCCAACACAACTGATCTGAAGCTTGCACCTTCAGCATCCTCAGCTGCTGTGAATGCTGTTGCTGATCCTGCTTTTAAGCCTGTAGCTACACCTCCTGCTTCTGTTGATGCAGTAACTTTGCCAACACGTCCCTCTCCTCCTGCTAACACTGAAACACTTACTTCTGCTCCCTGCCATGCTCCAGCTGTGGTGGAAGCACTCCCATCACTTGCTTCTCCTCCCTCTGTGATTGATCCTTCTCCTTCTCCCATAAGTCAACCCATTGCCTCTTCCTCTCCATTAATCATACCTATTGCACCTCCTGCTTCTCCATGTGTTCCTGATTTCACACCACCTCCCCCTCCTCTTGTAAAGAGTGAACCCATCACCTCATCCCCTCCTTTTGAGTCAGAGCCCCCCTCATCCCCACCTGTCTTCAAGCCTGTCACCATCTTGCCAGCACCCCTACTTCCTTCAGGGGACACTTTGGCCTCACAGACTGCTGAGCCTTTAGCTTCACCTCCTTTTCCCGAGTTTACTGCTGCTTGTCAACCGGTTGCACCTCCTCCTCAGCCCACATTGGAGCCATTATCACCTGCTCCAGTCCCCGAGCCAGTGGCAAGGCCTGAGTCGAGTCCAGCTCCACCACCTGCTGCAGCAGCAGGTGAGTTTTATTCCAGGTTGCTGAAAATCTGTTTGTGAAATGAAAGAAAACAAAAACCTAACATGTTGTTCAGTTATAAGATTTTAACTTTATAATCGAGGAACTAAGAAGTTGGTGTTTTTGTTGCATGGGAGAAAAAAAGAGTTTTGAAGTAAAATCTAAATTAATATTTCATACTTGATTTTATATTTTTATACTGTTTATTTCTTGTTTTTTATTTTTGAAGCAAATTGATTAGCTTCTGTCTTTTTCTTTTCTAAAACAGTATTAAAGCCCATTTGTAAATTGAAAAAGATTATTACTATTTTAATAGTTTTTTTATACTCAGATTACTTCTGCAATACATTTTAATTAGAAGGCAGAGATTTTGCAGGACTGAACTTGCCATGGATTTATTAAGGATTTAATGTTGATTGTGTTTATTGTGTGGGTGTAAACTGCAAGCCACCTTAAGCCGTTTGTCTCCAACTTTTCATGGAGATTATAATTAGTCTTAATTTTAAAAACGTGCCTCGTGGTAGCTACGACCATTTTATGATTTATTGCCACCCCTTAACTGTTAATGACATGATTAATTCATTTTTGAATCTGGAAGAGATTGTCGAGAGAGCAACATAATGAACGCAGACTGAAAGCATCTTCCAGACTTTCTTTGGTATTCTGTATGCATACTTTACTTGGATTAAAAAGTACTTTATATATCCAGCTAAAGCACGTTGCAAACAGGCATAGTTTACAACTTAAAAAGAAGAATAAAGCATAATTCATCTGATGGCAACATTGCAAAAGCTAAACTTTTATCAAACTGAGCAGATATGTTCTTTTTGAACCAAGCAACTTCAAAGTAAAGTTTAGAGTAGCTGTGATGGATCTGATCTTGCAGAGGGCATCTGAAGGTTACCTGCTCGTTCTTCAGAAGGGACGTAGATCCTTTAGGGTGGCATCCGTGATGTGGGCAAGCTCTTCCATCCTTGACTGTGCTCACTTAGTAAGGTAATTAAAAAAAGGCCAACTTATGCCACGCCACGCTGGCTCCGGTGATTAAAACAACACCTCTGCAGTTTAATACAACAAACTTACAGGCATCATTAAGGGCGTGTGTGCGCGCGCGCGCGCGCGTGTGTGTGTGTGTGTGTTTTATTTGTCCTTCAAGCTCCTATGAGCAGTCAGTGTCTTACCTGCAGTAGACAGCAGTTAGAAAATGCACTTTTGGGAAAATGATGGAGGATTTGTAAGAGGAACCATAAATGGCAAGAAAAACAAATTTTTCACTTTGTAAAATGACTGAAACACCCAAAAATAACTAGATAACTGTTGGTTTTAGTCTACAAAACTTATGCAAAGTTCTTTTTACCAGGATACGTTTTGTGGCCTGCTTTAACATATTACAGCTAACTGAGGCAGTACAAAAATCCCACACAACTCTTCTTGGAAAAAATCCTTTAAGATGAGGAGGTCTTGCAAAAGACGTCTTCCCATATTTTACACATAATCAGACTTTAGCAGCCTGTGTGATTATCAGGGCCCACACTATCAGAGTAGTTTGTTTTTGCTCAAATAAAGTTATAACTTTATTATTTAATTTGTTTTCAGATCAAATGATTAATGTGAGAGCATCACAGTTATAATTTGTGGATTGTATTAGAAAGCACTTTTCGTGTATAACAGAGGAACCATTCTGTAAAGTGACACTTTTTAATGGAGAATTTGTATGCAAGTCTTCATCATTTTGCTTCATCTTTGTTTTTCATTTTTTTGATTTTGTGTACAAGCACGGATTTCAAATTCAAAAGGCAAAGGTTAATTGGTACCAGTAGACATAAACGACCTCTCCTGTAGAGCAGATCAGCAAAACATTGGTTTCCTGCTCTAAGTTTTATGTTGTTTTTATGCAATTTTCTTTTACATAAAAGTTTGTGTCTGGCTCCTGCCGAGGATCTGAGCTGTTATTACATTGTGTCTCTGTGTGGACATCCACATGTGAGGTGACTTCATAGCTGCATTTAGGCTCAAGGTCACAAAGTATTATAAAAGTGAGGAAAAGTCAACTGGTACGATTGATCATGCCTGAGCATGCTCTTTTTAAGGAACACAACCGAAAGGTGTGATGAATGTGAATGTGAATCTCGTTAAAATGTTGCAAAGTTCAGCCCAATTCTCGAAGGGTGCGACCTTAATGAGGCAGACATTGATTATGTGTGTCCACAAGAGTTGGGTATCGAGTGAGGCTCTCAGCAGGTCGGCTGTCTCTAAATCATGCCCCAAGTAAGTATGTGTGCTGATTACGCCATAGTCAAGGTTGAACCTCCTACACCTTCTCCAGTGTGCTATAAATATTCATATGCTGGAGCCCACACACGGTTCTGGACTAATAGTCTGTTTAAAAATGTCTCCCAGGTGTAGCGGAAAGAATGGGGAGACGAGAGAGAAAAAAGTTAGTGGAAACTTGTACAAACTTGTGACATACGTCATTCTCAGTTCATAACTTTTCCTGTTGTTTTGTGAAAGTGATCAGAGAAGCCTTTAGGTCTATAACATACGGTTATATTAGGAAAGACTGGGAATAAAGAGGAAATCAGATGATCAGAGTGGCATCTGCCTGAGCCGGAAACCAGCTCTTGGCACCTTTTTCCTTTCTGTTTTCCCATCCGTTCTGTGGAAGCTGTGGGGTGACTCAACAAAGAGCAAGGTAGAAACGTGAGGAAGTGGTAATGTTACAGATTATGCCCTCCACGCGGGTCCTGGGGTTAATGAAACTTCTGATGAGAAATGCAATTTGCCTTTGTCTATTATCTCCACTGCCAATAGCCTGTGCTCCACTGCCTCGCCGCCGCCTCTGTGGGTTTTTCCATAGGGTGCGGTGATTGGTGGAAAGCAAAAGGAGGGAGACGCGTCTAAAAAGATGATGAGTTTTTAATCTTTTTAACATTTACATGTCCTACTCAGGATTGACAAGGTCTCTGTCAATCTGGAATTGTCTCCGACCCTAACCAGCTTCCCTCAAGGACCCCAGACAGTGTTTATCATATCAGAACCTGTTCTGTGGCTGACCCTGTGGGCTCGCCAGCCATCTGAAGCCTCTCTTTGCAAAGCTAGAGAGGAAATGAAGAGTTGTCTGTGCTTGCCTGAACTTAGAGGACTTTGAAATTTTTTACTTTTCGTGGCACTCTTCAAGAGAGCCTGCATTGAAAATGCAGATGAAAGCTACTGTAAGAGGGACTACTTGATTTTAGTGTCAAGGGCACAGTGCATTAAACATATTCTGTGTTGTGTGTATATTTCATATAAAAAGTTCCTATACATGGTTACATTTTGGGGAAATTTGAAACTACCTTGACACTGACATCCATGAGTTTTATAAACCTCAAACTAGTGCTGAAACTGCTGAAACACTGAGACAAAGCAAAAAAACAAAAGGTCGCTCCATGTTTTGATTTTATTACTGGTGACTCGACATAGATCCCAGTGGCAGATTCTCCGTCAGGTTTTCAGGTTGTCTCTTCTGTCCTAGCACAGCTGTAATTAGTCTCTCCTCTGCAGTGAGATCAATGATACGTGTTAGTGCAGTCAAACATGATGGATATTATTCTTTCACACTCTGGACAGCATTCGACAGCAGTGCGTGTCTCTGAGGATGCACTCAAAAGTAAAAAGTAGTAACCCATCATTTTGTTAGTTTTAGTGTTTCCAAACCGCTTATTTCCAAACGTTTATCAGCTGTCTTGATTCATAGTTGTTATTGTTTGCTGCAGAAAAGAAAAGTGTCTGTTGCATAGAATTTCAATTTTGAGATTATATTAGGATGTCAAGTGGTCCAAGTTATTAAACTATTTAATTGTTGTGTTTTTAAAATATATTGATGATTCAGAAAACTAGCCTTGACTAACACCACAGGTGTATCAGATGAGAGATCAACAGTGAACTGCTTAAAAGTTGCAGATCAGCCGTGTGTCTGAATGCAGAACCAGAGCATAGCTGATTAAAATAAATGACTTTGCATATTCCTGGTCTTGGTGTTTTCTCTTAGTGTTAATCTGATTTAGGTGTAATGAGGTTTCTGTGGCCTGCTGTTACCACGTTACCAGGTAATAATAGACTCTGACAATGGGGATTATCCCATCTAACTAATGCAGTGGGAGGCTAATCTTGACACACTCAGGCACTTCCCTCCATCACTGCAGTGTTGCAGCACACCGCATGCCACTTCAGTCTTCAGAGCACGTTTTTGGGGCTGGTCGCCGGCCGGCATCTTTACTTTCATGCTTAATTACCTGCCAAGATAGAGCAGTGAGGACACGGAGTCTACACGTATGTCGGCAGTGACATGATATATGTAGACGTCGCGGTGCTGAAAGTTTGATTTTAGGATAAAGGGTGTGTGTGCGTGCGTAAATATAAAAGGTTCAGGGAAGTTAATCTTTCACACAACACATTTTTATTACTGTTCAGTTTGTTTCCTTCTAAGGGGAAATGATTCACTGTTCTTGACCAATCTCATCTGAGGTCCTCATTACAAATTTTAGGAAGATAAGTCTTTTCATTCTCTTTATTCGACATTTAAAAAGCAAATGTAAGGTTTCACCACTCTGGACATCACTTGCTGAGACAATTACATCAGTTCAGTCATTCGTTTTTTCTTATTGTCTTTAATGTTTATGTTTCTTTTATGCAGATTTTCTGCAGACATTTTGAAGCATTTTTTTCTGTTCACACAACACAGTTTCCTTTATTCAACTGTTTGCTTTTGCTCTCTTTGTGTCTTTAGTGGATGAAGAGGCCCTGAGGAAGAAGATCACTGATGAGCTGAGTAAAGGCTTCGAGCAAGACAGGGCCAAGGCTAAGCAAGAGATGCAAGCATGGTTAGACTCTCTCATTTTTTTCTCTAACATAAACAATCCAATCTTCATTGTTTTGCAGAATGTTTTTTGTGTAACAGAGATAGAAATTTTAAAGGGATTTTTTATAGGGATGTTTCGATCACGTTTTTTTGCTCTCGGTCCGAGTCATTTGATTGTGAGTATCTGCTGATAACGAGCCCTGATCCGATCATTTTCAGCAAAGCATTAAAACAAGAGTTAAAAAGGGAAACACCTCCGGGTTGTCCTTTAAGATTAACTTCACTTGTTTAGGAAGTACTTTGATAAAAAAATACTTGTTAATATGAACATATTTAAAAGTAGCGGCATATTTCAAGTTGTATACTCTCTAAATATACTGCTGTACTGAGTGATGTGCATTCCCGTGACGGGGCAGGAATGCAGCGCCACGGCTAGCAGGGCAACTTTTTCCTGCACAACACGTGTGGCTCAAGTGCTGCAGGAGACCAATGTTTTGCTGTCCATCTGCAGTTTCACTTTGTTTATTATCGCATCTTTCTCTGTCGGCTGGCTCCGTGCTTGCTGCTGTGAACTGGGACTATTAGTGGCAAACTGGTACGAGACCAGTGATTCGCTTTAGTGACGCTTGAAGGAAAAGGCAAAAGAGAAAGTAGTTTGCTTTGAAGTCGGTGTATCAGATTCGTTGGGTTGAATGCAGCTCTACCTTTTTCCACCACGTTAAATACCCAGTTTGCACTCATTAACCAGCTCAGTGGCCTACTGGTATGAGTGTCTGCCCTGAGACTGGGAGATCTTGGCTGTTCCTTTAGACATCTCTTCACCACACAGCTGTCAGTTCAGTGTCTTTTTTTCCAGGTTTTTTAACAAATGGATGACTTTTTTTTTAAGGTGACCACTTTTCTCTTTCATTAATAGTCAAAAAGGTCAACATCCGTCTTTCCGATCCCTACTGTTTCCAATTTACCTCTGTTCCGAAGTACCTCAGCACTTTTCCTTTTCCTCTTTATCTGCTGCCCTCCTCTCCTCCTGCTCTCTTGCAATCAATTAATCATGTCTTAGAAAGGAGGGCACAATGCTGAGATAATTTCCTGCATGCAGAGGGGTGATCCATTAGCGCTGCCTGATAAAGAAGCATGCTCTTTATTTTTGAAAATTTTTTTTCTTCTTCACACCACCCTCTAGCCTCTGCTTCTGTCGTTTTGACCCTAACATAGCAGATATCATATTGTTGGCCCTTTCTCTTGAATTGACCTCAGTAAAATCCCAGCAGTCCAGGCAGATCAGTAACTTCTGATGAGAGAAAAAAAAAATAAATACAATTTTTGGTTGGAAAGTTAACTTTGTGTTTAGACAACTTTTTCAGGTTCATTCAGAATGAGAAATCGACAACCAGTGTATGTTTATAAGACTTTTTTGTAACTGCAGCATTAACTTTTCAGACAAAATTGAATAAACTGAAAACAGGTGCAGTCCTAGTGGCAAGCCAACTGCAGCTACGTGTGCTCGCCTCAAAAACAGTTAATGAAAAGGATGAGTCCATTCTGTCCTGTTCAGTAGCGCTGTGTGAAAAATTTCTGGGATTTTGAGGATTTGTGGAATTCCGATTAGGCACGATTCCATCTGTTTGGCTGTAGGGCCATAAATGAACTCCAGAGATCTGGCTTTGCATATTTTGCTCTGGTAGAAGTGAAGTAGGGGCTCTGAGCTCCGAGTTTATTTAGGTGCAGCCTAAACTAATTTGTAGAAAGAAGCGGGTGCAGAGAGCAGATTTGCCTCCACTGCTTCTCTGTGGGGCATCAGAGCAGAACGACACAGAAAAGGATGAGAGAGAAGGTGGGATGAGGGTAAAAGAACTCTTACACCAGCCCGTCACTTCTCCCTTAACCTATTGAAGCTTTGTCACTATTAAGCACCAGTGCTTTACTTTTCAAAGACACTCTCCTTGACTATGCATTCTCAGTCGCCTCATCTTCTTGCCTTTTTTGTCAAATTTTCAAAACTTTTTTTCTCATTTTTATGTTTCTCTGTATTTCTCAGTCTACTTTTTCCCCACATTTGTTATATTCTATTCTTTTATCAAACTCTCCTTGTGTGTGTGAATGCCTGTGTTGAGTCACTCAAAGGTTAGCTGTTCTTGTGAAACTTCTGCCCATTATTTCAGGACGTGGTTGTGCTGGCTTCAGCTGTATAATTGCACGTCAGACTTCTGAGTGAGAACACTGACCTTCTCTCAGAGCTTCTGCATTCCTTCTCCGTTAACCAGCCGCTCTATTAAATTATTTACTGATCATATTGTGTTTGTTTTTATTTTAATGTTGCAGAAGTATTCACATCATAATGCATAGACTCAACCTACTGCTCCTTTATCATTAACAAAGCCCTGTCTTCACACACACACCACACACACACATGCGCGCGTCTGTCTTTCTATCATAGTGAGGACCATCCATTGACTTCCATTCTTTTGTTTTTCATTTTAGTGACTATTATGCCTAACAAGGGATGTAAGAAAATATTGATATGGCAATATATCGTGTTATTTTTTCCTGCGATATTATATCAATATTCAAAAGCCGTGTATTGAATTTTTGAAAGAATTTACATGCATTTTGGTGCAATTAAAATGCCGACTGCTAGTTGGCAGCAGAGACGGCTTTTATGTTTTTTTTTAAATGACTTCTGATAATGCAGATGTTAATTACTCCTTTTATTTTTTACTTAAAGAGCAATGGGTTTTGTTTCCACCATTGAAACGTAAATCTCTCTATTATGCTTCAGATACCTCATGGTAAACATATTACGTATCAGTTTGGACTGTTTATTGAATTTTCCTACAATAAATTCAGTCTAAAAAAATCGCTAATATCGTCTGGCTGAATGTATCGCAATATATCGTGATATATCGTATCGTCTCCCCTGTATCGTGATGCGTATCGTATCACCAGAATTTTACCAATACACATCCCTATGCCTAACCCTAACCATAACCAGTATTCCTAACCCTAACCTCAACAAAAACCTAATTCACACCATACCTCTAAACCCAACTGGTAAGCTTCTAAAAAAAAGTGAGGACCAGAAAAATGTCTTCACTTTGAAAAATGTCCTCACTCTGTTGGTTAAAAACTTGTTTTGGTCCTCAGTATGTAGTAAGTACAAGAACACACACGCACACACACACACACACACACACACACACACACACACACACACACACACACACACACACACACACACACACAATGGAGGGCTGGAAACAGCTAAATGATTTGCAGTTCATTTAAAACTTACATCAGAGAATGTGTATCATATATCAAAACGTTTTAGATTTACTGGCAGTTGCATCTTTTATTTCATGCTTTTGCTTTGTTTTATTTGAAAAGACAAGGTGGTGGTGACCAGTTCCCTTCTTATGATTGAAGATGGTGGTATTTAGGTATTCTTGGTATTTAGAAGACTTAATATGTTGAGTCGACAGTTAAAAATAAGCATTGTCATTTAGTTTTTTGTGGTCTGTTCCACGTAGTGTGTGCAACAGCCTGTAACTGTTGTCTCTCAAAAGCCTATAACCAGGTGTATTGTGATAAAAGTACACAATTATAGGTCTTGTTTGCTGAGAAACCGTGTAGTACTTTATTTTTTTTTAAATACGATTAGTCACTTTGAGTATTATATGCATGCTAAAAGTGAACATTTTATGCAAACTCTATCGCCTGCATTAGTTGCAGAAAGAAGATGTATGTGGAAATGATTGGGTCAGAAATAGCCAGTCTCTTCTACGTCAGGGAAAATTTATATTCCATGACTAGTCCACCTTGGCTTGCAAAATGGGAAGGCTTTACTTACTTTGCGGCCAGGAAAGAGCAGGGCCTGTCTCGGCTTGTAGAAGCTAACCATTAGCAACTCCACAACACAGTGAAACAGGTTTGTGTTTGTGTTATTTGTGAAGAAAACACATCAGCGAGCGAATGGAAGAAGCGCAAGAGTTGCATTGCTGTTAGCCAATCAGAGGTGAGATGTTTGCATATCAGGAATATTAATGACTAAGACTTGAAATCCAGTTGTTCTTAATGTCGACTCTCAAGTCATTCATACTAGAGACCACAGTAGATTTATTGAAAGAAACGAGTGAATGAGCCTTTTACACTTAACTTTCTTGCATCGTTTTATTGAAACTGCAGTTAGATAGGGTGTATGCACGAGTTCTTGTGTGTGCATATATGTGTGGGAGAGAGCATGCTTCCATAAAATATTCATAGCCAACATTCTGAGACATTATTTCAACATCAATATTGCATCAGGCCCTAAATGCTTTTGTTTCAAAGCACCTGGGTTTAGCATTGTTATGCAGTTTGCCACACTTTTTTGTGTAAAAGCACATTTTGTGAAAATGAAAGGCAGCGTGTGTGTGGTGGTGGTGGTGGTGGGGTGGGGTGGGGTGGGGGGGGGTGAGACAGAAGGCATTCATTCATTGTATTTTTTTAAAAATATTTTTGCAAGTGTAGTAGTTCACTCCTTAAGGACTTGGGGATGATGGTTTATTGGATTTGCCATTTGTAGGATTGACCACATCTAATTATTTTTTATCATGTCTACATTTACTGTTATTGGACAGTGCATTCAAATAAATACTAATGCTTGGTTTACTTGTTAATACTTTATGGAATAGGCAAAGAGTCTTCCGCACAAGAACCTTCCTCTCTAATACAGAAACGCTCAACTGGTAATTAAATAAGTAAACATAGATTACATTTGCCTCAGTATAGATTTTGGCCATGGATAGGAGATTGTAATTTTCTATAGTCACAACATTATAAGTTGTGTTAAGATGGGTAACAACCAACCAGAAAAGGTAAACAGTCTAAATCACACTGTACTTTTGTCACATATGCTCTATTCCCCAGCAGTGTTGGGGAATATTGATAATGCTGAATGGGATTTTTCTAACTGGAGAAAATAAATTTCATAAGCCAGAGTCAAATTTTCATGTAGGTACTGGTACATTATTGTTGTTTTCTTCTTTTTCACTAAACTATAAATGTCCTCATTAAAAAATTCTGTTTAAGGAAGAGCAAAAAAGCAAAAGCATCAAAAGATTTTGAGTTCCCACTTCCTAGGAACGTTTACTGCGGGTACGGCAAAACCAAGGTGGCCCCGAACAAAGTGCCAAGGTTGTGTTAAATTGGTAGTCATTTCCAACACCCAAATAAGCTTTCAAGCACAGAAAAAGTAATATTTTTTATTTGTCTTCTTTATGTACCCTTGTTTAAGGGTTACATCTTTAGAGGAAGACACAATTAAACCAAATGTGTTCCATTATAAACTAATGCTAGTTCATTTGTTCTGTTTTTCCTTCTTTCTGTTTTAAGAATCGGTCCAACGATCAATTGCAACAGCAGTTAATTTGCTAAGATTATCCTCTGCTACTCAAGCCAAGCCCAAAAACAACAGCATTCATCTATCCTCTAAAGGCATGATACTTTTCCCTTCTCCGGCTTAGCTATTGTCTATTTCCTCCCTCTGTCTGACTCAACCATTCTCTGTGTCAAAGCTCCCCTTCCCCTCCCAGTGCCAATCTTCTACAGTCGAATGAAAAATGCGTCCAATATCCCAGAGACAGGGCAATAATGACTGGAAAGCAATAGAGGTGAAGCAGACAGATAGCATCTAGCTAGTGATAGCAGTCTTTGCTTGGGTTAGCACTTGTGAGGAAGTCAGTAGGTTTTTTCCTTTGCTCTCCCCCCGATTTTTCCTCTCATTGTAGTTTTTACTTGTGAGACTTTTTTCACAGAAAAGCTAAATGTGTATTTTTTTTATATAGTTGTGTTTTCTCAGGTTTTCTTTTCTAGCCCATAACCAATCAAATAAATCAGAACATTTCATGACTATAGGGTGTCATTAGGGCATATGCACTGTTTTGGTGTTCAATTTTTCCTTTGTGTAGAATCAGCAGCAAAGCATTCAGAGCATTTTTACGTGTCCAGACTTTCTTCTTGTTAGATAAAAGCACATTTGTTCAAATAAAAACGTCAAAAGGCTGAAATTTACTGCTTTTGCCGCCCCATCTAAGTACCATCAAAATACTTTTCCAAGGGGAAAAAAATCATGTTTACTGTTCCTTTTCAGTTGTCATGATCGTAGCAATAGCTAGCGCTTCTTGAGTAAGGGCAGTTTAGATGCATTAGCCGTGCAGGCAGGGAGGCGTGGATTGTGGGGGAAATGGTGAATGTAAAAGGCCATTAGGAGGCTCCCCATGTGTCTGTGTGTGTGTGTGAGTCAGAGCCTGATGATGGATGGAGTGTGCTGACGTGTGCAGCCCAGTGGACTGTGAGACTGGACATGGCTGGTCTCTCTCCGTCTCCCACCATCTCTTTTCTCCCACTCTCTGCTTCACCTCCTCGGGGCCAAACATGTCATGTCGCACCGCTCACGCTCTCTACTTACTTTCACTCTCTTTCTTTCCTTTTCTTTTCTTTCCTCTTCCTTCTGTCCCCTTTGTTCCTTGACATTTCGTAACATTACATGGCAGATTTTAGACGTCGGGCGTGTTTTGCAATTGTGAGCTAAACGTATGTAAGTTAACTGTTTTTGCCCACTTGTCAATCAACAGTCATCACTGCCTTTGCATTTTAATATTTGCAGGTGACTAAAAAAATATTTTATTCCTTTAAAAGACAAAAATCTATCATTCAGTCTGATTATTGTGCTTGTATCTAAAACAACAGAATTCAGTAAAAACCATGCACATTATTCATGCCCACAGCCATATGTTTGGTAAATTATCATAATGGGCAATAGAAAAACCTGAGGAGGCTGTAAATGAGTCATAACGTGTGTGTTTATGGGTTCTGAATAAAAAATTATCCTTGGGTGGAATTCCTAACATTGTCCTTTATACTTCTCACATATCTGTAGAATGGAATGGAACACCTCTTTGAGAGTGAAATAATTTTGCATCCTATCACTTTTCCAGCCATAGAAATGTATCATACAATCATTTAACACTCCCTGTCACTCTGGGGCATCATCTGTCTCATCAGCCGTATCTCTTATGAGCTTCCCGCATCTTTCATAGGCAGACGTTTATGAAGATCCTTGCTGTCTTCATTTCGTCTGTCATAACTCACTCTGGTGCCCGCTCTCTGCTCTGTGTTTATTGTACCTTACCGCGACTGTTTGATTTCTCACAGAAGATCACTTTTAGGGGTTTCAGGGATGTTCCGCCTCATTCAATCAAGCACACTGGGAATGTGTTGCTAGGCAACTATAAGAATCCAGTGACAAGGTAGAATTGGTAGTCCTGATTCTGCAGAGAATGCTCTGCAACTCTCTGAGCTGCTTCATATAATTGATCATTCCTATTGATGGATACACTTATCTTCTCTGTAATTATTTGCAAATCTTTTATAAACTATCTGACAAACGGTATTTTACTGCCCCATTTCTAATGCACACGAGTTTGCCTCCAATTTTTTTTTACATTGATGCTTAAAACTTAACTGCTTTGCAACTTCAGTAATAGAAAGGAAATAAAATGAATGATTAAAAAAATAATTAATTATCATCTGATTTAGATTTTTGCTGATCTGAAACATTTGATTTTGACACAAAAGCAAAATATTTGAAATATGCTTTCACATTAATGCTATGTTATGACTGGGGATGTCAAGTTGCAACATTGCAATATACAGACGTGGACAAAATTGTTGATACCCTTCAGTCAATGAAAGAAAAACCCACAATGGTCACAGAAATAACTTGAATCTGACAAAAGTAATAATGAATAGAAATTCTATGAAATTTAACCAATGAAAGTCAGACATTGCTTTTCAACCATGCTTCAACAGAATTGTTAAAAAACCCTGAGACAATTGGAGCAGTTTGCTCATGAGGAGTGGGCCAAAATACTTGCTGAGAGGTGCATAAGTCTCATTGACAGGTACAGGAAGTGTTTGACTGCAGTGATTGCCTGAAAAGGTTGTGCAACTAAATATTAAGTTAGGGGTACCATCATTTTTGTCCAGACCTGTTGAATAAGTTTAATTTTTTTTTAAATTCACTTATGAAGCATGGTTGAAAAGCAATGTCTGACTTTCATTGGTTAAATTTCATGGAATTTTTATTCATTATTACTTTTGTCAGATTCAAGTTATTTCTCTGACCATTGTGGGTTTTTCTTTCATTGACCAAAGGGTACCAACAATTTTGTTTAAATAAAAGGTTGTTTAGCAGTTTTAGATATTGTTTTATTTTGTGAAAATGGTTTATTAATGATCTTATGCAGGTTTGATGCAGAGAAGGCCCGGACATCAGCACAAGCTCAGACCGCAGCCCAGTCACAAGTCCAGGCCAAAGTGTCCAGTATGCTGTCTGCAGAGCGGGCCCTGGCCCAAGAGAACCTCCAGCAGACTCTCCTAAGAGAGAGGATCACCACTGAGGATGAGCGGCTCCGAGCTCAGATTCTTGTAAGTGCTCTAACCAGAGTTTCCTAAATGACACCTGCAGCTTATTTATTTATTTTTTTATATTACATTTTAAGACAATTCAACTTAGGAATGAAACTTTGGTTGCCTTTCCTTTTTTCGGATTGCGTATGTTTGTGTGTGTGTCTTTGTGTGCAAGTATGCACACGTTTGTGTTTATGTTACTTTTTTTTAAATAACCAACATCCATAGCCATAAACAATCTTTTGACTATTTTTCTGCACCATGAGCTTAGGGGATGTTTGCATAATTGCTCCGGTTTAATTTTATTGGCGATGGTGGCAAAGGAGTTAAGTGCCCGCCCCGTAACCGGAGGTTCCCAGGTTCACACCCTGCTCAGTCTCAGTCGTTTTGTCCTTGGGAAAGACATTTCTCCCACCTTGCCTGCTGGCAGTGGTTGGAGGGACCCGGCAGGGCCTGGTGTGTGTGGCAGCCTTGCTTCTGCCAGTTAGCCCCAGTGCTGCTGTGGCTACATTGAGTCTCATATGAATGAGTGTTGTGTCATGGGGGTTCTATATAAATACAGGCAATTTACCATTTTAGCTGGAATAGACCATGTTTGGTCCTCTCAGCATCTTAATTTGATTGGTGGTGGGAAATCTGTAGCACATTACAAAATAGGCATTTTAATTGTTTGACTTTATATACACAACCTCACTGAAAGGAACTATTTTTAACTTGAGGACAAGTTTTGTTTTGCAATCACACTTTTCAGCTCCGCCAGTCTCGTGCTCAGAAGTGTACCTTTTGGCTCTTACTAGCAGAGCGTTGTTTGCACGGTGACAGACGGTTCTTCCGTGAGAGCATCGCTGTAAACTGTAATTCATAGAAATGTTCCTACGCTGTCAAGTCTCACTGCAAAAAGACACGGTAGTCATCAGTGCTGCTTCTGTGTAATACAAAGGATTTTCAAATTTCTATGTAACCGTCATAAAGTCATACAGTAAGTAAACATCTCTCCACTGTCATTCAACATTTCCTTAGTCTGAGTCAGCTCCTGTTCATCCTTCTGTTGTAATGACAAATGTTCTCATTTCGGGCAGCTTATTCCCTGTAAATTGTGCTAGTAAACATTTAGAGATGGGCATCCCAAGCACACGCCGGCAGTTTATTGTTTACTAAAGAAAACACATTTTCTGTGGAGTGTGGCCGCTATTTACAAACCTACACTATTGATTATATAGCTCATTTCACACGCTTATCGCTGTAATAGAAAAATGAATCATTTTGTTGCGAGAGAGTAGGAGCGAAGCGTTGACGTGATTCCTTGCCAGTGAACAAGCATATGAAGAAGCAGGGCTAACATCAGAACAATGAAAAAAGCATGGTGAGGGAGGAAGACTGATTTGATGTTATATCCTTCAGCATGAGAGAAGAAAACAATTTCAATCTTAGGCTGTCAGAACAGAAATCAACCGACATGAAATTAAGATGTGATTTGTACACTTTTTGTATGACGGTGGACATTTGATTGTGCACCTGCTGTAGTGTCACTGAATGATCTTGTAGATATCGGTGCCTGCATCTTCCTCAAGTTCCAATTCTTTGAACTTCTTCCTCCTATAAGCTTTGAAGTCATTTATTGTAGCTCTAAGGCAAACTTCAGGGCACCAGCAACCTCTGAAACTACATATAAATAAATGCTGCATTTTCTTTGCATCGAAACCTTTACACTTACACATATGTCATTAAATGTTCGTAATACACATTTTCTGCTAAATCCAGTTGTTACTTGTTTGTTCCATTTACAAAAGTCAGAATGCAACTAAAGGTTTATTGTCAGAGGATTTGCAGTTAAACACACACACACACACACACACACACACACACACACACACACACACACACACACACACACACCAAGTCTGTGTGATAATTTCTTCCATATGAGCGTTCTTTGGAGTGCAGACGTTTTAATAGAATCCGACGGGTTATCAGTGGAGGTGCAGTGCAGTTTGCAGCACTCTTGTAATTGTCAAGTCACTCTTCCACACAGCCAATGTTCTTTTCAACTGGAAATTGACTTTTTGCATTTTTTAAAGACAGCCTCTCACCCTTTGTCATTTCACTCTGTGTTCATCAGGCTCTCGGATTTTCTGCTACCCATGGCGAACTTAGCTTTGATGAAACATAAAATGTGTTTGTCTTAAGTGTGTGTCTCCATCTGCTGCTTTCTGTCTTTTATTCTGCCCTTTTTTCTTTGGTGGTGAACTTAATTTATTTATGCTGAAATGGGGCATAAAAAACAACTTCCAAGATAATTAACTCCACACGAGAATTTTGACCTTTTTTCGCTCATCTTCATGGGTTGCTTTTAACAACCATCTCTTCAAAGTACATAACCACCTTTGCACTGGTCACCCAGCAAATTAAATAAACATTATTGTAAAGCACATGAGCACCAGTAATTGGAAGGTGGAAGTAGTTTTGATTGCTAGGCAAAGTCAATAAGGTGATCGAGTAAGAGCTCCTGGGAGAAGTTATGGCTTGCTGTACTAAGCACATAATCTGGTGGCCGATGGAGCTTAAAGGGTGATTTGTGTAATTATTTTTCAAGCATCTCATGTTTTAGAGGCTTAACTCATGAATCTTTGTGATCGATCAGTACATTAGAAAATCTGCATATTTATGCGGTTTATTCTATTCTTTTGAACTATTTAGCTTATATCAAACCAAACAAACTCATTTGTTTACATACATTGAATACCTTTTATATACTAGTTAAACCAGCATTTTTATTTAGTGTAATTTGAGAACACACAGTTTTTTATGGTTTTCCTTTGTGTCAAAGGTGTTCTAGAATTCATTCAATTAAGTAAGACAGCTTGGGGTGTCAAGTGTACCGTACCCAAAAGTCAGTGCTGTCTCCGCCCTGCTTTTCTGTGCAAATTAGTAATTTAGTAGCGGAGAAACGGTTTGATGTGAGAAAAGCTGGTTTAACCCATCATAAACATAGACACACACACCCTTAAATGTGCATGTTCCAACCCATTTCAATATATAAATGTTGGTTGAAGTTGTGCTAACCGCTGAACAAAGCTACACCAAGCTAAAGCCTAGTTTATACTTCTCTGTCAGCTCGTGTGCAGACTCATGCACATGCATTGAGAAAGATGTTTTACTTTCAGACTTATCCATTGCCTGGGGAATATGCTGGTGAAGGTTCTCAGTCATCCAGGTCATGGTAATCCAAAGAAAGCAGAAAGCAGAAAGCAACTCCTCTCGTTCATGAACTCGCGCCTCTAGCCGGCCAACAGAGCAAAAACACATTGGATTACCATTGCCTGGGGAGTATTGCAAGTCCACGCCAGGACAACCGGGGGCGTGGCACTTTTTTGGGTGTGTACTGCCACGTCTCTGGTCAACGAGTGTATTACTATTGTGTATTTGTATTTATATTGTGTATATGTATTTCAGAGACTTTTTAACATAGACAAATTTGTCCCTCATTCTCTTTCTGGCAGAAAGCAACTCCTCTCGTTCATGAACTCGCGCCTCTAGCCGGCCAACAGAGCAAAAACACTTTTGACACTTATCATTCTCACATTGTTTATAGACATATATATTTATGAGATAGTCCATGAGAGAGCTCGCTAACTCTGCGTCTGTCTAGGTACGTCCTCAAGCACTCACGCTCTGTGATTGACATCTAAGCAGATGTCTAACGCTATTGGCTAATGCTGAATGGTGCTCAATTCAAATTGCATGGGCCTCTACGAGATCGGGGACGTATTGCCTACATTATATCACAGTACATGGTAAGACTATCACTTTCATGGATTAAAAAAAAAATCATACATAGTGCCTGAAAGGGGGTAAACTCCGGATTGTAGCTTTAAGGTAGAGCTGGGCGATAAATCTAAAATGTATTGTTATTGAAATTTCTGACTCAACCGATATCATTTTTCCCATGTCAATAAATTCGGTAATAAAAAATGAAAAGATGTGTGTAGGTTGGCGACGATCATGTCCCTTTAAGGAGCTGTACCACTTAGTCACATGACAACGTGACTCAACGTGATACATGTGACAGCCCCATCTAGTGGACAACTTTTGTTGTTGCGCACATGTTATCGTCCATTTATCGTTATCGAGGTAAACTCCTCAATATACCGTGAAATTGATTTAATTTAAGGTATGAATGTGTGCATGCGTAAATAAAGGAAAGCACTTTGGGTGCCTCAAAAAGCGATATAGAAATCAAATCTATTAATATAATAATATTATTAATAATAATAATAATAATAATAATAACTATCATGCTATAATGTCATCCTTCAATATTCTTCCCTGATATACATTTTTTTATTTAAGGCTAATCCTATATAAAAAGAGCAAGAAAATGAAATTACTCGTGGCTCAAAAACAAAAGCTTAAAAAAGTTCACTGTTGCAGCAAATGAATGTATTAAAAAAGAAAAGCCAATATTAAATCAGGAAACGAATGCCGTTAATTGAGATGAACCCTGCTCACATGTTTATTGTGACAGAAAAATACCCCTCTGTCTATTGCAGCTGTGCTCATGTTCTTCCAGCATGGCATTGATTTGTCCCCCTCATTAAGATACAGGTCACGGTGAGTGGTGGGACCCCATACGTTCCCTTCCTCCTTCACTCACATTGAGAGCGAGGTCTATGAGCAGTTATGCCTCCCCACGCTCACCTATAATGGCCATAACCTTCACAACCACGGCTGCACCAATTACAGTGACATGCATTTGAGAGATTTGCCCCAAGACATTGGCTTAGACCAAGATTGGGTATCATTTAGGGTTTATTGATTTAGTTTCTGGTTATTTTTGTTTAAATGGTGGTGTCTGTTGTATTGCAGATGCAACGATTGTTTCATTAACTGTCATGTTATAAATGTGTCTGGTAAGATATCAGAAAGTTGTGACAAATAAAAAATACTGTTTTAGAAAAGGGGAAATTAATAGTAAGTAATGCAGATGATAGTTTTATTGCCAGAAAATCTTTAATGCCTAACCACAGCCATACATTATTTGCATAAAGTTTCTCAGAACTAATTTTTGACATCATATATGCTTTGTGTTTAGAAGATGTGAACACTTTTATTATGAGATTTATTTTCTAGTTAACAGTTTAAAACTTTCCCACATTTTCACATTTTAATTATATTTTGATGTTTCAGCTAGAAAAACGCATCTTAATTATACTTAATGACATGAATGTTTTATGCAAGGTTCCAAGTGCAGCCTGGGAGCTCTATAGTTTGCATCTCCCCAGTGGGACTGCTTTTCTCCCAGTCATTCCCTTTCCTGTCAGGCTGACTGGCAGCAGGCAACCAGCAAGTCTACCGGTAATTGAAACTTCACACCATTGTAGGCAAGGCTGTTTGTTGTCATCGCAGGTAATGTTGGGTTTCCTGGGTTCTGTTGTCTGAAGGGAACACGTTCAACGTCAGTGGTCACACATGTAATGCCACTCAAGGGGAGCCAGACTAAAGAAAACAGAAACAAAGGCATAAACATCAGATTGATTTTAGAAGCATAGCAGTGTTTATGCTTGTTCTAATGTTATGTGGTAGTTTAACCTTTTTTGTCCAATAATATAACAAAAAACAAGAGCTAGAATAGGAATAAAGGCTGCATGTGCTAGTTTACAGCTGACTGTAAATGACAATAGGTACTACTGCACTTCATTGTTTTGTGATCTGCTTCATTGGCTGTGTGATAATGGCTGCATCTTTTCACTTTCAGCTGTCTGTGTGTAGAAGAATGGTGAATAATTTATTAAGCCTGATTAGTGTTTAATTGCAAAAGCAACAACAATTTGGAACGAACAATTATATTTACTCATTAACAGGGAAAGACAAAGCAGGAAGACACATGTAGCTCTAAATTAACTCCCTAAATGAAGTCTTGTTCTCAGGTGCATGCACACAGCATGTGTGTGTGTGTTAGACTTCTTTTGTTGCCATTCTGTGTCAATCTGTCAGTGCAAACATCTGTATTGTAATGAAATCATAGACCTCCGCCATCCCCTCTTTTTATTTTCAACAATTCTGCTCCCCACAGAGCCACACTGGTCCATTGTTCAATCAATCACTCGCCATAGCGTCTCACCCTCCAACCCTCAGGCAGACTTTTCAATCAAACCCAGAGTCATCAATCTTTCCTCGCTCCAAATCGTGGTTTGGGTGGAGTAATGGCTTTGTCTACTACTAGTAACTGGTTCAAAACACTTAAGTCTTATATTTACTTTGTTTTGTTTCATTTGGCATCTTTGCCAGTGTTTTCCTTTTGGCCAGCTCTGCAAGATTTCACAGCTCAGAAGTATTCAAACTTTCATGGTTTTTCAGAAATTGTAATGTTCCTTCCTCCAAAGAGTGTTTATTATACAGCAAAATGATAGTAGTAGTAATTCAAACTGTGTATAAAACTAACATTTAAACTATTGTGTATTGACAGAAGTAAATTTTAATGCCAACCCTAACTATTGCTAAACTAATACTACTACTTGCAGTAAAACTATCCCGTAAGTGTTCTTATGTTCTTGTAAAGCTTTGCCATAAGGAGAATAATCTTCCTGTGTCGACATAGTTTTACTTTTACCAAAATTAAACTCAAACTTCATTTTAAAAGACTTCAGGACAGGACACATTTTCTGTTTAAAACTTTGAAACTTACAGATTCTTAAGTGGTTTTGTACTGCTTTACTGGTCAGTTTAATCCCAGCTCTTCCCGCATGTCAAAGTGGCCTTTAGCACAATAAATACATTTTTTTACTTTGATCACTTCAAGGAGGCAACACTTCAATGATTGTTACTGAAAACGTCCCAGTTTGCAGATCACCAGTCTTCTACCTGAGCTGCAGCTCCACCAGTTAGCAGAAGTTTACTCATTAAAATCTAAATGAACGTGAAGTCTGGTTAAGTGACATTCTGCAACAAACAGTTACTTATCTGTCCAACTTCAAGGCATGGAGGTGGACCAATCGTGCTTTGAGTTTAAGTAGGACGAGTGATCTCTAAACGTGAAATCTGGCAAAACTGTTGATCTCAATGCTTGGATTTTTTTTTGCAGCTACCAACAGTTTGCTGCTTAACCGTTTTGCTAGCCTTTAACTTAATTACTGTATATAAACAGATGTTGAAAGTCCTTGTTGCAGCACATTTAAGTCCAATTCCCAGTCCTGTTGTTTAGAACGTTTTTAACATTTTTGCATCACAGCAAGCGTTAATGAAACATACCACCAATGTTTGTTTACTTCCTGCACAAAAACCATCTATCTCTCTCTCTCTCTCTCTCTCTCTCTCTCTCTCACTCACTCACACACACACACACCTCATGTCCATCCTGTCAAAAGCTCAGAGAAAATCAGTACCTGCTCCTCTTAAAATGTGTTCTATTTGATGCTTGACTGCCTTGAAAATGACTTTTGGTGAAGCTTAACATTTTTAATGTAGCAAGCACCCCCCGACACACACACACACACACACACACACACACACACACACACACACACACACACACACACCTCCCCCATGCTCCGTTCAACCCGGTAGTCCTCTCCATTCCTTCACAGAAGCGTAGTCTCCAGCTACTTTTAGTGAATACTGTGTACTTCAGTTGTGCACTATTGCATTTTAGATACAGACGACTGGCTTTGCCTGATAATAGCTTGACGATTTAATTTTCCAGGTATTAAAGGAGACTTGCCGAGTTGAGAATTGATGCCTGTTGGTGGTATTTTATGGAAATAGTTGAAAAAAAAACAACCTTATCACTTATTATGTTTTCGTCTTGGTGTATAAAGCAAATCTGGGACAACAAAGTTGTAGAACTTCTTTTAAAAATATGTTTTGGTACGCTATTTTAGATCAAAATTCGATTTTCTTTACATCCACGAGTATAATTATTTCAAATTCTGTTAAAATAACACCTATTAGTTTTACTGTTCTTGTTTCTTTGTTTTATCAGGGACTTTTTTTGGGGGAAAAAATTAAAAAGTATTTTTTTTATGTAATAAAATCATCAGGTGGGTTTTACATTGAAATATCAAAATGACTTAAATCCTTGTACCAGAACATTTAAACCCCCTATTTATGTCTTTCAATTAAAAAAATATATTTATTCTCTGAATTTCATGCAAGCAATGGACTTTCAAAAACAAACTTGGCAACTAGTCAAAAAAAAATTGTCGTTAAAATATATTTGAAACAACATGCAGAGCAAAAATCATTTTGCTTTGGCACCTGATGGTCTAGACTTTTAGGCTAGTGTATTCCACCATAGCAGATAACTTTGCTTATTTTTAGCACAGCAGTTCCACTTCCAAATTTGCACATATTATCAAACCACAGCAGTTTAGGCTGCCTGCAGTTCAGATATTGCTTTTTTTTTAGATTTTGTTGCTGGACCAAAAATATGACAAGAAACTTCATTCTTGAGGAGTTTTTGTTTATTTAAAAAATAACAAAGTTTTTCTGCAGTTTTAACCATATTAGATCAGATAGATGCTTTTTTTTGTTTGTGTGAACGATCTATTGATTAAAATGGAATTCTTATTCACAGTAAAATGATGAGTATGCAAAGATGTCTCCTGCACTTTTCCCTCACAACTTTTTTCTAACTTTGTCTTCATGGAAGGCCACTCATCCATTTCTCACACGTTGATGACAGTACTCCACCCATGTCCAGGTTTAGACGGCCACATACCAGGCCACTCCTAGGGTTAGATGTGAGGTTAGAGTCTAATTGGCTGAGCCTGTGGCTAGCAATCTGCACCTGGCACTCAACCAGTCCCGTAATTGGTACTACAAACTTACAGCCTCAGTGGTGGGGTACCTCTGTGCTCTGATTGATAGAACGATACTCGTGTTAAGACAGCTTGTTTCTGTCAGGAGATGGTCAGTTTAATTTCTCTGCTTCACTGGGTGGTGTGTTTGTATTTATATGGATGTTATCCTGATTTTTTCTAAAGGTTTTGGAAAAGTATTTCTTACCTGTAGAAGTACAAACATAGATTTGATCTGTGCTGTCTAAATGCGGCACCTCGGCCATCAACACTTAAATTAATATACATAAAAAATAAAATCTGGATTTTAGCTTGGGGAAAGCTGGGGATTTATCATTTTCTTGTTTATTTTGGCATCTCTGAGTTTTTATTGATCTGATAATGTACGCGGTTTTGGAGAGCAAACATCCAGGGTTAATTTTAAAGTAGCATAGGCAGGGCCGGATTAGGATTGCAAGGGCCCAAAGCGCCCCCCCCCCCCCTTTCTACACAACATCCCCCACCCCACCCCCCACAGGAACATTGACCGGCCGGACACTCACTTCCTCCTTCCTCCTTGACCTTAAAGCATTAGATACTAAATGGGAAGTAAATGGGTGAAGTGAAAACTCTTTCCTTCTACATAATAAATGAATAAATTTACAATAATATGAATACTACTACAACTAGTAATAAAAATAATAATAATATTAATTTGATATTACTATGTTTATTATAGAAATCAAGTTTCTTGGACTGATACAGGACCATAAAATCTGCTGGAAACCTAAAGTAAAGTTAGATAAAAACTCGAAAAGACGATTGCAGTATTTGGTAAAACATGTTACGTGCTTAATAAGGCTCTGTTCCTTCTATATTCATCTCTACTGCTACCTTATATAACTTATGGTGTGAAGGTTTGGGGTAATGCTATAAAAGCCTTTATATTTATTTCAAAAGAGAGAAACCAGAACAGTTCACACTTTGGGTTTTTGGGAGCGCACAAACTAAATGTTTTGGAGGGGGGCCTCCAAGTCCATTTTGCCTTGAGCCCCCAAATGCCTTGAAACGGCCCTGGGTGTGGGACTGAGCTTTGAAGGTCATCTGAATTGTTTCAAATATGTAAATAATACAGGCTTATAGATTGTTGCTTTATGTCTTTTCATTTTCAAGCACTTTGTTTTGGTTTCTTGTTTTTTATTTGACTGTTTTCCTTCCATCCTGTCTTTCTCTGATCTTTCTGCATCTCCTCTAAATCCTCCAGAAAAACCACTTCCAGGCTTTCTGAGTTTTTTACCTCATGAGTTACTTTTGAACTAAGCAGCTCAAAGGGAGTGCTCAGCCATGACAGAGAGGTGAAATTACAGCAGTTCAGGGATCTGCACCAGCGCCGGCGCTCCCTACACGCACATCACGCACAGTGCGTAGGGCAATGAGTGGCCAGGGGGGCACCAAGCAATCACGTTTATGAAAAAAAAATTAGATTATTTATAATATCAGCTACTGGACACCATGCACACAAACAACACCAGGAGGACAATTTAACTGGCTACTGATTGGACGGGCAGGCTCGGTTCTCTGTCCCAGAGCTGTGCCCTGACCTGCGCGCCACCAAAATGACATGCTTCTATTTATAAATATGCGGCTGTGTCGCCAGCCGATTTGGTCGTTTTAATTTACCGCTTCACCTGTGTGTTTTTGCTGTTTATGTGCAGGGATGAGCTAAACTCCACATAACCAGGTTACAGGTATGGAAGCCTGACGAGACCAAAATTCCTCAAACATATTTTTCCCTACTGGCTGATATGAATTAAAACTAAGATTCCAGCCATGTTTGCTTTCATAACTTTTAATAACTTAATGCTGATGACCCACATGAACATAATCCTAGTAGATGCAATTATGTGATGAAATTAGCTTAACATGATAGATTTTTTTTTCTTGGCAAAAAATAGTTACGGGTTATATTGTGAATGACATGATATTGCCCACCCCTAGATGGAATTTAAATAATTTTACATGAATTATAAATAAAAGTTCCTGTGTGACATTTGATACATGTAGCTGTAACTCCTAACTGATGGATGGATGGATGGATGGATGGATGGATGGATCGCCTTCAGCCCAGACAAAAGGACAGAAGTGGGCATGTGTAAAAAAAAAAATGTGAGCAGAATCATCTTAAATTGAGATAAAAGCCAGAGCTAAACAGTTTTCCAAGTTAAAAAAAGAAAAAAAATGAACCAGCCTGAGTGGGGTTTGAACCCACGCGTGTGTGTAGAGCCCGACCTTCACCCCCTCTGAATCTCTCTGACACACTCTTAGACCACTGTGCTAAGCTGTCAGGCCTATGGTAGAATAGGGCATTTCATTATATTTGACTATTAGAAACTTTTAAGTATTTTATTTCAGATTCTAGTTTTTAGTCTCTTGAATGTTTTGAGCATGGTTTGATTCTTTCACTTTCCTGACTGTTTTATTGTACTGTTTTTGGGAAGAACTTTGGGGCAATGGCTGTTGCCATGGAAACGTGCAATACAAATTCAGTTTGACTTGACTTGACTTCCTTTGTGATAGTATTTACATTATACTATTTTTTTCATTTTTAAGGTTCCAATGTCTGTGAACATTTGAACAGAATATTCTGAAATTGGTGTAAAGAATACATGATTTAAATAACTGGTCATGGGCTAGTCCCTGCCCCTGCCTCTGACCATGAACTTTAATGTATGACGTCCACTATCACCTGAGAACTATAAACGTAGCACTTTCTGTTGGCCTCCACGGAATGAACGTCCGCTCTCTCCCAAGCAATCGAACTAATAAACTTTTTTTCAAAAGTTTCAGATTATTCAATAAACTGGTTAAAATCTACTGTTCTCCCAATTAATTTCTCTTTTGTCAATTCATTTAATACACCATTGGAATCTGGGAATATTACATAACGGGCATTAATATCTCTCCCAGGCTGGCAGATTTAACAAAATTAAATTATATCCCACTTTTAAAGAAACCACAGAGCATTTGTGCTTAGGGCACCCAAATGGCTAGCACCGGCCCTGATCTGCACCGCAAAAAGAGCGAAATGCGTACTGCGAGCCCGCAGCAGTGAGGGGATGTCACAGGGGCACAGATGAGCTCCGCTGAGGCAGAGCGCGTCAAGCATTAATAAAAGAGAAAGTACCAGTACATAGGAGCGGACATGAACGATCTCGTGTTAATTGTTTTCTTTTGGTGGTGTGACTTTGTGGTCATGATGCGCGCAGGAAGCAGCTGGAGCGCATGAACGATCAGCGGTCTCTGTCCTCTCTGCTCAAAAGAAGTCCTGGTGCGCTAGAGTCCATAATTAAATAATGTAATATATTAACTGGACCTTTTTTCAGGCTCCCCTATATAGAACCACAAAGAAAATCCACTAATTGATTCCTGGTTAAAAATGCGTTGTAATGCGCGTTACTGACATTTGTACTGAGTAAAATATTGTGAGCTCTGCTGAGGCAGAGCGCATCAGGGGTGTTAATGATTTTCCTTTGTGACTATAAGAATGTTACTGGGGCTGTGCGCAGGTCAGTGAGAAGCATCTGGAGCGCATGAACAATCGGTGCTCTCCGTACCTGAGGAGACGCTGGAGCGAGCACAAGAGAGGTGGAGTAACTCCACCTGTAAAATTAAGTCTTTTAATTGATTATGTTAGCGGCGTGTGTGTTGTGCCCTGTAGCTGAGTCATTTACAGTATAATAAATGTCTCCCTGGTGTTTTTCTGTTAGACCTCTTTTATTCCCATTCCTTGGGCTGCTCACATGGGCCCCTAGTGGGCGTGGGCCTCTGGGCTAGTGCCCATAATGCCCATTGGATAATCCGGCCTTGAGCATAGGTGAGTCTCATGTGATTTCACATGAATTTTCTTTGAGCTTATCTTTTCTTTTTCTTGGTCTTTCACTTGCATTTTTCCACTTTCCTTTTATAGGATAACGGTATTAATGAAGTTTCATGAAAGTGAACAGTCTTCTCAGCTAATGGCGCTTGAGGAAGTAAAAAGGCTTGATTTTTATAGATAGATTGATTAAATGCTAGGGAACATAACTAAAGCATAATATGGAACCACTGAGGTGTTGGTTAAGAGGGAAAGAACATAAAAGTTGAATGGCATCAAAGCAGTGACAGAATAGATGGAGTCATGGCATTTTTCAAATTCAGTAAAAAATAAAAGTATCACTCAAATAGAAATTCTCTTTTGTCTTTATAAAACAAACGCATCTACAAGTAAAAATTTGCAAAATATTTTGTAATTAAGAAGGAAAACTTACCAATTATAAGATGAAAGGAAACTTACCCAAACATCAAGCTTTTCTATCCAAACAATGGAGCACATGATGAATTCTACAAGATGGATTATAAAAGATACATTTGTTGTTTTTTCTTAGCTGCATCAAAAATTAGAACAGGTGTGAACAAAATGGGAAGGTTGTGGAAAGCATCAAAGCAACTTTAGAGTTGTATTTCATCCTGTCAGTTGTAGGTAGGCTTGGTAATGATGTAAGTTAATCATTTTAGTCATTCTTCTGAATGATATTGCATCTTTCTGCAGACCAAAGATCATTCACTCTTCCACTAGTGAAAGGAAAAAAAAGCACACGACTGGCAAACAGTCCGAATCCCAGTCGAATGGTAAATGTATGTTGGAAGATGAAAACATAGCCAAGGACATTTTTAAATTTAATTCAGAATGCAATTCGGTTTACCCACGCATGCTTATTCGATACTCTTGTAGCACTGAGGGTAAAAAACAACAACAGGTTTGCATGCAGCCTTGCTCTCCTCAAACTAGTTTCTGAAGAGGTTTCTTCATTCAGCCCTTATGCAATCATCAAAGAGGGATGTTTAAGTCTGTTTATTAGACTGGGGTATATTTCTGAATATGAACACATCTGTTCAGGCTGGCTTTTGTATGATCTCCTGTTCATCCTCTTCCTCCTCACTAACTTCTTTTCATGCTGGTGTTTCTACCAATTCTGTTCTATTTTGGATCCTGTGATCACCTTTCTCTTTTTCCTTATTTGCTCATATTTTTTTAATCTTAAATTTCCTTTTTTCTCCCATTTCATATGGTCTGTTTTAATCTTTTTTTTATTGTTCTTGTGAAGCGCCTGATTTTTATCTTGAGAGACACTATATGAAAAAATTGTGATGACCATTTTTCTGCTAACATGTTGCTGATTCTACATGTGAAGGTCCACTTGCTGCTGGGGAGAATGTATTATTACCCAGCACATTCAGTATATTCATGCAAACCTTAAGCTACTTATATACATACTAGGGATGTGAATCTCCACCACTGAGGCCGATTCGATACGTATCTCGATACGCTACTGGCGATACGATACATTAACGATACGGTAAACCCTCTGGCGATACGATTCGATACGATTCATCCCTGCTGACGATTCTTTAATGATTTGAAAACGATTTTCGATTCGATACATTTCATGATGCTATTTTAAACGATTCAACACATTAAAAAGATTTTCCAGCCCACATCTGATTTTTAAATATCAAAATGATTTTCCCTCTCCTCTGTGAAGGATGTATTTGATCCTCTATTGTTTTTGATTAATCAATAAATGCAACATTAAAAGACAATGCACTTCATCAGTGATATTTTACATATTATACATAACATTATTGCTACAATACTTGAAATAAGGGGGTTGACACTAGGTTTAGACAGAAAAATAAACCAACAGAATCAGAAAATTATTAGAGTTCATCATTTTTCAATTATTTGGAATTATTATGAAACAGTAAAAATTTGAAAACACTTCTAAATATGGTAATGATCCATATGTGGCAATANAAGAATGCTCGGAAGAATACGCTGCTGCAGAAACCGGTCACACGGACTTTAGAAAGTTTTATTTTGACAAGACAGGAAGCACGTACGTCGGTTAATATTGTCCCACGATGGTTTTTCTAACTGCGGCGGCGCACCACCTGGCCTCCGCTAAAAGAGAAGGACGGTGCGTTCAATGCGCCTCAAAAAACGAGGACATAGCAGGAAAACAATGAAGTAATCGATGTAACCATGGTTTTAACCGATGAGAGGCACGTACGGGAAGATACATTGCGATACAGCCGTCAGTTATAACCGGTGCGCACTGAAGCTACCGGTGCAGTCGCATCGCTAACGTCATGAACGAACCACCGGCTCAGATCGGTGAATCTCTCCATCCCTAATACATACTACCCTGCTCCCAAACATTGACTCTTATTCAGCTGAGAATTCACAGGCTGCAGGCACATGTACACAAAGTAAACCATTCACATGCCACTCGGGTTATCCATGAGGTCCAATGTCAGCAACACATCCAGCGACTCTTTTTTTCCCTCCCTGCATGGCTTTCCTCTCACCTTCTTTTGCCATAGGTTGCCCACCCCGTGTCTCTCCCCCACCAGCTCTCTTTCTCATTAACTTAGCACCTGAGGAACATCTGTTGTCCAAAGCGTATGGCTCTCACCAGTACCAGGTCATTTAATGTGTCCTCTGCCATCAGGTAAAAGATTGCCCTGCCATTGGTTTATCCTTTTGAATGACTAGCTTCACACTTTTCTATGTTTCTTCTGCAACTCTCACTGCCTGCTGATGTGCTGCAGGAATTCTAAATGAGCAAAGATTGTCTGTTTAGAAGTAACATAAATTCTACAGTGATACATTTATTTTATTTTATTCCGATCCCCGACTATGTACGTTTTTCATTACTTTATGTAACCATTATATTTATTCTGTAGGCTGTTATACATGAAGGCATTACCTGTTTTGAGTTTACTTCAGTTTGGATTTTGTTCAGATGTCTTATCTATACTGTAATTACTTACTATATAGAGTGAATGGTCAGAAAACATTCTGCCTGTGGCTGGTCAGTGAGTGGGATCACTAATTTGCTTTTCAGCTTGGAGAATTCATTCCCTTGTTCATTAGTGTAACACTATCAGGTACTTTTCAATGTGAGAAGCTCATTTACTTTAACACTACACACATCTTACTTTAATCACAGTAATTATGGATACAAACATTTTAAAGCATACTCTATAGCTTTTGAATGTTGTTGAGAACTTAAAAACCAGTTACAATGACCCAGCCTTATTCAAACACTGCTATGTTTATGGGAACGAGAGGTGGTGTGGTGTAGTGTCATATTTTACAAGTGATGAGTTTGTTGGAGGATTCTTTCTTTGGTTAATTATTGCTAGCTCCCATAGTTGCCACCTTTCTTTTGCTCAGTGATGGTATTCATTTGTTTTCCTGTACATCTGGATCTTCTCCTTTCATTCAACGTTAGTCTGTTTGTCCAAATGCTCTATAATTGCTGAAGCATGTCCCCAGTTCCCATATTGCCTTAAACTTCTTCCATTCTACCCCCCAATGTCTTGGTAATGAACCCAAAGCGCATCATCACTCCTTCGTCTTCAGCTGTGTGTTAGACATGACAGATGACTCGGGACCTCCAGAGGTTTGCTCCCCAGGGTGCTGAATAAAGGCAACTCCAACCCCAGAATGATCAATCAATCAGTTTACACCGCAGGCCCCTGATCAGCCAATTAATCAATCTCTGAGGTAGCAGATGCTATTGCTGTCCCTCCTTGGAGGATCTTGCATTGAAGTAGTAGCAGCAGTGATGTCTCCAACAAAAGCTGAAGGGCTTGAGGTGTCTGAAAGTAGAAAAGAGAGTCGTTTTTCATCTGTCTATGAGGATTTCATCTTTTACTGGCTCATCACTTTAAAAATCTAAGTAAAATGTGAAAATAAATTACTCGTTGGGTTTCTGCTCATACTTAACATGTGTACCGCTGAAAAGTCACCAGCTTTTCAACATTTTCCAAAGAAATGTAAATGACTGATTGTTGCCTCTGCCTAAACCTTATTAAAGCCAGCTGGATCAGATGAAAACCTTGAATCAACAGCCATCATTGAACTACCAACCCTAGAGGCACTTTGTCTTAATTTGCTGTTAAACAGTCAGCGTTTACGATGCATGTGCAAATATTGAGACACCCACATGTTCCGCCTACACCTCTTGGCCTTTGGGCCTTGTCCTGGGCAGGTCTGCCCTTTGACCCAGCTGGTCATTGTGTCATTATTCAGCGTGTTAAAAGGTCCCCAGGGAGGGTTACTCTCTCTGCAGCCGGAGGTGCTACTGCGTCCACAACTAGGACAAGTCAATCTAGTAAAGCTTAAATAATTGGGTAATAATTGGGTGCATGCTTGTTTCTCAAAGATTGATAATACATATATTAGCTCATTGGATCCAGTCACATTTAAAAGGTATTTCAGACTGAATAGGAACCAGAACTTATATCTTGATCTGCTTTTCTGCACCACACGAAGCCTCGGATTGAAGATTGCTAAACACTTCTTCTCTCTGTATGTGAATAAGTGTCTGTCCTTTGATGTTATCAAAGTTAAGCCTATTAACAGTCTGGACCTCAGCTGACATGATTACATTGCTCATAATAGATAGCCATGAACTTCAGCGTTAGTGGTGCTTAGTAAATCCCCACCATACTTATTAAGCACTCCAAGTGGATGGTCTCATGAGTTTTACAGCCTCTGCTACCAGGACTTATGCTTTACTAGTGATGTTCCGGATTAGACGATTACTGGCCAGTAAGGTCAGGTGATATCGTTTTACACCATCACTTTGAATTGATCAGCCACCGATAGCTTTGGAAGATTGTGCTGCTGTGTGTTTTTAGGCTGCTAGAAGACTTGGAACAGAAATGTGTCTAAATCCGTTTTGAGTGTGTGGACTTCTGTTTATTACGGTGTCAGCAAGAACAATATTTTTTTTATCAAACCTCTCTTCTCTTGTTCTAAAAGGTGAAATGTTCCCTGAAGAACTCTCAGAAGAAACCATCCTCTTGCTCCCTTGTCATCCATATTCTATTCGCACATTGAATCATCCCTCCACCCTCGGTTTCATCCTCCCTACCCTATGAACTTTTCTATCCCATGCTCCATCCATCTCTAACCTTCCACATGCCACCTACACCTCCTCTGTGCTAATTAACACCAGAGCACGGTCTCATTGTGCTGCCCCTTGACCTCCTCTCTGCCAGTGGGATTGTGCAGGACTTGAAGCTCGCAGGCTTCAGTATTAGTTTGTCATAGACGCCTGTCCCGCACGAATGTGATAGATGGGCCCTGGCGAGCAGCTCTGACCCACCGTGCTGCAGAGCCGACTCAGATAGTGTGAGGGAGCATTGATTATGATGCCACTGGTGACATGGGGTGAAGCGCCGCTGAGATGATAGTCGCAGAACGGGGAAACAAAAGAAACCAAGGTTATGGATGAGGTGTGGTTAGTTAATGTGATGAGATTTGATTTGTGCTCTATTGATTACGACAACTCGCAAGATTATTTTCACCCATCATGATTTATAAGTATCTAGCAGGCACTCTGAAAAAGAGGAGTATACTCATATTTTATTAGAGGAGCTTCATCATTGAGGTGTGAAATGAAAACTTTACAGAAATGCTGTCAGCTTTTTCTGAAATCATGTTTTTTATTCTGGCAACTGATAGAAAAAGAAAACAGTTTTTAATTTCAAGGACTTTCAGATATTATGCCTCATTGTGGTTGTACAGTTTACTGAAATCTTATCAAAACAGCAGGAACTGTGCTAATAGAGTGTGTAAGTGTGTTTAGAATGAAAGTCTTTATTCTAGCAGAGCCCAGTATGTACCCACATTGTTATATTCTGCAAGTGCAGGCTCTAATACTGCTGACATACAGGAGTTATTTTTATTTCAGTCTCTTAAAATGGTTTAAAAGTAAAAAAAAAAAGCAAGTGTCAGAACATTTGAAAGGAAAAAAAGCAGGTGTGAAAGAAAATAGTCTATATGGGAGCAATTCAGTGAGAGAACAGCCGGTGGGTGGGAGTTACGGGGAGGAGGGCTGACGCAGCAAAATCCACCTGTTCTCATCCCTCTTCCATCCTCCTCTCCTCAGCTCCTCCCTGCTCCTCCTCCTGCACGTCCCTTCCTCAGTCCCTTCACCCAGCTCAAACTGCGGCAGTCAGCTAATTAAAAAACATAGTTGTCCTTAATTATTCAGCGGCTGGCTAATTGATATTCACAGAGGCGATCACCGAGCCTAAATGATTCGTTTAATCTGACCACTGTGGTCTCACTCCCAAACGCGTGTCACCCTCAGCCATTAAGCTACTGTATTAGGAAGAGACGGGCAGAAATGGATGGAGTGTAAGTTTGCTGTTAATGTGACCGCCTGGGCTGCGGATTAATTTCGCCTCTGTGAGGAGAAAATATATTTCACAAAAACAGACTTAACCCATGCTTCATGTCCCACCAAAGAACCAGTTCCCCCTTTGTGACACCTCCATTGATAAGTCACATTTTATTGTCTCTGCTCTTTGTCTCTCTGCTCCCTCAAGTTCACTTCCATTTTCTTGTCTGATTCTTCCTTTCTTTTCCTCCTCCACCCCCAGCCATTACCCAAGCGCTCCTCCTTCACCAACGACCGCCTCCTTATTAGAGGAACAAAAGGTGGATGGACAGTGCTGAAGTCTGTCCTATTGTTTGGCCCTTAGTGTGATTAGATTATCTTTAAAGTCTGCTCAATGGGATTAATCAGTGCAAAGTAATCCTGACATAATATGTGTGCACGTCTGGGGTTGTGGGCCAACCTGCTCCAATGGAAATTGAGCCCACGCACTGGTGCATGTTCATGTAGACATGCATAGGCCCTCACAAGAGTGAATAAAAGAAGAAAATCCCTTGGTACACATTTCTGTCACAGCCTCTCCTCTTTTAATGACCCCTTTAGTCGTGCCATCAGCACACATTTATCTCCCCACCCTCTCTCTGTGGGTACAGCTGCTCAGGCTGCTGCGTGTGCATGTGATGATTTGTGCGTTACAGATCAGTCTCTGAGCTATTGTCTGCCTCTCTGTGCCCGTGTGCATGTTTTTGTCTTTCCCTGCAAAGCCCAAGTCTTTAGTCACCACCTAGCAGCGTAACATTGAATTTGGACACCTTGTGACAATATTGCAACCCCCTGCCAGTGCCCCCCTCTTCCCATCATCCCTTGTCTCTTCAGACTAAATTGAGCTGTTGGTGGGAGACGGTTTTCTGGCACCACAACAACGTAATCCAGCCTCTTGAAAACTTTTCCATCCTAGAGGCTGTGATTGCAGGCTCAGAATCAATAACGGGTCCCATCTGTAGTAACTGCACATTTTTAAAGGGATCCTTCAGGGCACGTTTACTGAGCACCGTCATTTAGATATAAATTTTACTTGATTCTATCATGCAGTCCAGCTGCGTCCAGCTTTTGTGCAACACTGGACGAACAAAAGCACCTCTTAAAAGGATTCACGATGAAGAAAAGTGCTTGACCACAGCAGTCGTTGGTAATGTGAGGTTGTGCTGAGGACATCAGAGACAGTAACATCTCGGTCCTGGTGGTTTCTCGCTATAGTGTCAGGAGTGTGATAAAGTATCAGCCCGGAGTTTGTTTTATTTGCTGCGTCTGACACCATAAAGAAGGTGTTTGACTTTGTGAGAGGGCTCCTGTCTTATAGGCGAGCTTGGAGCATCCCCTTGACTTTGAAACTTCCTCCACTCGTCTCATGTGAGGACAGCTCCTCTCTGAGACCCCTCATCTCCTCTCATCACAATGCATGGAGCATTCAGTCTCCCCTGCAGTGTGTTGTGTAGCTAAAGCACAGATGGTTATCAGTGGAGAGAAGATTTGATGAGGTAATGGGCATTTTTTCCATCCATTGTACCGTTTTTTTTGTATTTGAGAGCAAGAAAGTAAAGTAAAGCTATACGTATAAAAACAGCCTCTCATGGCTGGACTCTGATTATGTAAACCATAGCTAATTTCATCTTTCATTTTCTTCTGTTTCTTTTTTTATTGCCTTCTTGATTCAGGAGTTTGAACTGAAGGTAAGTCTAGTTTCCCACTAGACTTTCCCATATTCTTTGCTCAACAACTTATTTTTTCCTTTAAAGGAGTCATCACCTGAAATTTTCACTTTTCCACTTAAAAAAATGTCTATATGGCTTTCTAATGATTTTTCACTGGCTGAGAAGCCGATATTTAACATTGACGCGTTTGTTTAATCTTGCCTTCTTCAACCAGCTCACATGCACCCCACGGGCACGCGCACTCCAAAACGAGAACTTGAGTTCTGGCCCTATATGTCGGCACAAAGGTCGAATATAAACAAATATGAACCAGCAGCGAACAAACCAGCACAACAAAGCTCATTTCATAACGTGAAACGCATAAATTATGTCTTACCGTTGACGACTCATGTTCCGTGTTATAGGAGACAAAACTCCAATCAATTTCTTCACAACAGCATAAGAGCCGATGCCTGGCTGTTAGCTTGCTTTGTCCCAACTCAACAACAAACGAGGGCGCCATTACGCACGAGGCTCGGGCTCGTCTATACACGGTTAGATCCCGTAGGTCACCGCCAGGTCGGGTTCAGTTATAATTTTGTTGTTTTGGAGCGAGACGCTGAAGCTGCGTCCTGCTTCCTGCTCTCTTCCACCAATGAACGCGCTCCTCAGTCCCGTGCACGTCCGAGACAGCCGAAATATCGCGTGTGATCTCGCGAGAAAATATGCCCTTCACAATAAAGGATTAAAAAATCACATTTTTAATTTATTTTTCCAATACAATTTATTTTAATGGTCTAAAAGACTATAATGGGATGTAGATATCCACGGTATTATAGGTGATGACACCTTTAAGTATCTTTGACTTGAGACATTTTTCTTTTGGCCAGCTTGTTTATTTCAGCATCTGCATTTTTGTAAACATGCATTTACAGCTTGTTTCCTCCTAATGCCTCTTAGAGGTGTCGATAAGGTGTTTTCAATTTGCTCTTTTTGTGACAAGAGAAGTAAAGTGCTGCTGCCTGGACAGACGGTCATTGCAGTATGGAATAAATTATTATTTTTGTACCTATCTTTGTTTATTTTGACATGATTTCATTTCTTAAATATTTTATTTTTGTTGATTGTAAAACATGTAACCAGTTCTAGTGTTTTGGTAAGCCGTTGGCCCTCGGTCACAACATGATAGTGTGATTTATTGGGTCTTATCCAGCCTGTGTGTCACGTAGAAGTCAGCCATACATTTAGTGAAGGTCACGCTAGAGGGGAGGACAGTGAAGATAGGTAGTCAGGGTAAATATATATGGCAGAACACAACGCTTGTTTGAAGCAACAAATGATCTTATCTCTGTGGGCTGATAGTTTGGCTGAGAAACAAACAAAAGAGGACATCAAGAAGCTGCCAAGGACTGATCAGGCTTCTGCTCTTTGACATAAATACACATTATCTAAGGAGCTATGTACACATTTCTGGTTCAGCACTTTGTACAATAAAATGAACTGTAGTTATCTTCATACCAATGTGTGTTATTCAAAAATGAGCCTTCTTTTCTAGCCTAGTGAACTAGACCAAATTTTTGCCTTGCAAAGTTTGGTCTAGGCACGCTTCATTGGAACCCTCGCAGTCCGATCCACTGCTGTGGCTGTCCAATCACAGCTTGCTATAGTTTTGGTTGGGCCAATCACAGCGCTCTATATTGTGGGCCAATCACAGAGCGGGAGTAGCCGATGACGTCAGAGCTGTGGCCACAAACACAAACAACATGGAGGCAGCGCAGGATCCACGTTCGTTTGAAACGGCTTTGTCATCAATATTGGATTATTTAGACTCCAACGTGCGTAAGTCTGTCTGATATACTCAGCGGCTTCTTATTTTTATCAAAGTAGTGCAATGTCCCAGTACACCTGATATTCACATGTTTTTCATACAAAAACGACAGAAATCATTGATGTTAGACGCCATCGTTTCCGTCGCTGTGATTACGTCACGTTGTTCGTTACTCTGATTGGTCCTAGCGCTATCCAATTGCGTGCTGACAGTTTGAAAGACAACCGTAGATCCCGCCTCACGACTGAGAGCCGTCAATGGGTCGTGGCCAGACTATATATACACATATATAGGATGGCTTGCCAGGCTATTTCTTTTCATAAGTATTCTTTTATAGGAGTGTTTCACTTTTGCTAAAAGCAACTTTTTGTTCTCTTCTGTGTGTGTGTGTGTGTGTGTGTGTGTGTGTGTGTGTGTGTGTGTGTGTGTGTGTGTGTGTGTGTGTGTGTGTGTGTTTAGGCCAAGCAGTTGGATGCGAAAGAGGCAGATTTGAAAAAGCAGGATGCTTTCTACCGGGATCAAGTGGCCCGACTGGAAGAAAGGGTAAGAAACTAACTGCGGGGGCTTCTTAAACGCATTTTCTCTATTTAGTCCAAATCAAAATCATTTATGTGTCAGTGTCGTTAACTCAGCTTCACAAACTACTTCATTTTGTTCTTTACCAAGCTGTTATAAATGAAGGATGACTTGATGTTTACACCCAGGAATGTTTTGATGAATTGAGTACCAGCCAATTCAATAAGCTTGTTTGCTCTTTCTGCTTCTTCATAATTGCTTCTTAGACACTTTTAGCCTGTTTTGTCCTTCAACTTTTAACCTTTCTTACTCTGCTTAAAGGATAAAAAGTTAAATCTGTTTCATCCCAGTGTGTGCACTACCCTGATGTTCCATGCTATAGTAGAGTCCTATGTGTCTGGACAAGGGTCAGCTGCCATGCTTAGCACACTTGAAATGACAGCACCATACTGGTCTTTGAGAAATGCCTGCAAGGCGGGGGATTGGGGTCAAATGCCCTTTTAAAGCTCAGTAAAAAAAAAAGATGCCTTCATGCAGTTCTGAAATCATAAGTATCCCAGAAAGGCTATAATGCCCCATTCAATGTGCTTAAAATTATACAATCATGCTGGGAAGGAGGAGTTCTCCTTAGGATGGAGCAAAAAGTCAAATTGTCTCCATGGTGGAATAAAACGGATAAAAAGGGCACTCACTTATGGCTTTGTTTTTAAATCTTACATGAGTTGAGATCATTTTCTCTTCACCCAAATCACTCATTATTAACATCACAGTCAATTAAATTCATCTTTGTTTTTTTTTAGATAATAATAATGAGGTTGTGATGTCACTGAATGACAAAGCAGATGTAATATGAGACCACGATGCACTAAAAAACCATCATAGTTCTTTTTCTCAGCTTTTGTTACATCTTGACATCCCTGGATTGTTTCGCACACAGAAGCAAATGTTAGCGCAGATAGTAAAAGTGATGAGTCCCAACAAACACAAGCGCCATCGACTCTAAGCACTCGCCATCCATCAGCTATTCTGACCTCTGGTCAATATTCCTTAGATCAAAATGTCAACAAATCACCTTCACAGCTCAGAGTGAAACGAAAGATTGAGAGAGAATCAGAGCCATGGATGGACAACACAGAGAAGAGCCGGGGATAAAAGAGAGAAACGCTGATTTAACTCGGACTGTGACGAGATAAAAAAAACAAAACCGAACAGAAGGAGACGCGCATTGGAATTAAAAAGATTTCACCTGTGAAGCTATCTCTAAAAATTATGATAAAGTGACATTTGTGAGAATGTGATGTAGAACAGGAACAAGGGAAAGATGAAAATGGAGCAGGAGAAAGAGTAAATGTCACAAATGAGAACAAGAGGAGATGGCGAGGAAAAGGTTGAAAGATCTCTGCAACTGCAGAAAAGAAAAGGGTGTGTGTGAAAATTTACAATTAGAATGTGAATCAGTGGAATGAATATCAAAAATGACCAACTGTTGTTACTTATGTATTAATCCCAGTGAGGAGTTCAACTACAGTCTGTCCACAGCAATTGGTTAAAAAATGTGTGTAAATGCTGATCGGGACGTTGCTCGTTGTCCCACATGTTTATTAAGCCGTTTTAGACTCTCTCGGGGGTTGCAGTTTGTTTGGATTGTGTTAATAACACTCCTCTTTTTTTGGCCTCATTGCCCATTCTGGCTCACATTCCCGCCGTTCTCTACTCCCCATGCTCTCCCCCAGAAGGAAGCTAAAATCACTTTAGACGTGTGTACAAACACAATCCCTGCCTACATGTTACAGCTGATGATATACTTTCAGATTATTTTTGTAAAATTGGCAGCAAACCCCTTCCTTTCCCTCTGTGATTATTTTAATTTAGCATCTTCTTTCACATTTCATGGCCGTTTTCGGTTTTCAGCTCCAAACCTCAGGACCCCCCCCCCCCTCCAGCATCTTGCACACTAGCAAAAAAAACCTCACAAAATGTGGCAAAGTGACCAAAAGAGAGCTAGAAGGGGAGAGATAGAATGTAAGTCTGATATATATTACATGTCTCTTCCAATCCAACATGGTCATTCATCAGAGGGGCTTCCAGTGACAGGCCATCACCAGGCTCCCAGACAGCTCAGCCTACTGCCTCTGCTGCTGCCGTTCATTGGGGCCACAGCTACCAAATAGCCCCTGAAAACAATATCTATATATTTATTAAATTTTCACTCAATACCTGCCGCGCTGTAAAACAATCTCATATTTAACAATCAACTTGCCGATGTTTCTTTTTTCCCCTCCAACCTGATCTTTCTGCTGCTATCGCTCTCTCTCCTCCATATCTGTCTTTATATCTCTTTTTTCTTTTCAGATTTTTTTAACTAAAGTTTCCCCCCCCTGCATGCCTCTATTTCGTTATTTTCCAGGAAAGATTCTTCTTCTCTTATTTCCGTCTTTCGTTTTTGCCTTGTATATCAATGAAATTGGATTTTTCTGCTCTCCTATGGAGGACAATCACAGCAGCAATTGCCATCTCATAGCAAAGTTCTACAGCTCTGTGAGAGTAAGAGAGAGAGATTTAAAAAAACAGTAATGCCTTCTATCTCTATCTCTGCCTTTGATTTGCTAGCTTCATCACTCGCTCTGCCCATCATTTTTTTCCAAGGCTGGTGTGGAAGTATTGTTGTTATTTGTTCAGCAGCATGAATGCGAGAAGGAGAAAAAACAATACATTTTGTAGCAATTTTTCATTATTTTTGTATATTTCCTCTGTTTGAGGCTACAAATGTAATCACCATGACTAGAACCAGAGTAATAAAATACGACAATGCTTTCTACTGTTAGATTATCATGTTTCCTACCGTTTCCGTTTTGGCTGCATGATGGGATTCTGTGGGACTAAAGCTCAGTGGCAGCTGTAGCTCAGGAGGGAGGCAGGTCGTCCTTTAACTGTAAGGTCACCGTTTTTATTTTTTGAAAACATTTTGAAGTTTCAGTCATCCATCACTGGGCTTATTTCACAAAGGTCTGAAAATAAGTTAGCATCATAGAACCCACAATGGTTTGTACAACATAAACATGCCGTTTGTTCTGGAATAAGTTCATAAAGCAAATGTAAACAATATTTGAAGTTTAGGAGATTGAAGCCATTTTAAGCAGCAATCCACCTTGGTCTTAGCTGTGTTTGGACCAGCAGTTAGATCAAAACCCCGGCTTTCCACTGGATGCGTAAGTCAAGGTCAAATTTATTTAAAGAGCACATTTAATTAAGTGTCTTGTAATGTCTGCAAGGCGAAATACGCAGCTAATAGCTGCAGTTATACGCAGGTGCATATGTGTCATGTCGCTTTGCTTAATTTAAGCGTTGGGTCTATTTTTTACATGCTACGCTTCCACAACGCGTCAAGCTCAGTAGTTCATATCGCGAGAACCCAATCCTATCTTTAGCAGCGTGGCGTGCTGCTTCTGGGACGCGCCTGGAAATTGCCATGTTGCGGCTGGTTTGAATCACCCCCAAAGACTATAATGGATTCTATTTAAAGCAGCGACGTTCCACACCGCTGATGCTTCCAGTGTGAAGTAGGGGTGAGTTTATGGCTGCCTGCCTCCTGAGCCAGCACCACAGCCAGCGCTGCCTTACTTAGCATCCAACTTTCAGCACCTTGGACAGCGGCCGGCCTGGTTGAAATCCTCCCCTCCTCCCTTTTGAAGCCTCGGACACCGCAGCTGCAGAACATTTGCCCTTAAATGGATTTAAAATGGCCTTTTACTTCTCTGAACCTGTCTTATACGTTAGGTGTAACATCTTTGACTATTCACTTTTGCGCCCAAAGCAAAAGAAAGCACAAAGTCAATTATTTAGATAAATAATAGTCTTAAAAACAGTAACTTTTGTTTCTTTAATTAATCATATGCTTCTCTGCTGAGTCACACAGCAGAAGCCTCATTTTCTTCAGCCTAATGGTGGTCATAGTGGGGCTCATAGGGCCCTTCAGCTCAGCAGCAGCTACGAGAAAGAAGCCACCGGTGTGTCGAGTTATTTGTTTTATTCATTACAATTTCCCAGTTATTTCTCTAAATTCAGCTGGCGCCGGTACCGGGGTGCCACTTTTATCTTCTCCACATTGCTGCAGTGCATTAGCATTAATGACTTAATCTGTCTTTGACGCCCCTTTTACTGGCATTTTGTTTTTCTCTAGATGAGCTAAAATCCTTGCGGAAGGCAAAGACACTAAATGGTGTGAACATAAACAGAATCCATTTCTTCCAAGAGGTGATAGATGCTTTATTGCATTCAGAGGTAATGACTCTGCCTGGTTCTTGTTGCTGCAAGATGTTGCTCATCCACTGACATCGCATAGCTAAACTGCAAACAGTGATAACGACATTTATTTCTTTGAGAGAACACCGTGCGGTTGTGTTTTGCCACTGTGATCACAAAAAAGGAATGTTTTCAAATAGACTGGCCTGTCTTGTCTGGGCTAATAAAAGGTCAGGGCTACTCAAAATCAGTTGGGCCAACAGCAGGATATCACAATTGAGGCCACTCAGTAATCACACAAATTACACTTTTCTCTACTGGTGACTGAGTCCCTGTTTATATCCAATCGCCAGGGTGCATGTACATTTTCAGCTTGTGTCGACACACACTAGCTTTGTGTGAGAACGTAAGTGCATTACTTTTCTGGTGTGTGTGCACATGTATTTAAAAAAAGGTCTGCAATCATACACACACAACCCTTTTGTCCTTTCAGGTGGATTAGTGCGCTGATTAGTACCAGCTCTGCCATTTAGGCAGGTGTTATTACCTAACACTTAGTATTCCAGACAGGGACCCAAACCTTGCTCGGTCTGTCTCTCCTTCTCCTCCAGTGGTTTAATCTCAGCACCCAGGAGAGGTCTTATTCTCGCCTCTTTAGCATCCCCCAAAATCTCTGTTTAGTCGATTCATCTTTGACTGAGCCTCTGTTTTAAATCCTACTTTGTAATTCTAGACTGTTAACTTGTTTAAACGGAATTCTTTTTTCAGTTTGTGTTGTTACCACTACACCAAACTCCTTAAGATTTACCTGCTAATACGCTCTCATCTGTTTTAGAAAGGATGATGAGGGTTGGCTGGTAGAGTTTTGAGACGTTCATTCTCACCCCCAACAGTTTGTGCTAAATTTCCTCATCAATCTGCATAAACATCCTGACAATACTTTAATTTCTCAAATCCAATTTCAGTCACTTACTCCTGATTGAAAATTTCATGGACAGACAGGAAGCAGCATGCATATTGATGTTTTAAAAAACAATTTGAATGACTTCTGAAACTCTGCACTCCGTGACCAAGAAGTACTCTCAATCCATTGTGGTTCATCTGTGAAAGTGTCCATCCAAATGAAGAGGACTCAAATTGGTATCAGACCTTTTGTCAGTGTCGTGTCCCATCCTCTTTTACCTCTATAACGCATGACTATTGATCTTTTCAGCAGCGCAGTTCATTCCTATTGATCCTTGCTGAACTATGATGAATGTCTTCCCAGCAAGAAGATGACGTCAAAGCAGGCAGCACCAAGCAGCTTGAATTTGTCGCCTTTTTTGTGTATTTGGAGTGTCAGCAGGTTGATTGTAGGGTCTGTTAGTCCTCATAGATGAGTTTCATGAATCTGCTGAATGATTTTTTTTTTTTAGATTTGTTTGTTTTTGTTCTTTAAAAACACAAATTTTAGATTTTGTGTGGTTCTGGACATCTTACTATAGTCAGAAGTACTGTGTTTATTATGATGAATATCTGCTTATTAGTATGATTTGGGAAGCCATCTAATGTAGTTTTACAACTTTCAGGCTTTTATTTTGTTTTGCAGCTATTGCACATTATAGACAACACTTTTGTTTAAAGGACCGACTAGTCTGGAGAATATAGCTACATTAATATTTATGATTTAATATTAAGTGAAATCATACAAGTATTGTACTTTGGCATCCTCGGCAGAAACATTTGTAAAAATTCCCCCATCTTTCAGATTGTATACCACTCAGTCGAGCTATCTGTCACTCTTTGCGACCTCTCACACTGTGATTATAAATGTGCATAACAGCCACTGGAGGGTGATAAGACAGATCTTCCTGAAGTTGAATAAATGGTCCAGGAGCAGGAGTATATGTCTGTGTTTGAGGGGGTAATTTAGGTTGAGTGGTCCTGCTTTGGGCTCATTTGCTACGGGTCACCAGGGGAGTTTGACCGCTGGGTCTGTTCGTTGTTGACTAGTGACCTTGTGGCCTTCCCGGATTGCTCTCTGTTATTACAGCAGTCTTTTGTGAGAGAGGATAAACACAAGCACCATATAATTCACACTAGCACACAAAGTTGCACAACCAGAGTAGAACACAGTAAAATAGTTTTTTATTTCTTCGCAAGCCTTCTTCTCTCAAAGTTATTGTTCACTTGAAATGTGCATTGTGCACAGGAAACCCAGCCATCTGCTGGTAATATCCATCTCCATTAGATTTTAATGAGATTTGAGAGATGAAGCAGAGCTGAATATACTCCACTGAATGTAGCACTACATCAAAATATGAACTGCTCAGAAATATCTGAAATGCTGCTGCAGTGTTTTGTTTTTACATAATGAGTTTCAATATATATTTCTACATTAGCAATAATCATGTCTGTGTATTTATCTCACTCAGACTTTCTTCTGTCTGCCTCTGCAGAGCGCTCAGTTCTACAAGGTCACTACTGAGAACTACCACAAAGCTGCTGACCAAGTGAATGCCAAATTCAAGTAAGTGTTAAACAATATCACTCCCTCCCAGGTCATTGGTAATTAAAAGAAATAACAAGTGTAAAGTGTGGCCATCCTTCTCTCTAAAGCTTGAGCCCACTCAACGACTAAAAGCCTAGTGAGGATCTGAAAATGATATAACTGATAACACCAGATGAGGTGAAGGCTGCAGAAAGCTATCAGGCTTTTAAAAAGTAATTAAGAAGTGTCACAAAAAGTTAATTTGAGATTTGGAGGATGCTAAACTTTCTCTAACATTCAGATTTAGTGTTTTTGTAAAAACTCTGAGTTGTTTAGCAATTAAAGAGAACAGTGTTTAATCAAAAAATGCTCATGACGCTCAAACGTAATGAGGCATTGTGTGAAGATAGACCACCGTTGCTTTAACAGGTACAATATTGTGTAAAAAACTATCTCTCGCAGGGCAGCAGTCTTTAATTTTCATTTATTTCATCAATTTTATAACCTAAACCCCTTTTGTTATCATGTATGTTTTGATCTTGCGTGTAGTGATGCATTAACATGTTTTCATGCACCAGTGACTATGCTATTGAATTATGCTAGCCTCATTCCAACCAACATCTTTCAATCAAAACCACATTAGTGTGGCCCATTAGTCGATGTTGATGATGTGGTTCGCTGATAATTCTGATCATCTCACGGTGATTCTGCTTGTTGAGTGTTTTACTTATAAAATAGTGTTTTTTACATACCTTCCTAAACCTGAATCGAGCAGCAACAAACATTTAAGTTTGTTTAACAAATTATTTTTGCATCAAGAAACAAGACATGGAAAAAAAACTAAATAATTTAATGTGATAACTGAGTAACTAACTGTTATCCCTGATAATTGATGTTAACTTGAGCCACATCTTGGAATTAAAATAATCACCAGGAAATAAATTTTAGGTTTAAACTGTCATGAATGTAACTCATATCCAACACGTAATTGTAACTCAAGAAGGCATAGAACCTCTTTCCATTCATGTTCCATCTGTCTTCCTAATAAGAGGCCATTAGCCTCCATAGTAATGTAGGAAAAGTGGATGAGGAGCCTGTAGGAGGTGGGGCAAGGCTGGGCCCTGGCTCTGAGCTCACCTCTAGGGAGGCTACGCTGATTGTGTTAGCTTGTCATTAGCCAGAGCTAACACCGGGATCATTGTCTCCCTCAGAAATGTTGGAAACTGATTAGCCTAGCCCACCAGGGGTTTAGCGCTAGACTCATAGAAGCCAGAGCTTAGACTCCCCAAATCACATTAAAGAAAAAAAAAGATACTCTGGAATCACATTAGTGCTAAATGACAGCGCTAACTCCAAGCAAGCGTTGAGCTAATGTGCAGTTAGTCATGTGACACGGGTCTTTGCACGGAATACAGTGATTGGTGGATTTGATTATAGGATGTGCATTAGCAGGGCTGTGACTGGGTTCGAATGGTGTGTGTGTGTGTGTGTGTGTGTGTGTGTGTGTGTGTGTGGGTGTGTGTGTGTGCGTGCGCGCGCGCGCTAATGAAATGGCGGGAGGGTCTGGTGTTACAAGATGGAGCAGGGATGCATTGAAGAGATCAGAGCGAAGGGTTAATTGGATTTAACGAGTAATGTTTGGCCCATTCTTGTTTATGTGCATAAGTTCATGCTTAATAGTGCATGTTTGTGTGCTCCCGTGTGATGAGCAGCTTTTGAGTGCACAGTGTGTGTCTTTCCTCAAAGACAGACCTTTCAGATTAGATGCTATCTTAGGCCTCTGTTGAGTAGTAAAAACAAATATTTCTTTTGTCTCACAACCTTTTATGTCTTCAGAAATGAAAATGTCCCCTGGAGGCTTTAGAAGAACTTACTTAATTGATACTTGATGAAATTATTATTTAAAATGTTAATCTGAGGATGAGAAGGATGAAAGATTTTTATTAGGATGTCTTTATTTCCCACTCCAGCTCATGTCAGTGAAGAGTATAAGGGGGTGATATTAAGCTACAGTTTATTATGGAGGAAATCTGTGGGGCCAGATGTGGATGTCTGTCAAAGGTTATTGCTTTTTCAGACAAGTCGGATATAAGGAGAGGGTGGGAGCTGAGAGGAGCATCACTGTCACCACGCCGTACATCGTCTTGAGCAGATTCTAAGAGTTGATCCTCAGCAGCAAAATAAGTAAAGGTTCGTTTGGACTGAAGCAGGATTGGTATTAGGTGTTTATAATAAAGGGTCTTTATTAAAGAATTAACTTCAGGCTGTCTGGCTAAACTGATCTAAACAACCTTTCTACAACTGGAGTGAGTTCCAAATAAATAACTTCTGTTTTTTATTGCAAAGTAAAAATAAAGACTGAATTAGCCAATTTATTTAAATCACATCCAGATTCACAAATTATTCTGAGAGATGCAAAACCAGTTTGTCCTGTTGTGTTAATTGTTCATTTTTATCTATGGAATAATTTTATGATTTGACGAATCTATAAAAACATAAAACATTACTCCTGTAGGCTTTACAGAAAAGGAAAAACAGCAAGATGAACTTTTATCTCAGTTTGAAGAGTTTTGTTCCAAATTTTCAAGATTAGGAAAAACAACCTAGCAGGCAACAAGCGGCTTAAACATCCCATTTTACATTTTACTTTGGAATTAATCATCAAGTTGTTTTCCAGTAAAAGATGGAACAGAACAAAGTGAGCAGATGCTTGCGCTGTTGTAAAACAGACGAGGTTTCCAGATAAGTTACCTTGATGATACATTTAGAAATGAGCCAACATCCTGGGACGAACCCAGCAGCTGATCCTACAAGCTTTAAGTTTTCAGAAAAACAAAAGTAGCTCTGGTGCTTACGGTTCATCCATGGCTGGGGTTCATAGTGCTCATCTACTCGAGTGATTGAAAGAAGTTTGTTAAGGTGAGAGATGAACCCTTCAGGTAGAAAAACGTGTGTTTGTGTGTACATGTGAGAGAGAGACCAATATGAGGTTGTGTGAATGTGCAGTATTTTACGTTACAGCCTTTTTCTGCAGTGCTGGAGATTTCTGAAAGAACATGAATCTCTCCAGACTGAAACGCAGAGGCATCACCGTGATCTCATCACACACACACATACATACACCCACACACACACACACTTAGACAGATCCATTTAAATCTACGAGTTATAATTCTGGACATAAAAGTGAAGCAACATTTAAATATTTCTGCATCACACTTTGAAGACTTGTCCAAACATTATCTGATGAGAGTGTGAATAATATAATAAAGCTGTTAAAACTCTAAATAATTTAAAATCACATTAATTGAAAAGTGCAGGGTACCGTCATGCTCTCAGACGTGAGAAAAGGTGGATGTGATGTATGTTTCTCTAAAATACACCTAAATATGCTTGACCTGTAACAGATGATGTATTTTAGACACAAACTCGCAGCATCACAAGCCTTTATTCACTTTGCCCATGACACTGACTTTAGATAAGGGCTCCCAGTTGCCTGTAGAAACGCGACTATCTCTCCTCTGATTTATACGCTACCTCATTTGCCACCGGTTGTTTATCAAAGCGAGAGGCATTATCACACTGTCCAGCTCTGAATGTGTGACCTTTACCGAGCGACATGTATGTAAGGGGGCACTTGAAGAAGAATGTCCACACATGTAGTTATCATGAGAATGTGTGTGATGCTGAGACCGGGGCGTTGGCGTGGACGGATGGCTGACAGGCATGAAGGAAAATGTTAGATGTGTGATTATGAGAAAGATGGAATGAAGCAAGGCAGCGTAGGCCTAAGCGCTAACCTTTGGCAGGGTTTGAACCTTTTTGTTGAAGGTGGCCGCTCCTGGTTTTTCCATGTTCCCGCAGGATTGAGACAGGACATCATAAATCAGGGGTTGGGTGAGACATACGAGGCTTGTGTACGTTTAACTCCTCCATGATGTAAAAATATGAAAAAGGATTGTACTTTCACACCTTAGTGCATCACTAATGTGCATGTGTGTGCCTAAACTAAAGATTTTCAGCTTTTCCCTACATGTGCTGCCACAGAAGATAAGATCTTATTTTATTCAGTCACTTTGCTGTCACTCCTCTCCTCCCTAAGGCTACACGCTCACTCCCTCTGTTGTTTTTTTATAACTCGTTTGAATAAATCTGTTTTTTAAATTTAATCCAGCTGACAGTAACAGGCAGTCTCAGTCCTCTCTCCGTCTCTACATAGACTCACGCAAAGGTGGAATGAGGAGGAGGGGAGCGAAACTTGTTGAATGTTAATGGCTCATTGTTTTCCCTTTACAGCGCTGACGTGCTCTGCTGCCACGGTCAAGAGACCATGCCTGAATGTTTCTTCTCGGTGTTATGTGGGAGAAAGTCGAACCCACTCATCCACTTACTAACTTTCAGAAACAAACAATCCTCATACTGCAGCAAATTAGTAGAAAGCTAGGTGATCAATGCTGAAGAAAAGTTTCTGAAAGTCTCTTTTGTCAGCACAAAATGCAATTAAATAAGTTTTTTTATGAATTAATTATAATAAAATATATGTTTTAAATAAACCCCTTCTTATGTAACTGTTGTTTGACACATTCTGTAAGCACGAAGAGGCTGTTGCACTCCAGCTTTGGTTTATTTTACTAAAGAAGACGAATGCGATTGAAAAAAAATCCATACAATATTCTGCACAGTCCATTTGGTTTGTGAATCTAAAGCAGAAATGTAAGGGCTCTCCATTTTCTTGACAGGGATTCTGTTTCTTAAAGGCTGTAATAATGTTGTCCCAAGATGAGTGAAATAATGATTTATTGATTTATGAAACATTAATTCAGACAATGCATCAGAGTATTTCTGTCTGAGTCATGGAGGTGTTGTTCCAGAGGCAGGAGGATGTAGGAAAAAGGATGATTGGATAGACTGAGCAGCATTTTGACCCGTCTGTCAGGTGAGGGCGAACCGCAATCCTGTAGCTAAGCAACCTGGGCACAAGGACAAGGGTGGTGGTCAGCCGAAGAGACAGAAGTCAATAACTGCTTTAAAAGCTCCTCTTTTGGTCTTAAGAGCTTCGCTGCTCTGGCTGTGAAAGGCACACACAATCCATGCAACCTGCGTGGGCACACACACACACACACACACACACACACACACACACACACACACACACACACACACACACGGTATTGCAGATTTGTTGACTTTGCACACAGAAAGATGTTTTTTTCTTGCATGTTTGCATCGTTTGTTATAGTTTTTGTGTTCTGATTTGTAATTATTTATACATTATTTTAAAATAACATATTTTACCTGTGATTTCAGGAGTGTGAATGATATTCTGACATTGCATTCTTGCTTCTGCATCTCCAGAAGAGGGTGAAACTTCACTGAGATTTCTCAGATTTGCTTTCCTGCCTTTGGCCACACTGTAATCCCTAACAGTTGTACCATCTCATAACTAATAAGGTCATAACACTCAAATGTCGTTATGCAGTTGACCAAACTATGAAGTATTGAGCTCTGTTGAGATTTATGCTACTTTGGGTGAATAGGGCTCAATATTTTATAGCTAATTTGTGTAGAACGCTCAAAAGATTTAAGAACCACATATTAGTGACGTTCTGGTGGGAGGGTCTTATCGCTTCCTCGGGAAAGCTGAGTCAGCCATCTTGAATTTACCTCGATGCGGGGAAGTTTTGGCTAGCCCGCGTGGATTAAATTTCTGTCCCCAGCTTCAAACCACCACCACCACCTCAGTTTTTCCTCATCAGCCGGGATTTTGGTAAGTCTAACGTGTTGTTTGCTTTGTTTAAACTGAATTTCGATACATTTTTCGATAGTTTTTTTTTTTTATTTGAACCGGGAATACATTTGTACTATGTGCACAGTGAATATTTGTTGCAAAAAGTTTACAAATCCAAGTAATTGTAACTTTAGAAGTTGTTGAATGTGACAAATACGTTACGTTACTTAACTTACAACGCTTTAACGTTTTGGGCGGGTTTCCTGGATCAACTACATTTACAATAATGCATTGCGCGGGACGTTGAAGGCGATAGTTCTGGTTAGGTCGAGTTTGAACTCTCAGGTGGAGGGAGGCCACGGTGGAATGCCGAAAGCATTTCGTTAACCCTGCTTTCCGGTGTCTGTCGGTTGTTGTTTTCGCCGGTAATGCACGTGCGTACTGTGAGTATACTTCTTTCAATAAGTGTCCGCGTTAAACAGTCAGTATTTTACCTTCTCGAGCTATGTGTGCGTGTGTGTGTGTGTGTGTGTGTGTGTGTGTGCTAGCATGAAACGGATAGAACACTTCCGCGAATTTGCATCAACACCGAGGCGGCTTCTGGGAGCATAAGGTCGTTTATAAGGGGTCAGACCGTGGCGCAAATTAATCGTGTCCTTTTTTATAAAAGATTACGCGATGGCGATATAAAGGAGGTATGGGGCGGTCTCTGCGCTGCCGCATACTTCCGTTTAGCTTAAAATAACTTGCTTTTTATTGCTACGCTTCAGCTCTAACGGAGAGAAGCTCCCGGAGCTTATCATCTCAGCTGATTCTGTTTACCAAAGCTAAACGTATGCCCGTGTTTACTTTCATTTTAAATAGTTTCCGGTAGTAGCTCGGCAGAAGTGTATCACGTGATCATGACACTACTCTCTGTTGCGCGGCTTAATGTAAATTCACAAGTCAGTTATGTCGATATGAGTTCTCCCCTCGAGATCTGTTTCGGCCGCCAGTTGGAACCACCCACTCAAAAAATGGGTGTCCTTACCGTAACCATAACCATAAAACAAACATAAAATCGTGCTAGACAGAGGAATTTGATACATTATAATCATGCAAAACATACATTTTTGGTAAGTTGGTGGTTATGGTTGGGGTAAGGGTTATGTTTTTGTGAGTGAATGGTTCCAACTCCCTGCTGGGTGAAGCCAAATCTTGAGGGGGGAACTCATATCATGCTAACCAAGCATGTTTGTATTTCTTTGTAGGCTCAAGTGTGTGGTTGTGAGATCATGTTGAAATCCTTTTAACAGTTCAGGTAAGATGTATTATGAAATATTATTGTTATTAAATATTGGTTTTATTTTATGTTTTTACAGTCATTCTTTTGCTACTTATTGAAATGTTTTTTTGGGGTCCACTGAACAAACAGTTTGATCACTTGAACCCTTTATTAATACTTTGTTAAAAACTAAAATATCAACAACAGAAATGGAATGAAAAATAGAACAAAATGTTTTTGAACATTAATAGACCATCTTGTCTAAACATGTCGTTTACAGATATCAGACTACAAAGACTGCTACAGAGTCAGCGTTTCGCCAGGTGCCAGTGGGTGAGTTTTGTAATATGTGTACTGATTTGAATTAAAAAAAAAAATACAAAAATCTAGAGATTTTTGTTCTGAATTATTCACAATTTTCAGGTTTTTTGCAACAGAAAATACTTAATCAAATTACTTATGTGTTGTCAGCTGGTTGCAGACCTGCCAACCTGTACGCATTTTGCGTAGCAAGTACGCAATTTTGCATCTAGTTACGCTGGTACGACTCACCCCTCTAAACTACGCAAAAAGCTGAGGACACGTGAGTTCTGTAGCAAATATGCACGTGTGGTACTCATGTCTGACAAAACGACTCAGCAGCGTGTTGAAGTTTAAGCCAATCATCGTAGAAAAGCGGAGAAAACCAATTCTGCCTAACCTATAGCGTAACACTCCCGCCCCCCTCCTCCCTGTTTCATCCTATGTCCTGCCCGCTGCCTCTCTCTCCATCCGCCGGTTCCCACTCGTTGCTGTTCTGGCGTTTAAAAAGGTAAACTCTGTTTGTGTGTGTGTGTGTGGGGGGGGGTCAGCGGACCGGCCGTCTTTTGATGAATGTGAACAGTTGGGCGTCGCACCCGTGGGGGATGTGGATGTTTTAAGACCCACTTTGAGGAGGTATAACATCCGCACTTTTCCGCAGTTTTGCTAAAAACTTTATTAAGAGCCAGGTCCCTCACGTGTTTCACTCGCTGTGTTTCCCCTCTCCTCCTCCCCTCCTGTTGATCAGTGAAACCTGCACCTTTGCACACCGATGTTTCGTCATTCTCATCCAGTCCATCATTGATATGCGTTTCCCCAGCTGCTCCGCACCGCCTGAGCNTAAAAAAAAAATAATAGAGTCGCAGTCGTGTTACTTTTTTTAATCACTGAAAATGTCTGCTTCCTGTTTTCTCCCCTGTTGCCATGGTGACACAAAGTATGAGAGCTCAATTGAAGATGGCTTTTTACTAGTTGTCAGACACAAGCTCAACTCAGACTGAGTTGACTTGCCTAACTTAGATCAGCTGTTCTGGAACAAAAAAATCAGTTTAATTTCACAGGATAAGTCAACTCAAAATTCAGGGTTAAGGTTGGCATATGTAAAGAAAATAGCTTAAACATGTAGCCGAGTTGCAGTCTAAGTGCTAAGTGACAGTAATCATTAGCAAGATTTGTATCCTTGAGGGGCTGAACTTATTCTTGTATTATTTGTGTTTTGTAGTCAGCAGATGGTCCAGACCTCACTGACACTCCGGTGGCTCTGCTGACAGTTGTCACGGATGACACTTCTGATGTGGCCCTCTTCAGCCCTGAAAGCATCTGTATTGTCGTGGAGGATGAAGTACTTGTGAATGGTCCCGCAAATCTGGCTGACTCATTTCTCCTGCTGTTTGGGTATGTCTATGCACTAGACCTACAATACCCAAAGAATCTCGAGCTTACATTCACATTTATCCAGAAAGTTGTGATGTGCCTTGAGGACAACAAACCACTGAAAGGGCGTCTACTGACGCTGAAAAATGATTTGTTCAATGAGTGAACACCTAGAATGAACTACTTGTTGAGAGGAGTATTGAGGTTTTTTTTTTTTTTTTGTAATCGTTTGCCTCTTCTACCTCAAATTTAAGATGAATGACTGTTCAGTTTATGCACTATACATGTTTAATGTTCTGTTGCCTAATACATACCTTGATGCACTACCTTGATGTTACCAGTTGAAGTACGGCATTTGAAATGTTTTATTTTAAACAAGTGAGTTGCTGCTTTTAAGATGTGCCAAAATGTTTGTAAAACAGTTTTACATGGCTCTACGTTCTAATAGCTGTCATTGCTGTTAATACTTAACAGCAGTCTTGTTGAATTTTATTACAGTAAGATGGAGACCCAAAAACACATTTTGTTTTTCTTTTTGTTTTTAATTTATGACAAGCACTTTATGACTGAGCTACTTTGATTCGTGCCTTTTAAAAAGCACATTGTGTTGAATTAAAAAGTTGTTAAATGGTCACTGTTGTCACTTTCATGTTTTCTACCATTATTAGCTGATTATAATTATATAGTGGCCCGACGGTTTAGAATTATTGAGTGTATTTCATACATTGTATTGATTATTTTAAGTTTATTTTCCACATTATGATTTAAAAAACAAAAAAAAATTTACTGTATTTTCCAAATAATAAGTTGAAAAATATAGAACATTTTAAGTTTATTTTTCACAGCATATGAGTTAAAAACCATTAAAATATTTGAGTGTATTTCCCACATCATATGAGTTAAAAAACATTACAAATTTTGAGTGTATTTCCCACATCATATGAGTTAAAAAACATTAAAAGTTTTGAGTGTATTTCCCACATCATATGAGTTAAAAAACATTAAAAAATTTTAGTGTATATTCCAAATAATATGAGTTGAAAAATATTGAAAATTTTGAGTGTATTACTCCCTAATTATAAGTTGAGTAATATCAATATTTATAAGGTAACATTGAGATAATTTAAGGCAACTGCAAATGTAATTTTTATTTTATGAGAACTTAAAATATTTAAAAACATCACTTAAATATTTTTGTGTAATCTGTTACAAAATAATTTTTGAGTTCTGTGAACTTATTAAGGTTTACAGTGCAGAGACCAGTATCTTTGTGAAAGTATGTCTAAAGAAGGTCAGAGCGGACTCTTCCACTCGTCCATCTTGGTCTCCATCAGTGCTCACTTAATACAGGAACAGTGTTTTCTGTCTTATTTTAAATCTCGCTTACTCACTCCTTGCTCATTATTGTGTGCTCCTACCTCTCCAGTCCTCACTCTCCTTCTTCAATCTTCAGCGGCCTTTTATTCCTCACATTTCTTTATTTCTTTATTTATTTTATGGTGTCTCTTTGTGTCCCTTCCTGTTTTCTCAATCTCTTATCCATGCTGATGGATTTCACTGCGGGAGGTCACTCAGGTCTGCTTTTAAAAAGCAGCATGAGTGAAACGTGTGTCATTTTTCTCCTTAACTGGATCATTTGTATTTATTTACTCATCTTATTATTGACGCCTGCCTTAACTAGAAACAACGTGAAGGCTTTTTAAGGGGGAACTGGCAGCCTCCCCTTAACCCTATTAACCCCAGAAAGAACCCAAATGATGATAGATGGATAATGTGGTGACTGAAAACGCAATCTGTGGCAGGGGCCGGCGCATAATCCATACCATCGACGGAGCTGCAGCGTTTGTTCCTTCTAGATCTGTGAGTGCTAAAGGGGCCAGAAACCGAGTTGGACATGATTTGTTGCATGAGAGCTGACTTAAACAAACCACATTAAGGTTTGGGCTGAAGAGCTGCCTTTTGTTTGTTTAGGAAAAACCTTAAAAAATGGACTTAACCTGCAAAAGCTTTTTAAAACTGCAGCAAGTTAGTTTTGACCTCACACGTTTGTGAAAAACCTTAGAGCAACGTAAGCTTCAGAATCATGGTATTGATTCAGTTTTGGTATTTACACAAACACACGCTTAAGCAAACTATGAAAGTTCTCTCATTTTTCTTTGTGTATTTACCGTCTGTTTACTCAGACGTTTAAGGAAACCTTGACAACATGTTGGCTCCTCCCATGGCTCTGGCTAATTAATAATTTTTTCCTCTCTACCGACAATAGTCTGATTTTTTTAAAGCATAACACCGGTGTGTTAGTGCCAGCTCAGTGATGTTTAAGGATTTAAACATCTGGACATTTGGTATTAAACTCACCTGCATGTTTTTTTTTTTATTTGTGCTTTTTTTTCCTTTTCACCAAGAAAGTTAATTTTCTTTCATAACAATGCATTTCAAGTGAAAGAGTGGATGGACCTGTGGTAGTTGCATCATTTATCTTTCATCATTATGTTTTTTTCAAAGAGTCTGCAAATGAACCGCTGCTGTGCTTTGAAATCTATTATTTTAACTCACCTGAACGTTTGCTGATGCTGTTGAACTTTGAATACCTTTGCAGCGTGTAGACATGAGATATTTATACAGGTGGAAACGCAACACATTTCTACTGTGATGCTACACACATTGTCACATTCACGGTTCTCTTTTCATCTCCAGTGTGTTTTTTCCTCTACTATGAGACGGTTACATCTCCTTCACTGGCAGCAGATACTCTACGAACACAACCAGAACTCCCAAACTGATGGTGACAAAATGACATGCTCTGAGTTTTAAAAATTTCACCTCTTTTGCTCTTTGCTTCATGACTCACTCGACTAGTGCCATGGACCGGGCCTCAAGTGCTGCACCCGAAGCATTCTGTCTGAAAACGGGTCATTACTTACCTAGTGGTGCTTCTCTCTTTGTCTTTATAGTATGTCCACTGGAGTGGACCCCATCTCCTTCACCTCTGCATCAAGTGTCTCTGCATTTGTCTTTAATCTCTTCGTGCTGTCTCCCGTCTGTCTTCACAGTTGAGATACGTGTGAAATTATGACAGATGAACATGGCTGTTCATGCACTTGTATCACATTTTGTTCAGCTATTGAAGCGTGCTGTATCAATAACGGAGATCTATGAATGTCATTTTAGAGTCTGATGTTAGAGCAGATGCTAGTCATGGTCAATGTGTGTTGGTTTGACAAATGGACCGGTACTGTTCTCTGCACAGTTTATGGTGTAACGCACGCAGATTGTATGAAAATCCAGGAATCGATCTTAGAACGCCCCCCAGCTCACAGTCGATACGTTCCTTAAAGATCGTAGAAGAAGACATAAACCCATTAGAACACATCCCTCCATGGAAATGTGCTGACTCGGGCTGAAGGATGGTTGAAAGATGGGACGGTGTTAAATGATATACGGACACCTTGAAGATGAAGAAGCACCTTGGCAAGACATTTTCAGATGATCTGTGCAGCTTTATTAAGTTAAGTTGGTCTTTCATATATTTTCGGTCTCAGCCTGATTCTTTGTTCTCTCCAAAGGAAAATGTTCCTTTGTCCAGCTTCTCTTAAACATGGCCGTTCCAGTTTCTCTTCTGGAGCATCTTTTTCTCACTCTTGCTCTTCACTCTTATTCTTTTTCTCTTCTTCGATGCTTTCCCGTCTTTGTAATTTATGACACACAGCAGTGAAAGTATATGTCTAAACCAACCTCTGTCCTTTCTTTCTCGCCTCTATCGGTGCATCGAACCTGCAGGGACTTTGTTTGTGTGTCGATGGTTGGGGTTGGAGGGGGTTGGGTTGGATGAGGAGTTGTTATGGAGACCTTTACTGCTACTGATGGCAATGAGTCGAAACCCCTATATGACTGTTTAGATTTACTGTCTCGGGGGTAAAGGGGGGCCAGCACACACTTAAACTCATGGAGTGCAAATAATAACCAACTGTATACGGCTGGATGTCTATTTATTTCAGTGTTTCGTACCACATGGTGTTTTATTAAATATACCATGAATCTCTGGAGATTCATGCTGGGAAAAAGAAATAAATACAAGATTGAATGAGGCCATCGAGTCAGAGTGAAGATGTGATTCAATGTATTGATTTCCTGAGACGACTTTTTAAGTTACAATTAAATGAAAAAGGAACATTTACCTGGATCCGTGCTTATAGTTTGCAGAAATAAAAATAAAGGTCCCTTTCACTCATTTTTTCAGTACATTTGATGTGGTTTATAGTATGAATGAATGCCTTGTGAGTTCTTTTCTGTGGAAAAAAAGCTCTCACGCTCCTGTTTCAGGGAGTAGAAGTTTTGCGAATCTTACTCATTTTATGCCAACATCATGCCTCTGATTGGCTAACAGAAATGCAACCTTGATGTTTTATCCCCACAAAGAACACAAGCCATGTCCTCATTGTGGAGTTGCTAATGGCTAACTTCTACTAGCCGAGATGCTGCTCTGCTCTCTCCTGGCCACAAAATCAACACAGCCTTCCACAGTCGCAAGCCAAAATGGGCGAGTCCATGAATACTAATTTTCTCTGTGACCTAGAAGAGACTGGCTTTTTCTGACCTGATCGTTTTCCCATCTATTTTATTTCTGCGGCTAATGAAGGCGATGAATGTTCACATTCAGCATGCATGTGAATCTCAGAGTGGCCGATTGTATTTCAAACAGAGCAAGTATTACACTTATTTAACCTTTATTTAACCAGATGAGTTGATTAAGAACTCATTCCCATTTACGACGATCAAATAGAACAAGTAACTTTGCACCAAAGAACAACAGATATATTAGATAAGATAAAACAAGATAAAAACAGACATTTTTATTTATTTATTTAACTTATATTTTCCAGGAGGATAAACTGCTTGAGATGTGACATCTCGTTTTCGAGCAGGTCCTCCTACCATACAACAAGTAAAGAATAAGAATAAGATGGCAGAGTCATTAAACCATTATAAACTAAAATAATAAAACAAAAGAAAAACACTTGCTGTGGCTTACCCCATGTATCTATAGGTGTAATTGTAACAACATATATACAAATATAAAATACACATAAAAATCCATTTGCAAATGAGAGTTGAGCAATAGAAAACAACATAAATTGGGAGCGGACACGATATTACACAGTAAAGGCAAAACAATTACAAGTCGGCATCACATGCTCATAAATGGAATTGCGAAATAAACCAAAAGATGAAATAGATCTTAAGTTAGCAGGTATTTTTTTCCAATCCTGAGGTGCTTTTAACACAGAAGGCATATCTCCCAACTTCTTTTTTTAAACCGAGGAATAACAAATGAAGGCTGATAAGTAAAAAAAACATAAAACACTGTTCTTGCACACCATATATACAAGCAATCCAAACAGACTTAAAACCATCTTTAAGCACTCAGAAGCAGGCACATTGATCAGAAACTATTGATCGTAATGAATTGTTGATGGTAGATCATGGGACGTAGGTAGTGAGCTTTAGTGAGTTTTGCAGCTCATTCCAGTCGTTGGAAGCAGCAAACTGAAATGAGGAGTGGCCAAAAGAGGTGCGAGCTTTAGGAATATCCTTAGAAATTAAGTTACTGGAACATAAATTGCGCAGATTGTTGGAAGCGATGAGCGAAATGAGCAAAGATATGACTGGGTTCTACCGATGATTGTTTTGTTTATAAATTGATACCAATGTAACATCCTGCGGGAATAGAGTACACGCTTTATCAGTGAACGAGACCTTTAAAAAATATCCTTTTCCTGCTAATTTGATTTTCAGTCCTGAATAGTTTTCCATTATCTTATTTCACCAGACTGATCTCAGATGAGGAAATTCTATTACATTTAAAGAGTTTGCCAGGCATAGATGCACCAAAATGAGGCCAGGGAGCAGCCAAAGGTACCAAAGGTGTAAAAGTCAGGCAACTCTTGGCCAATACAGCCCTTTTAAACTTTGTACTTCTAAAGTTTATACATAATCTGGCTTAAACTGCTGGGAGGATTATGGCAAAGCCCGCATGCTTCCCACTCGAGAAATTTTTGAGAAGTCTTCTTATCAGCAGTTCAAATGGATTTACTATTTGTTGAATTCTTGATAAAATTTAGGAAGTACAATTCTACCTTTCATCAATCCTTGAGTTCAATGTATTATCTCCTACAAAGCTGGAATTACATGGCAGGAGTAAAGCAGGGAGGCAGACCTATCAACATGCCTCTGGCCGTCATTTCCCCAACATCACATAAACACAATGAAGGCAAGAGTTTGCTTTGGGAATTTGAAACGGCGTCCTTGTTTATGAATGCTTTGCTGCTCAGGTTACATGGGAACTGGATGATTTGTAGCTGTTTTTGACTATATTTATAATGAAACCTTGTAATTCCCACGGTGACAGAATCTTATGAAATACTCTAAAATGTGTTCAGCTTTCAGAGCATAATCTTTGCCTTGATTTGGGGCATTGAGATAGAGGATTACCTGGGGATTACTTAAATTCATACTTATTTCCCAGCAGTTTTGTTAAATTTGCAGTTTATGTTTGTGCTTTTTTTCTGCTTAGCGAGGAATATAACGGAATATTCTCCTACGTTTTATGGTGTTTTCATTGTATGACTTGTCTGTGATTTTTGCATGTTCTCCCTCTGCTTTTTAATACTATAGCAGTCACACTATAATAAATGACACGAGGGCACTTAATGTGAAACCGAGGAGGTGGGAGGGGAGGTTATAGTCATTCTGCAGCGGCTGTGTGCGGATGGCAGCGGGAACTTAATGTTAATCTTAATGACAGATGATAGAGGATGCAACATTCCGCCACAGTGTGTGTGACAGAGTTATTGTCCCTATGATTAACTCCACCACGTTCTCAGCCCTTTCCCCTGAGAAAAAAACTCAGATTAAGCATAAATAGAAGTACCACTGTTTAGTTCTTCATCAAGAAATGCTCTTCACTTTTGTCCACCCTCATTTCCTCTGTCTGCCTAGCCCTCTCTCCCCCCACTCTTTGGGGCCATTACTGGTGATAAACACTGTGGTTTCTATCAGCGGGATGCACCTGGCATTAACGCAAATGCTTAAGAAAGTAATTAGTGGGCGTTTGTGGCTCCTCTCCTCCCCGTAGATGCCCATAGGCGGTGTTATAAATGAGTGCCAGGATCTATAGGAATAGAATGGCGGTGATTTCTGCCGTCATCGTTCAGCACCCTGACGCAGAGCAATGGCCTTGTCATGTGTCCTAGCAAATGACTGAATCTCACACTGATAGATACACAAATGTAGAACGTCTCCCAACTCCCAGCAGTGTAATATTCTAGCCTGGACTGTAAGGATGAATGGTAGTGCATGGTTTTAGTTGTAGACCTGCTCCAGAACCTCATTTAAATATCCCCATGCTCAAGATAAGACTTTAGCCTGCAGCAGGTTTGCTTGGAACTGAATTATTATTCATCCCTGAGTTTTAATTGTTGAATATTTGGAGGCAGCACCCCACATTGTTCTAATTTGTCAGCAAGTTGCACCGACGAGGACTGTATAGATTTTTGCAGCACTGTGAACCAGTAAGACCATGTGGTGATGCACATATGTAGTCGTCTCGATTGCTACAGCTTCCTGCTGCATTGCACCCTGAGTAATGACCCATGCATCCAATCCCCCACTTTGTATCCAACAGGGGGTAATTTTTCTCTCCAGGATGCAAATCAAACATCTGATTCTGACTACAGGGGCTTGGCTCCACCGCCCAATATTCCTCTGAGATGTCCGGAGTTGCTGGCAGGCAAAATCCCGTTGCCTTTCACACCAATGCGAGGCGTGTTTAGTGAGGCAGATGCTGAGTCCTGAGCACTGATGTGAGCAAAACGATGACACCACTATTAGCATAATGGGCCAATAGGCATGTGCAAACGTAGTCATTATGGATTTTTATGGGGTGTGTGAAGAGACAGACAAAAGCAGTTAATGCTGTGCAAGACACCAGTGTTGCTGGGAGATCCCGCTGCTATGACTAGATAAAACATCCAACTCTTGCATAAACATTACTTAAACATACAAAAGTTTAGAAATATCCCTCATTAAAATACCGATCACATCAGCTTAATTAGCAGCAGATGATACATTTAAACACACACACATTATCAGGTGAAGTGATGTTATGCCTTCAATATGAATATTTTAGAATATTACTCCCATAAGGATACAAAAATATGATCTTTTTCAGTTTTCCAGTTTGGAAATATCTCGTAATTTTTCCGACATAACAAAGTTTGTCTCAGATGTTTTTTTCTTTGCATCAAACATTAACTTTCAGAGGCTGTCCTCACTGCGGTGCAGCAGCACTGATGAATCTCCTGTTTTTATCGGATGAAACTCTTGTTTTAGTTTTTAGGAAAGCCTCTGGCCTCTCCAGGGAAACGCTGAGGTGCACACAGCAGGTGTGGACCTCTGACCTGCCTTTCAGCAGATACAGTATTGTTGATCCTTGCCTCAGGTGTTTTAGAATGGAATGACCGTAATAACAAAACACACACACACACGTCAGTGGGCTCTAACTACATGGCCCCTCTTGAGGTAAAATTTAATGTTTATGGTCCTGCTAACAATGTTTTTGTTCTTTATTTTCACTTTTTATGTCTCACATCAAACTCTTGTCATCAAGCAACATTATGTGTTTCATTTTTATCCACCCATTCTTTCCTGTTTTACAAACGTGTTAGTGTCTTACGGTTTTGATTTTGTTTTATTGTCCTCCCCCATCTCCACTCCTGGTAAATGCAATATTTTCCCTTTTCACACCCTTTGGTTTGTCTTTTTCACACTCTGCAGGAGGTATGAAGTGAATCCTGTGTGTGCAGACCTTCAGGGCCAGATCCTTTCCTGCTACAAGGAGAACGCTGGAAAAACTCTCAACTGCTCCAACATAGCTGCTCTTTACCTTCAGTGTGTCAACAAAGCCAAACAGGTGCGTTTTTAAACTCAATTATGTGTTTGATTTTTGAAAGTATTGTGGATCAAATGTCTGTCCATGTTGCAAGATGGTTTTGCTCCTTGGCATTACCAAGGCATTAGATGCAATTAAAGTATTTTATACCAAACTATAAATCTGTCCAAGTTAATAACTCCTTTACTTCAAACAATAATTTTGACATGTCTGTATTACACATCATCCCACGCATCCTTCTTAAATTCACAATCATCATTAAAACCACCTGCGTACTGTATTATGTGCTAGATGAGCTCTGACCCATGGAGACGTTCACACAGAACCTCTTGAGGGGTTCTGTTGTGTTTGGCACGGGGACATTGGCAGGAGATTTGTTGGGACCTGTGGGATGGGGGTGGTGCTTGTGTGGGTGGATGTGGTTCCAGCGCACTTCGAGGATGCGCAATTGGATTGGGATCTGGGGAGTTTGGGAGCTGGTTTAGTTCCGTTTTTGTATTTGTCAAATCCTACCGGAGCAGGTTTTTGAAAGCGATGAGGAAAATTTTCACACTGATGAAGACTGCTGCTCAAAAACAAGAGTTTTGTCAAAAAAAAAAAAAACCACACATATATATATGAACAAAGAAGATGCTTTTGAGATAATTGGATATGCCAAAAAAGTGCTGACAGAGACACATACTATCACTCAACAGTAGGTCATTCAGCTCTAAGCATTTGCTTTTTATTTAGTCTAATTTGGGTAAACCTGGATATAATTGGGAACCCGGCTAATGTGGGTCTGTTAAGTTTCAGTGCTGTTTGAGATCAAATCATCTAACTATTAAACAGAATCAATAAATCTCCTTTTTCTTGTTAGAAGACGAACTTTCAAACAAAAGGATGTCAGATTAACCTGAATATGTCTGAACTTTTTAACATAAGCATTTTTTTTTCCATTTGAAAGAACGACAAGCATGTGCAAGCACCTTCCTGGACAGACGACGTGTAAGTCCTAATCTGGTTCAGTAGTTGTGCGTGGTGTAATCTGTGTTACAGAAGTATTCCCATGCAGCTGCAGCATGCCACTGACCCCATAGTTACGTACAGCACAGCTTTCCCTTTTTTATGTCTAAATGAGTTGGTATCATTTGCACAAGCACACACACCGACATGCATTACCAGTACACCCTCTGACTGCTGGCTTTTAGACAGGAAGATATCATTTCCTGTGTGTTTCTGGCGCCTGAATAAAACTCTTTAAATAGCTGGTTTGAACCTTACAGTCTATTTCCATAATACCTGCTGACACAGGCGTTCCCGACTGTCTCTGTGTATGTTTTAATGTAATAAGTCCAGGAGAGCAGCAGCCACTGGTTGGACATCGTCGTCTTGTCTGTGCTCCCTCTGTTCATTACTGAGTGCAAATGTTTTTTCACCCTCCATCTCCCACAGTCAAAACATTCTGCTTATAGTGATGTCACTCAGGGTGATATTAACTTGATTCCCCTTCTCTCACATTGCAATATCTACCATCCGTTGCCCTCAAAAAGACTCAATTTGCATTCATAGAGCTTTTCTATTAGATTTTTTGCAATTGCATTGTTTCCCCGGAAAATGGAGAAAACTGAGTTTTGCGTCTCGGTCACTCTCGTGGGTATAGTATTAGATCTAAAAGTCAGATGCAGGCAGATTTTTAAGCTATACATCATGTAAATTGCACAATGTTTTATTCATCCTGCGGACGTGTGTATTCGTGTGTGTGTGTGCACGTTTAAGGAGACTACCTGTACCCTCGTTGGGATGCAGCAAGGGTATTTTCACGTTCTGGAAGCTGTTATGATCTTTTAAATTGTTTGGAAGCGAGCCTGAGACAAAATGGTAATCCGCTTGTGTTTATCAGCCTGCAGCAATCACAACCCACTCCTGTTCATCTGTGCTTATCTGTCTTAAGACTTGCTTTTAAAGTCATTAGGTGCAAAAGAGACAGTTGTGTGATAAGGCTTTAAGGGAATAATGGGCAGAATTACACAGCCGACAGAATAGAGGGGAGCAATGAAGGAAGTTTGATATGAGCTGATGCAGGTTCTTGATTAGGATGTTTATGCAGCTTTATCAGAGGCATGCAGGAAGCTGCTGTGAGAATAAAAGCCAAAGGACATGACTTTTAGCTCTGGAGGTCAGAAGATCCAAAGGTGACCTCTAACCAGCGCCTCCTGCCCTCTCAGTCAGAGGCACATGGATGGAGATATGCATGGCTGAGATATCATCTAATCACAGCTAAGAACTCAATGGCCCAAAATATCAGATTCCAAAGCCGACCCCTCAGCACGAGCTGACCAAGACAGAAGTGTTGTCTGTCAGCTGCCTGGCCTTTGTCACTGATAATTAGCCTTCTTATCACAGCAGTCACTGATAACATTTAGACCCACTTTTGCTCTCCTTTGTGCCCTCCTCACCCCGCCGCTACACTTCCTTCTATCCTTCCATCCTTCATCCTCTCATCCCAAGTCGCATTTCTAATGCATTCAGCTCTTAACAGGTCTGATAGCAAACGGCGAGAAAAAGAGGTGGTCAGAGGACAGATAAACTCTCCTCTCCCTTCTTCTTCTTCTTTCATTGAATAGGAGTTTATCACTGAGGCTGATCTCTCCATCCACTGCTTGCCGCCTCATTCCATATTCTTGCTGCATGGCTGCCTTTTGCTCCCTATCTTTTCTTTCTCCACTTTATTTTTTAAGGCTGACCCTTCCGTCTCCCTGTCACTCTGAAAGGGCTGAGCCACATTCCTGTTTGAGGTTTAGGCAGACCTATATCAGGCACAGTTATATTTGCAAGCACTGGAATGAAAAACCCTTCCAGCATGCTAGACGTAGCATTTCCCTCAGCAGCTCAAAAATGCTTTTGAGTTTATTATTTCCGTAATTATGCACGAAATACTGGCATGTTTCATGTCTTTAGTTTTAAATTTATGACAGTGTAAGGACTTAATGCAGAAGCACAGTGACATATCTACAAATACCTTTGAATGAAATGTTTTAATGCCCCGCTAAACTCTTGAATTTTCTGAGCTAAACACACAAGAGAATTTTAATAATTTTGCAATGTTTGGTCATGGTTGCTACGTGAATTTACAATAAGATAAATTACGTAGTGGAACATTGGTGCCTTATAGCCAGATGGGAGGAGGACTGTTGAGTTTTTAAGATGAACATTGTTTCAAACTCCTGATTAATAAGTGAAAATGATTAAATGAAAAACATTAAAGGTGGAATATGGAACAAGGACACCAAAGCGACATCTAGTGTGTGGAGGTTGTAGTTGCAACAATAGAACAAGGTTTCCAGCCGTTGGGATGCCAGGTTTGCTGCTGATACGTGAAGCGAGCAGCCAGCACCATGTCCAGTGACGACCTAAGCTCACTCTGGTTTTAGATCTTTTATGGTTGCTCCTCTTCTGAGAAGGATAACAACATCTTCTGGGCTCAGAAGCAGCTGCTTGACTTGCTGAGTCATTTTCCACAGTGCCAGCCTCGCTGTGCCGAGCGGACTGTTTACCATATTTGGCAACCCCCAAAATGGTGCCCTCTAGTGGCTGGTAGATGTAAACATAAACCCAGTGTCGTGCCGTCAAAATAAATATTTGATTATTTTTTTTATATAAATATAGCTTTTAAAGGAAACACTGTACCTTCATTCTGCACACCTCTAAACGCCCTGTTGAGGGATTTTAAAATATATATATATTATTAAATTGTTCCATATTCAACCTTTAAACTTTAAAGGATTTATTCACTCATTTTTTCAATAGATCTGCTGTTGTCTCTAATGTGAGTCATTTTCTGTGGAGAAAATACTCTTGTGCTCCTGTTTCATTGGGTTAAAGTTTGTTGGAGGAGTGTTTGTGTGTGGGGGGGGACCACCAGGATTTCATGGTTTACTCATTAATATTCATGATATGCAAATCTACTATTGCAACAACACATCAACAGTAGGGTAAACTAACCTGTCTCATGACGGTCTAAACCCAGCTCACGTTCCCTATTAGTGGGTGAACAATCCAACGCTTGGTGAATTCTGCTTCACAATGATAGGAAGAGCCGACTCGTCTCTGATTGGCTAGCAGCAGCACGACTCTTCTGCTGCCTTTGTTCTGTCTTCTTTATTTGGTTAAAAATGCAACGTTGATGTTTTATCTCCTCAAATAACACAAGCCTGAGCGTGTTCCGCCATGTTGTTGAGTTGCTAGTGGTTAGCTTCTACTAGCAGAGACTCGCTCTGCATTCTCCTGGCCGCAAAATCATGACAGCCTTCAGCGGTTGCTAGACAAGGTTGGCGGGGCAATATAAAATATTTTCCCAGTGTCGTAGAAGAGGCTAGCTTTTTCTGACCCATAATTTTCCCGTCTATTTCCTTTCTGCAGAGGATGGGGGTTGAAGAAAATGTTCACATTCAGCATGCATGTGAAACTCATTGTGACCGATCGGATTTATAAAAACGTATTACACAGTTTCTCAGTGAACAAGACCTTGTAAAGAAAGGAATTTGTTTCTGCATTGACAATTCTTTTTCAACATAGAAATTGATTTTAGGTCTTGAGAATTTTCCTTCAAGTAGTTTTTGGTCCTAACCTAGACTTTTCCAGTGTAGTTGGTATGCTAGGAGCAGCTGTTTTTATATCCAATATTTGTTTTATGGATGGATCAATAGAGGGAAAAATAAACTCAGATTTCTTTAGAGAGATCTTCCAATGCTGTTATTAAGTTTGGCAACTGAGGAAGAGGGTATTTTTGTTCCTTAGCTTTTATCCATGTTATTCCCTTTTTTATATCTCCTTCCCCCCTCCCCTCACTCATCTTCTCTTAGGTGGTTTTCTTGTCGCCTCTGCTGCAGTAGGCTGGCTCAAATGGTTATTGACAGGGACTGCTGGGGATTTGTGGTTGCACTTATCACTAATATGGAATCCAGTGCCCTTGGGTCCCTTCTCTGCTTCTTCAACTCACTTCATCCTCTCCTCTTTTTATTGTACTCCCAAGCCGTCCTCTCTTTGTGTCGTCTTTCATGTGTGAAATAATATCTTTCCCTTCTGTTTGTCTGTTTTGATAGATATTTTTGCCTTTCCTTCTCTGATGCACTTTCCTTTTTGATCTGTCTGCAGAACAAGTTGAGGACCGGGGGATAAGGGTGAGAAGGAGAATGAAGGAGCAATGCAGAGAATATTGTGAGGGATTGTTGATTGACGGATGGACTGACAAACTGAACCAGAGCGGAAGTGGAGGAATGAGTCAGCACCAAGACACGCACCTCGAAAACCCAGAGGAGAACCGAACCAGACGAGAGGCACTGAACACAACAAGGAGAGAGAAATAAACACCTTTTCCCTTCACATCCCTTCCTACCTCCTTTACCCTTTGTCTAGTTCTCCTGTGATCTTGACAAAGTGGAAGTGACACAGTCTGATGTTCAACAGGCCTGAGCTTGGCAATCAGCGTTAACCAGAACCACCTCTAGAAAACCAGCCTCTTCTGCCACATAGATCCATATCCACTTGTGTTACGTGTTCATATTATTACATTTAAACGCTTTTCCTGTTCAGTAATTTATTTCCTTCCTCATGCACTATGGTGTCAACAAATACACGCCTCTGTTTGTGACTTCACTCATGTCTTTGTGTTCAGCATTTATCCAAACCCAGAAATAAAGATGAAACAACAAAGAATTGTTGTTGAACTTATTTTTTCACCACTACATTTAGAGTCCAGCATCTTTCCAGGGTGGCTAAATGTTGGTTTTACTTATTAACAAATATTTGCAAATTTTGTTGATATACAGCTGCTGTGTTGCCAAAAGGAGTTTGAAAAGAAGGATTTACTATATTTTTGCAGTAACAGGTTGGTCAACTTGATTGTGCATCAGACTTAAGGAGGATAAAGGTCCAAACTGCAGCGTTTTTACATGATACACTCCTCTTTCTGCCAGCCTTCATTTCTTGTTGCTGTGTTCTAAATAATCCAACTGAACCCTTCTATTGGGTGAGTGGCCATAATTTATCATGTGCCTGAACCCAGCAATGTTTTTTTTTTAATTACAAAAGGCAATTTTTTTTTGAGGTTTAAAAAACTGGAAAAACAATTCCATCCATCTATTTTCTTCTGCTTATTCGAAGTCGGGTCGCGGGGCCAGTAGTCTAAGCAGAGAGGCCCAGACTTCCCTCTCCCCAGCCACTTGGGCCAGCTCCTCTGGGGGAATCCCAAGGTGTTCCCTGGCCAGCTGAGAGACATAGTCCCTCCAGTATGTCCTGGGTCTTCCCTTGGGTCTCCTCCCAGTTGGACGTGCCCAGAAAGCCTCACCAGGGAGGCGTCCAGGAGGCATCCTAACCAGATGCCCGAGCCACCTCAACTGGCTCCTCTCCATGTGGAGGGGCAGCAGATCTACTCCAAGCCCCGAGCTTCTCACCCTATCTCTAAGGGAGAGCCCAGACACCCTGCAGAGAAAACTCATTTTCGGCCGCTTGTATCCGTGATCTCATTCTTTCGGTCACTACCCAAAGCTCGTGACCATAGGTGAGGGTAGGAACGTAGATCGACCGGTAAATTGGGAGCTTCGCCTTCCAGCTCAGCTCTCTCTTCACCACGACAGACCGGTACAACGCCCGCATCACTGCAGATGCAGCACCAATCCGCCTATAGATCTCATGATCCATCCTTCCCTCACTCGTGATCAAGACCCCGACTCGTGATCACTCGTGATCAGGACCTCAGCCCTGACCTGGAGAAGGCATTCTACCATTTTCCGACTCAAGACCATGGTCTTGAAAAACTTCAAAATCCTAAGAGTATTTTTAATTAAAAAGTAAGTTTTAAATAATATTCAAGGGTTGAAATCACATTTTCCAGTATTTCACCCTGAAAGGTTGAACAGCTTGTTCTTATTTTCCAAATTTTTTTCTAAAGTTTTGAGATAAAACATGGAGTTCAGAACATATGAACTAAAAAGAATTTTACATTTTTACAATAAAACATGTACACTGGTAATTACAGTGTAAGTCAGTTGTAAGATGAGTGTTTCTGTGCAAAAAGCTTTGCTTTCCCTCTTCTGTAGTGTTATCAGCAACCTCCCATAGCAGTTTTTATTTTTTATCCTGGAGCTTCGTGCCTTTTTTCCACAACAGCAACTGTACCTGCGAACAGCGTAGAAATAGATGAGAAACCAAATGACATCTATAGTGAATCTGAGTCCAATTTACTGAAGCTCATGGACACGTTGTCCCAGAAGGTGGTAAAACTCAGGTCCTGAAACCATAATACACTTTAATGAATCTCATTAACGTTGTGAAAACCTGGAAGTCGATACAGGAGATCAAACGTATATCTGTGTGTTCCTCTTGTTATTTTCTTAATGCAGTTTTACTGCATGATTCAACAAGTTTATACTTGTGTGTGTGTGCGCGTGCATTAGTGCGTGCACATGCAAGCCCGTGATTTGTTGTGACTAATCCTCTGTATGTTGGTCAGCTGTCTCTGCTTTTTGACTTTTGTGGTCTCAGTGGGCTTGACTTCTTTCAGACACTGAATATGTGTGTGTGTGTGTGTGTGTGTGTGTGTGTGTGTGTGTGTGTGTGTGGGAAGAGTTTTGGATTATAGAAATTGGGGTTCACAGCAGGTGACCCAGATCATTTTGTCTCCCTACTTTTTTTTCCAGTCTGCGGGGTTCCACTATCTGACCAAGTGCTGCCAAGATGAATCATTACAAGAGTATTTTCTGTATGTAATAGGATTACATACCATGATACAATTAAATTAAAATATTATTATAAACATGGCAAATAGACAAAACATCCCAAATGCCTCAGATACCCCAGAAAGGGTAAACTATTCATAAAGTAAAAATCCTGTTATACATTAGCTACCTTTTAAACCATATACTGAATGGATCAATTGCAGTTAGTTTTAAGGCAGTTATGGCTGCATTCCATTTTTTTGGTTCTTCACTAATACACAGAGTGAATAGAGCTTGTTTTTACCTTTTGGCTGACATGTTTCGGCTCTCACTGTAGCCTTCGTCAGAGCTTTCGCCGATGTTGGTGGCGTCACATTTCCGTCTCCGTTTATCTGCGGGTTTATCGTCCTCTGCTGCTCGTAGATAAATGGAGACGCAAGTGACGAAGGCTACAGTGAGAGCCGAAACATGTCAGCAAAAAGGTAAAAACAAGCTCTGTTTACTCTGTAGTGAAGAACCAAAAAATGGAATCAGACAAGGAACTCAGAAGTTATGGCTGCAGTTTTTCATAAACAATGTAAACACACAATCATAAATGTTTGTTGTTATTGTTTAGTGGGATGGTTTAAAAGTGGGGAAAGTTGAACAAATGTCCTGAAAAGACATTAAAGATTTATTTAGTTTAATTCTAACAACTTTTCCTTAATTGATGTTATTTGTTTACAGTATAATAAAAACCTTTCAAATTATTCTGGTTTCCTGAATTTGATTTTTATGAAACATGAGACACAACCATGATCATGTGTCGTTTTGGGCTTCCAACTTTTATTTTTAAACTATTTGCTAGAAAACCTAAACAAATATTAGTGTTGATTTTGTGTTTTAAGCAAAAATATCTTTATCGTTTGGGTAGTTTCATTTCTGTCATGTGTGCAGACCTGTCATGAGAAGTGTTTGCCCCCTGAAAAGCTGCGTTATTTCCTCTGCCAGCCCTCTTTGTCATGATTATCTCTGCTGCAGATAATGCAAATTGTTATGATAATTCTCCTTTTTTGTCAGGCAGAAAAGAAGACCTCCGAAGGTCAGCTGCACTGTCACGGAGGGAAGACCTCTCTGTTTTGTTATTAGCTGCTGATCTGACACATATGGTGGATGGCACAGCATCATGCAAACAGCATAACACCATTCTGACTCTAAACAATTAGCTGTGCAGGGAATATTAGAGGTGTTCATCTCTTCTTCACGTCAAATCCAGGTCCGACTCAAATCTGTCAGTTTCCAGCTGGATGGAAAAAGGTTGGCAGTCCTGCTAAAGTCGTGTTTAGAGGCTACAATATTGCAAATCATGACCTAAACAAATGGTGATATTTAAAATAAAAAAAGTCGTGTGATTATTTTAGAAGCTGTTTTAGAAAAAATGCAAAAGTGATCTTTACCCTAATTCTAGATGATTAATGCTACCCGCTGGTGCAGCTTCTATTTTTAGTTTTAGCATAAACAATCCTGGCGTTTGTGCCTTTATTGAGCCGTGAGATCCAGTATGAACTGATGTTCCTCTGCACCACTGTTCACTGTGCTGTCTGAATTTCCTTAGTTTTATAGAATAAACTGTAACTTGTTCTCTCTCTCTCTGGAACCAGTTCCAGCACGGGGCTGCATGGAGCCGCTGAGATGAAGCTACAATTTTATTTCAGTGCTTTTGTGATATTTCTCTTCCATACCGCTTTGGTTTTAAAAGGAACTAAATTGAAAAAAGAGCACAGTGCTCTTAACTCCACAACAGAAAAGCAACATCCTCCATCATGATGACTAACCACATTTGATGTAATGACCTTCTCAGAGGAAAGAATTACTTTGCTCTAAACTTTCCCCCCGCTCCTCTCTTCCCGTGTGCCTCCTCTGTTCTTAGTTTCTTTAGCATTTCCCCTTGTTTTGTTCTTTTTGTTGCATCGCCCTTTAACTTCCCTGATTCCCTCCAACTCATCAGCGATAATGAAGAATAGACTGGCAGCCTGAGGGGCGGATCTGCTGCCGGTGATTGGCTCTCCTCGCTTTGCCAATGAGGTGTGAAGCGTCTGTCATGCTGCTGTAACTCTTCTCTGAGGGATGCCCTCTCCTTGCTGCTCATCCGTGCTCACGGCTTTTACACAACATGCTTTCACAAATACACAAGTTCTTGACTCAAGACAAATTACAATAGAAGATACAGCCAGAGTGATTTTTAAGTTGAGGCACAAGGCAGAGTTTTCCCGTTTGGATTTAAAGAAAGGGTTTTGGTTGCTGGAGATGCCAGTGGGGCCTGCAGATGAGAGCAGACTGTCATGCACTTCATTCTAGTAATGGGCAGGCAGATGGCAGGCTGCTCTGTAGCCTCTGCTTAAGCTGATGGCTCTATTCATCAGGCTGCTACGCCCTCCCTGCAGCCCTGCACCCAGATACAATTTATAGACTCTTTTTCCCTCCTCACACTTCCGTCTGCTTTTTTCTCCACTCCTTATTTATTTGTTCCTTCTTTTATTTTGTTTTAGTCTGCACCCCCCTCTTCTCTCCCCGAGTCTGCCTGCTCAACATCATAAAAGGCTTTTTGGTTGCAGTTGGAGAGAGTTATTAGCTCTGCTTTAAAAGTGCTGCTACCTTCCTGTCTGATTGAAGTTTGGGTTCTTTTCAAAGAATCTGGATTGGGTCCAGCTTTTGTGGTCCAAGTAGGTGTTTAGTCCATCAGTTTAGATATCTGACTGAGGAAAATCTTAGGAAATACATTAAAAATTCAGTTTTATTTAACCAAAAAAAAAACTTTTTAAAACAGGTGATTTAAAACAGCAGCAAACCTGATATTTTCTATTCTCTTTTGAAGCCTGGTAAATTCAACTTTTATTTTACAAAAAGAAACACAAAATGTCTTTGTTTGAATATTTAATTTAACTAATTGTACATATCTAAAAAAACAGTTAATGCATGTGCAGAGTTAAGTTCTCCTCTTCTCAGGCCTGAGGTTGGCGCAACTCTGCTCAGTTCTACCTTCAACAGGACAACAAAGTGCTTTAATTATGTATAAATCACAAGCTCGCTGTTCTGGTGTGGAAAAGCTCCAGAGAGGGAGAACCATCTGTTGAATAAGTGATGGCGGCGGAGCCATGACAGTGTGTGGGTCTGTCTGTGCTTATGTGACGAGGGGAGAGAGCTCCTGAGTGAGAGCTTTGACTCCCTCCTGAGATGAAGTGAGCGGTGATGTGACCCTGAGTCGCTGCGTTGAAGAGACAGCAGGAACGCCGGGGGATGAAGATGACCTTGATGAACATAAACGCACGTCCAAACACTTTCAGGAAATAAGCAACTTTATTATCTTAACATACTTTAAAAATTCTACTGTTGCTTGAGTTTCTACACTCGTGTTGGCAGAGATGGGTAGAACAGTCAGATTGTATTTTGGGGTGATGGGAGTGTTTTGGGGTGAACCCCTAACCGCTGATCCACCGTCACATCATCAAAAAACAACTTAAGGCAGAAGAAACACATTTCCAAATTGCTCCTATTTAGCTTTTGAAATCAACACTTACTAATAGGTCATTTAGTTGAACAGTCCAAGGTACTTCTACTGGTAACTTAAAGTATTTAATGAATATTCATGTGACCTTAAAATGCTGCAGCAGGCTCAGAAAATTACATTAAACAAGAAGTCTCATATTAAATCAGACTAAATGTGTGTCTGCTGCATTTCTGATTAAAACCTGCCTGATCTTCATTCAGTGAAGTAACTAGAGGTGGTAGAGTAACTAAGAATTGTACTCAAGTAAGAGTAGCATTACTTCATAATAATATTACTGAAGTAAAAACAAAAAGTAAGATGCAATAAAACTACAAAAAGGTTACTCGAGTAAATTTAAGTAACTGTAACTAGTTACTAGCCACCTCTGGGTGTTGGTTTACGTTAGACATCAGTTTTTCAGTGTTTATTATTTCTAAGCTGTACATGAGGATCAATAAAGTAACTTAACAACAACACTCTGTTGTTTCAGTGAGACAGAAGCAACAGCTTGCAGGTTTTAAGTGTGTCGGGGTGACGATGCTCACCATACTGGAACAGATTTCTTTACTTGCACTTTTCCAAAAAAACGTGTGGTGGGAAGACTGCAGTTAGAAAAACAGAAGTTTGGTGAGGAGAATGGAAATCTCAGTGTCCTATAAAAAATGCTTTGTTCTTTTTGTTTTAGTTCTGATCTGCAGAGAATTAGAATAAATGTGGAACATAAACAAAAACAAACGACGAGTTTTCCATGAAGTGAAACAAGCTGGAACTAGAGTTTTTACTTAAACTGCTAAAAATTAAACTTCTTTTTCAAAATCAGCAGCTTCAGGCTTCACTGCATTTAGTTCAGTTCTGTTTATCTATAGAGAACCAGTTCAGGTGGAGGAAATGTGGTCAGTGTGTCCTTCAGCAGCAGCATAACTAAAGGGATGAGTCAGAATAACCCTAGCTAAAACCTGATCTTTTAGAGGTTTATATGTTAGAAATGCAATTAATTCTGTTTTGGATCTTAGGGAGCCAATAAAGTGATGCTAAAAAATAAAAATCTCTTCCTCTCATCAGATTTTTTGAACATCTTCATAATAAAGAATTCCAATAGTCAAGCCTAGAAGTAATAAATGCATGGACTAGTTTTTCTGCAGTGCATTGGGTCAGGATGCTCCTTATTTCAGTCATTGTGTTCACTCTGGAAAATGCAGTCATGATAACTTATTTCACATGAGAGTTAAAGGACAGATCCTGGTCCAGAATAAACACTGTGGTTCTTTACATTAGAACAGGAGGCCAAGTTGGATGATGACAGTTTAAAATAAGGTGCTCAGGTCCAAAAACACAAAAACTCTGAATTTTCAACAGAAAATTGGAAGTCATTTAGGTTCAAATGCTTTCAGGATATAACTGAAGTTACCTGATGCACCCAAAGCAGCAATTTAGGGTCAAATAGCAGAAAAAACTGAGCTTTAAGGAATAAAGACAAGCTTTTCAGTCCAAAGAACACCTGTTAATCATGGTGGTTGAGTTCAGGTCTGAGAGGATGGAAGAATGAGAGACTACATCACAATGCTTTTTAGGAATCTCAAACCATCATTTAAATTGTTGAAAATTGCACAAAATCAAAGCTGGATGTGTGAGAGATAAAAATACAGTGCAACTGAAACTGATGACCAAAAAACCTGGTTTTTAACTCATCAGACATGTATTCATGTTCTAAAAGTTTGGTCTGTGTCAGAAAAATAAAACAAAAATTTAAAACCAGTTTCCTCTAAGAAGAACATAATTTAACCAGAATTCAAAATCAAAAGAGCGAATCAAGAATCGGGAGAACCTGAAGTAAGTAGAAACTGGTGCAACATAAAAAGACAAACCTGTTTCTGCAGCAATGACTTCATCAACAGAACTGAAAGAACACCATTTTGTTTGTTATTAGAACACATTTTGAACTCCGTTCCTAATACTACACATTATGTAATAATTCGTTTGGCCTAAAGTTTGTGATGAACCACTAAAATGAATCAATTACCATTGCAGCCAGAGGTTTAACGAGACGTCTAAAAGCCGAAGGTTAGATGTTTCCTAACATGCCGGAGTGACATAAGCTAGTAGTTACTAAACCTGTTACATGGCCCGGCATAAGCCCATCCAGCCGTGACCCGGGAGAAGCCCGTTTATACTAATCCCCACAACTGTATGAAAATGTTTTCTTCACCTTCAGAAGAGGATTTAAATTACTTTGGTACTCTTGCTGTGCCTCGCTCGCCTGCTGCACGGTTTGGAGCCGCCGCCTCCAGCATTAATTTATCCACCAGCTCAAATCACTGGGGTGACTTGGACCCATTAAAACACACGCTGCATACGTTGTTCTGTCCCAGGCACAGGCTGAATTTTACTCCGAACATCTCACTCTCACTCGAACATAAATACAGACGTCGGAGGTTAAACGCAGTCAAGCCCAGACGGAGGTGACAAAGTTATTTATTATTGACAATATGGCCGAAGCGTTTGCAAATGCACGTGCTCATGTTGTACGCTGTGGCCTGGAGGGCAAGTACAAATATTGCACATTAAAACGCACGCGCACACACACACACACACACACGCACTGGAGCATGCTTTATGCTTTTACACTTCATTGTTCCATCTGTGTAACGCGCCTCGGGGCGCTCACAACACAGACACACAGTCTGACATGATTATCTCCATTTGATGTCTGCGACTGGGTTAAATTGGGACCGGTGGCGTCATCTGAAACACAAACATCTGCACGATTCAGAGGACGATATCACATAGTCAACACCGGCTCTGCAGCTTCATGGTAACCTTAGATTTTAGATTTACCTCTGATCTAACAATCTTGCAAACTGATCTTAAAAAGTTGAAAAAGAATGAGTATTTTGCACATTTTTATTATCTTTAAATTATTCTTACTCCCTCATCATAGAAAGGAAGAAAAATGGGATGATTAAAGTAAATGAAGCGTCTCAGACAGCTACAATGGGTAAAAACTAGGGATGTTCGATATGATCGGTTTACCATTAATATAGGCCGATATCGTCATTAAAATTTAATATGGGAAAATATCGGTTTTCAGTCTTTTATGCAACTTTTACATACCATACACGTATTATACATCAAACTCTTCAGCTACTTCTCCACTCCTCTCTCAAAATGTTAAAATGACAGATCTGAGGTAAAGTTTTTGAGGTATTTTAGTTTTTTTGGCACAACTTGTGAAGTAAAAATTTTGCCTGTGTAGTGACAAACGACTAAAACAAAAACAAGAATCTTCACCCAAGGCTTGCTTTTCTTATCGGAAGATCTTTACAAATGTTTTACAACCTTTAGTTTTTCTTTTTTCATGAGGGGGGCCTCGCATATATCATTATCGGTTAATATCGGTATCAGAAATTAAGAGTTGACAATATCAGCATATTGGATATTGGTAAAAAAGCCAATATTGAGCATCTTCAGTAAGATCTACAGAAAAACCAAACCTTTTCCTCAGCTGCTTCCCTATCTGAATGATGCATGCTGAGTCCACCAATCAGAGCCCTCTTCGTCGGCAGAGACTGATGTCTTAATTATAACCATTAATGGTAATCACATTTAAATATTTATAAACAGAAAGTCTTTTGTTTAGCCTTGACCTACCTCTACAGCCCATTAACACGTGTTTCCTCCTAACCGGGTAGCAGCTCCTACCCCTGGGCCATTATTGATTTTGACTGAGCAGATATTGTTCTGTGTTAACGCTTTGTTTGAATGACGTCGGTTCATCAGACACAGCTCCACCTCAGAGGTGTGTGTTTGTGTTTCGGAGTCGCCCTGGGGCGCAACGGGGTGGGGGTGATGCCTTATCAATGAGAGGAGCTTATTGTGTGTAAGCGGCGGTGACGGTAATGGAAGCGGACGCATAAAGGGTGTTTCTCTGCTTGCGTCAGCTCAACTCTTTGATTGGATGTCATGAGTTAAACAAAGCAGTTATTTCCAAGACTAAAAAAAAGAGCTGACTATCATCTTGTGACCTAAATCGTCTGCAGCTCACCCTCACACCGACGCCAGAGGCAAAGGGTTCTGCAGCTATACTGGATAGAACAGCACTTACTTCACTTGTGGGTTAATTGTAGAGGATAGAGAGAATAAGTGCCTCCTCTTCCTTCTAGAGGCAGAGCGATACCAGCAGCATCAGCTGCAGAGCTCTGTTTACTCGTGTCCAGCATCATCAAATGAATTAAGCTGTGTAAGATAGCATAAAGTCCTACTAATGACACGCGCTTTGGGGTAATAAACATCTTCTGCTCCCGGGGAAATGATGGCTCTGCTGTGCTTTAATGAAAACCATTAATCATTTATTGTTATTCTCTCAGCTGAGTTAGTTAGGCGAGCGAGTCCCGACACAAACTCCACAAACATCCCATTTTCTATTTAAACCACCTTTTCTTCTCCTTAATGTGATTTTTTTTACCAGCGCTGGTAAACTACCCAAGCAGCTGTTTGCACCTGATTTAATTTTTTGATTTGCTCATTATTCATGCACGTATGTTCCAACTCACTGCAATTCCTCGAGTCAAAGATTTTATTTTACTATCTTGATGTCAGGCAGCACAGAGCGTGTTTTTCAAGAGGGTTTCAGTTCAAATATATCTTTTAATAAAAGAAAACTTAATATAAATAAAGGTCAGGTGCATCAGCTTCAGACCCAGAAATGAAAGAGTCTTGAGATCTCAGGTTTTATTGACTGAGGAGTAGAATTATAATTCATCCAATTACATTCACTAATTCTATCTATTTTCTGATTTCTGGAGATAATCTGAAAACCTCACGTTTGATGTTTCACAGTCCAAAATGGCAACCGCTGATGCACGAGCAAGAACCAAGCAGTTCCCATGAAACAAACGCTTCAGAAACATTTGCTGCACCGAGCAGACAGAAGCCATCGCTGACTCAAAGGCACAAGAAAACCTGCTGGGAGTTTGCCAAAAGGTATCGAATGCCTCTCGGACCATGCAAGGCAAAAATCTGTGACTGAACCATCTTGCCACCATTACCAACAATGTGTTTGGAGCAGCCAGGCAACGAGCATCGCCCCATTAATGTCATCTCTGCCAGCATGGAGCTGGCAAGGAGACCAGTTAAGATCAAGTGAAAAATGATTAAAACCAGTATAGCTTCAGGGATATTCTGGAAGAGCATTTCTGAAGAGCTCTGAAAATGTCTGAGTTTCTCCTGCATCCCTGAAATGGTCTTGGGAGACTTTATAGCAAAGGAAACGATGAAGTAAAGACGGCTGTTCTTATCCTTCTGTATAAACCGAGAATGGATCTGTGTGTTTGGGTGTTTCTTCTTAAGAGAATAAAGAGATGAAGGAAAAAGGAGTTATTGATTAACCACGCTGCCAGACTGAAAGCAGACACTCGAATCACTAAATTCTGCTCTGGAAGTGACCACAAACACTTCAGAACACCTACGTGTTTCCCAATCAGACCAATGAATAAAAGATTTGAATTTCAAGTGCATAGATTTGGAATTTAAAATGAGACGAGATGTGAGGCTGCAGAACAAAACCAAAAGGGGCCGAGTCGGATTTTGGGCGACTTCCTCTGCCCACCAGAAATCTGTCGCTGATGTGTGTCCACATAAGTGCAGCTGCAGACGTGCTGCGATGCCCAAATAATCTATCTGATGTTTTACTAGAGTCTTCAGAAGGATGCAAAAGACTTTTCCTCTTTAGAGATATGGGATAGAGCTTTCTTCCCTTAGAATCAGCAGGACTTAAATCTGTTCAGATGGTCGTTGCATCCTGGCCACAACTCTTCACTCTTGTCACTTTTTTCCACTGAGATAAAATATGTGAAGTCTATCTGTGATCTAAAACTATGCAAATGCTTCTTCATTCCCCAAATCACCATCAATAATCCAGTGAAGATGCTGTCACCTGTTTAGAGGGAGGCTCAACTTAATATTTATCCTTCAGGGAGGAAGTTGGAGTGGAGAGAACATGCCACTCATTTGCTTAATTAACTTTGGTGCTTTGGTTGCAAAAAAGGTAGAATAAAAACAGTTTTATCTTAATGGACCTCAGTCGTTCCCTTTGTGCTTCTCGTGTTGTTTCTCTCCCAGTTTTTTTCTTAAACCACTAATCCCGTTTTTTCTTCTGTATTTTATCACGTCTACATGAGTAAGAATGAAAATTCTTAGAGAAGCCGCTTGTGAAGGCACATGAAGGTAAAGGAGAGGCAGATTTATTGGTTATTTGAGCAACAGACCTTGAATCTCCTCGTTTACGCTGAGTGAAAACAGGGCTGAAGTTTTTAAAAGGAAACATGACTTTTGTTTTGTTGTCAGGCTTTTAGGACGAGAGGGAGAGGTGAGGGAGAGCGTCGCTTTTCTGTTTGTGAAGATAGGTTTGTGAAGGACTTCTGAATTATTTCTAACATAAAAATGTCTGCAGGTGTTTAACATGAAGCTGAATTCCTCTAAAAGACTCAGTTTAAATGACCTGTTTACAGTACATCCAATAGTTCAATGGGAAACCTGCAATTAATGTCTAAGTGCTGAAATTTGGTAGGAACAAATAATATATTTTGCAGGATTATTAGGAACTTAGCAGCATTAAATGTCCAGGATAGCGCAGCATAATCATGAACAGAATTTTGATGTTTTTTAACAGTTTAAGGACACTTAGTTGGATTTAAGGGAAGGTAAAATCTTCTTACGTACGTGAGAGCTCAGGTGATGCAAAAGTTACACTTTTATAAATCCTGTCAATCTTCAACCAGCAGTCCTTGCCTTGTTCTGAGCAGCAGCCTGATACTCTGGACGTTTAATGACCTCAAAGAAGAAGATGAGTAGAAGGTTCCATAAAACCTTTACAGAAACTTTTTGTTAGTTTATGATTTAATTAAAACTGGAAGAACAGGAACTGAGAAGAAAAACAAAGAAACCTCCTTGTGGATTTTATCCAATCAGAGCTCCCGTTGACAGCTGAAGTTGCTTCATAAATCTCACCTGTACAGTCATGACCATTTTAAAAGATAAAACCTGCATCCTCACCACAGATGTTTACAGCTGACTGACATTTAGAATACCTGATTGTTAAGCTTGGAGGTGAATGGATCATCATCTGGGCTTCTGCTGCAGTCATGCTGGATAGAGACTATTCACTTGTGACTGAATGAGGCTGTTGAATCACAGGGAATATTGTTGCTGGAGGGACTATGTCTCTCGGCTGGTCAGGGAACGCCTTAGGATTCCCCTGGAGGAGCTGGCCCAAGTGGCTGGGGAGAGGGAAGTCTGAGCCTCTCTGCTTAGGCTGCTGCCCCTGCGACCCGGCTCAGGATAAGCAGAGGATGATGGATGGATGAAAGGTTGGATGGATGGTGGGAATTTTAGAAATTTTAGAATTTTCATACCTCTGCATTTTCTCCTCCATAGCTTGTTGACAAACAGGTAGCAAAACTTAGAGATGTTGCTGAGGCTGAATAACTGAATTAAAAAGACAGTACCATTAAAAATCTGAGCCTATGTAGTGTAGTGTGTGTTCAAATTAAAACATCCACCTCTGTATGATCACTCATCTCTGATACAGGCAATACAACTAGAAGGAGACTCTCTGTCTTTGACAGTTCTGCTGAACAAAGTTAAATTTGCTTTTTTACCTAAACATTTTTGCAGCAACAAAAACTGAAACGCACCAATGAAAGGGTGAATAAACATCAAAGACTCCGTTCTTATATGTTGAGTAGAAAGAGCTTTTGTCTCGATTCAAACAGACCACCTGACTTACCTGTAACCTCACCTGTGTTTCCAGTTGTTTGTGAAAACGGTCTGCTGCAAACCTACATGCTTTCCATTTACTTTAACACTTAGCTTAGAACTGATAAATAAAATCTAACTAATCTAAATATGTGAGCTTAGTCATGAAATGTGTCTCTTAGCAGAATCTGAGCTGGTGACTCAAACCGCTTGAATAAAAACAGAGGAAAGAGCGAGAGAGGGAGAGAGTGAGGAGGTGAGACAGATGAGAGAGATTAGGGATTGATTATCGATCAGTGTGAAGTTGGGAAGATGGAGAAACACAGCCTATTTTCCTTTTCAGTGTTTTTTTTTCCGCTCAGGCTCATCGACTCAGAAGGAGATTGGTGGAGGAGGGCTGCACAAAGGATGCACATCATCTCTCCTTCACTTACCCTCTATCTCTGTTGCTAGTTTGAAAGGATTTCATTTTCTTCTACAGGTTTAGCATCGCTTAATTAAAAAAGGTTAGAACAAACATAACAACGGAAAGCAGGAAAGGGGATGACAGTATAAAAGCAGAAGAGAGGAAATCACGTATTCACTCACTGATGCAGAACGAATCAGCACAAGGTAGCGATCCTTGCCATTTCCTATTTCCAGATCAAACAAGCTCTCATTAAAATCTTACCTTCCACAGTGATCTCACAAATAATTTCCACAAATCCATTCCATGAAAACACACATTTCACCCCAAGACACAAATCAAACATAATCTTATAGCTCATTTCCATTTAAATAACACAAATCTTAGGAGTGATCACAACAAATGACTTCCACACACTGCTGTCCATCACTGAGTGTGTGTGTGTGTGTGTGTGTGTGTGTGTGTGTGTGTGTGTGCGTGCGTGCGTTCGTTCGTTCGTTCGTTCGTGTGTGTGTGTGTGTTTTACATGCGGGCACAAAAGAGATCTAGACTCAATTATTTCATTAAGAAAGCAGTGCAGAGTAGCATGCAGTGACTAAAACAGCAACCACACACACACACACACACACACACACACACACACACACACACACACACACACACACACACACACACACACACACACACACACACACACACACACACACACACCCTTGCTTTGCTTTAACCACAGTGCAGTCAATAAGTCATTTCCTGTTCAGGTGCTTTTATATGTGTAGCATGAATTGTGTGTGCATTAGTGTGTGTGTGTGTGTGTGTGTGTGTGTGTGTGTGTGTGTGTGTGTGTGTGTGTGTGTGTGTGTGTGTGTGTGTGTGTGTGTGTGTGTGTGTGTGTGTGTGTGTGTGTGTGTGTGTGTGTGTGGTGGTCACTGAGTCAAGAATATGGGTGAGAAAAAGGAAATAAAAGCAGCTTTATTTTTTAGGAATTGTGATTTAGACGTGCACACGTGTCTCCTTCACACGCCCCCGTGTGTGACCGGCATCCTGAGTGCAGACTGCAGCAGTGTCCGCCTCTGCCTGGTCCTCTGTTGGAGGACTGAACACCTAATGAGTTGTCCTGGGACTTGGTGTTTAACACACAAACATGGAAATGGAAACACACATGCTCTACTCTAGTGAGGGTTCTTCATTTCTAAATATTCATTTGTTGAGCGATTACTCACATTAATTCATACTTTAGCTTGACCTAAACTTATTTAAACTACTGTATATCAATTAAAACGGAACAAAAACACTTTTTGGCTCATTTTAATTTAAAAATTATATCGTAATATTTAAGATTTGACAATTAGGAGTGTTCAATGTTTTTGACAACTAACATTTGCATATCTCAGTATTAATTTATATCGGCACAGAAACTCTGACGAAGGCTGAAAACATGTCAGCTGTAAGGTAAAAAAAAACCATCTTTTTACTTCGCTGTGTTAAAAAAAGAACAAAGTAATGTTACAAACAGTACGAATGTACAAAAAAGTATTGGAAATTAAGAGTTAGACTTTATCAGATATTGGTAAAAAGCCTAACATCCTTATATCAATGCAAAAACAATAAAAAAGTTGTACTTGTATAAATAGACGTGTAGAAATTTTGATTCTGCAGGTTTTTGAGGAAAGTACTAATCCTGGTAAAGAGGTAGACCTCCTAGAAACTCAGAAAGACATATAAAACATGACATATTTTACTCATGAGAAAGATTTTTTTCATCTCTTACTAAAATCTACAAAGGAAACATTGTGAGATTGGGTGATTGTTAAAATTGCTAATGCTAATTGTTAGCTTCTACTAGCCGAGGCGTTCTCTGCTGTTTCCTGGACGCTAAACCAACAACAGCCTTCCCCGTCGTGAGTCAAGATGGGTGAGTCCATGAATGTTAAGTGACAGTGTGACGTAGATCTGTCAGGCTTTTCTAATCCAAGCTATTTTCTATCAGAAGCTAATGCAGGAGGTAGGTGGAGGAGACTATTTTCATGTTCAGCCTGCATGAAAAACTCAGAGTGACCCATTACAATCAGAAATAATCATTAAAACATGTTTTTTCAGTGAAGTTGACCTTTATAATAAAAACTAATGTACAGCAACAAGCTGAAGATGTCTCATGTCCACAAGTAGAACATTGTTAACCCACACACGGGAACGCACGGATCCAAGATTTGCACTTTGTAAATAAGTGTACTGTATAAGCGAGGAAGAGAGCGAGCAGGAAAATGGGAAAGATTGCTCACACCGTTTCTCCTCTTTCAATCAATAACACGGTGATTCTAATAGACATTGATTGCATCTGAATCCCAGATCCCAAGTCGCAAATGTGATTATAAAATGGCCAGTCTTGACACTTTATTGAAAACAATGAGGCTGGAAGGAGAACTGGGGGGTGGGGGTGACTGGCTGGGAAAGATGGATTAATCTTCAGCTTGTCAGCTAGCTGAAGCCTCCTCCTTCATACGCTCTGTCTGATGTGTGTTTGCGTGCACGTGCCTGTGTTTCTATGCATGCTAATCTGAGTGAGGAACTTCCTGCGATCTAATCACACAAACATCTTTGACACAATCTTGCAAAACAATCTTAAATCATGGCTGGGAGGGCTTTTATTTATCTGTTCACAGACCACAAAAACAATCAAATTATCTCCATATTTCCACAACTACTGCAACGAATTTTAAATGAAGCGATCAGCGGGCTATGGGCAGATTTGAAACTTTATTTACAAATAGGACGGACATAAAAACAACATGGCTATAGGTCGTTTTCCTCTTAACTCTCCTGCTTTGTTTACAGATATTCCAGATGCAAACACTCGTTCCAGCATCAGCAAACATCTGTAGCTCAGATATATAGCTCGCGTGCTTCCACCGCTCATAACCAAACACCCGTCAATCATTTTGGAGCGATCATCGCTGAGGCTGTGGTGTCGTCCTCAGCAGATGTTGTGAGGATGAGCGGGCGGGTAACATATGTAGGAGGTGAACCGACGGTTGCTCTTTGATGACACCAGTTGTTAACGAACAAAAAGAAATAGCCCACTTTTAGTGCTTTTACAGCTGTCAGGTATGCATAAGTGCTCAGCAAATGGTGTTTTAACAATATTTAGAAGTTTAGCTGTGTTTACAGGCACTCAATTACTGGCACTCGCTGTTACTGCACAGCAGCAACAGATCTCCATCCAGAACTCACAGCATTTCCATTGGGCACCCTGGATTTATATGCATGTGCATCTGTTTGTCTCGCCTGTGGAAGGGTTTCAAATGCCTTTATTCCAACACGCTGGAAATATAATCAGTTGTCCATAACTAAATTGCTCTGTGGTTTTCATAGTTCTGGTGGATTTTCCTGCCTAGTTTACATAATTCCCTTCCCATCTTTTATTTGTGACACACCTTTAAACTAAAATCTTATTTCCACGTTCGTTTTTATCTCTTTTTCTTTTCAACCTGCAAGTTAATTTCTTTTCAAAAGGAATGAGTTGTGACATTTGCGGAGCTTTTGAAAAGGCTCGGCTTTTATGCCACAGTAAAATCATTTGCTGGGTTGCTATTTATCATGCCTGCACAGTTTGTTCCCACCACACTGTCACAGAGGAATGATTAGAAAAAATGTTTCTCTGACTTCAACATAAAACACAAAAGCTTGTTGCAGATTGGACTATTTATAGCGTTTGTACTTTTTCTTTTATTTCGTTTTTACTATTGGTTTATTTTTTTCATTCTAGAAACACCACATTTGGGATTATAAAGTATTACTACATCTCCAGTATGAAGGATTATCAAAGGCAGGGGAGATCCAGGACAAATGCATTAAAAGGGATTTCTTCAGTCACTGTGACTGCACACGTAAACAACAAACGCTGCATCTTAAGCATCCCCTGAAAGTTTTACATGACTTAATGCTGGCCGACAAACAGGTTTGAGTTTGTATTTGGCTATTTTTTCCATTCAGCTTTTGTAAATCAGAGTTTCACCTTCACAGAATCCGTTTTCCTCCTCATTCTATGCATTTATTCTATATTTCTGAGTATTGACGTGTAGCTTTAATGCAAAATATATTCAAATGCATCAAATGTAGCGTTTTGTTTACATGCCCGAGCTGTGACGGATATTGTTTGTTACAGCATTCTGACAAAATGTCCATGAAAAATGTGTGTGATTTAGCCTGTCAATCACCGCGTATGGAAGCACATGCATCGCACTTTCCTGCAAAGTGAGATGGCACCGCGTGTCCGTGACATAGATTCACATAATTAAACCGTTTAATGCTCTTCCAACTAATTTAGGAGACAATGATCAATTTAAAATGTAAATGTACTTCCTCCATGTTCGATCAATTTACACTGAAAATAACATTTGTCTGAAATGCATTGTTTAGCATCGCTGTTTTTCTGCCGCTTCTCATTAGCAGCACTCACCATGCATTATAATTTAAGGGCTGAATTTAAATTAAATGTCAAACACATTTACACTGACCGGCCTCTTTATTAGGTACACCTTGCTGGTACAGAGTTGGACCCCTTATGTCTGATGCTGGGTTTCTACTCCAGCAGGTCATCTTCACTGTGTGTGAGTTGCTTCCATGCGATTGGCTGAGTTGTGTCAATAAGCAATTAAACGTGAATAAATATGACCAGTGAGCATGGAGCTGAAATTAAATGCCTTTAAACTGTCTTCAATTCAGACATGCAGATCTGTGTGAAAACACAGAAACAAGCACATTTTGCAGCATGAGACAGACAGCAGGAGTCACACAGACACGTCTGCAGCACCAACAACAAAAACCTGTAACAGACGGCTCCCACAGAGGCTGATCGAAACATCATCAAGTCAGCCTGGTATTATCTGAAGGTGCAGGAGCTACTGACACAGAAACTACACAAACAAACTTCCTGCTAAGTTTATAAAAAAGAAATTCAGAGCGTACCTGTGAAAACCAGTAATCCCAGAAAAGAAATTGTAGTCACAATAAAAGTTATTTCATATATATTTTTTATTTTTTTTATTTCCAGAAGCATCTTAACTTTGGTTTTAAAGCCCAGATGGCTAAAACGGTTCATGCTACAAATGGGGAGGACACCCAGACACTTAGGCATTGTGGATAAGCATCGACTCACTTCACTGTTTGAATATTCAACATGATGCTTTTATAAAGCTGACAACATTAGTACAAATGTGAATTTGTGGTTTTCAGTAGACAATTATGCTACAGAATATAAACACAAACAGAAATCTTGGTCTAGAGGAGATGAGGAACTGATGCAATCTGTAGCCTGGACCGGTGCCAGCTGATACGCTGTTGAAAGCTTCTGGTCAAGTTGGTTTGAAGATACTGCTGATAGATTATTATATCTGCAAACCACAGCGGCAGATTCCCAGAACTGTTGACTCTATCTGTGTGTGTGTGTGTGTGTGTGTGTGTGTGTGTGTGTGTGTGTGTGACAAAAGGACAGAAGATAAATGAAAGGAATGGAGCCACATTCTGACACTGGTCAGTTCAAACGGTTTCTTTTCTTTTTGGCCTCATTAAAGAGACAGAATGCTGTTATCCTTTTGTTGGCAGCAGAAAGGAGTTTTACGAGACAAATCGAGCCAGTAGTAACCGGTCAGGTGGCTTCTGGTCTCCCAGCACTGTAGCATTTCACATATGTAGCCTTTGGTTTTCACATGCAAATGTCACAGCTCTTTGTTGAGCTGAAACGATTCAACCAGGGAGCAGACAGATGGATGAAGGAGATGTAAAACTTTATGGATTTGCAGACAAAAAAAATAAATAAAAGGTGCCACAATGGCAGGTGGTTCTGATGAAAAAGGAAGCTGTAAAGTCAAGAAAGTGAAGACAAATTGAGAACAACTTGGACATGGAAAGTGGACATGCATATGGAAGAAGGACAAGTGCCACCAACAAATCCAGGGATTGGTGAGAAATTGTATTGGGAATGATAAAAATTTGCACATCCAGTCTCCAGTAACTAGTTTAATGGACGTTTATGGTATTATATATGGCTTGTATTATGGGATGATGCTGTGTTAATAAACAAATGAAATTAAATAATAATAAATTATTATTCTGCTGTTGAACTTTGTTGGAACATGGTATGATGTGTTGCTTTTTGAGCTCTTTTAGCCTTCTTCATATAGTCAGTCAGCTTCCACTGACCTGGTTTCTTAATTCTCTGGGCTGGGTGTGGCTTGTACAGCTGAACAGCTTTTCGGATATGTGGTCAATCACAGTTAAATTATGACTTAACGAGCGGGACAAGTACTTTTAAACATATAACCTTAATGGTTTTGATATTTTTGTTCCCTTAATAAATAAAATCATCATTTAAAAACAGCATTTTGTATTTATTCAGGTCTTGTATTAAATTTGTTGGCTGATCTGAAACTTTTAAGGCTGAACAAAATGCAGAAGAAATCTGCAAGTATGTAAAAACTTCTTCTATAACACTGTATGCAAGTTATGAAAAAGGGGTCAAACCTTTAAATAACGACATAAAACATTCATTAACATTAAATGTTTCCTACGAGTTGACTTTATCTCCTGTTATTTCAGGTAGAATTTGAAAATGACAGCTATTAAATGCATTCATATCTATGCTTGTTGTTCTTTGCCCTGAGTCTCCGTCCCCCTGACCATCTGCAAAATCTATCCCAACGGAAGAGTTTAATTCTGGGGGGAGTCGCTGAGGCACGGCCTGGGTGGCTTTGTTTGGATCTCCATGGACATGAGATTGGCTCTCTGGAGAAATGGCTGGCAAAACATTGATTCACCTGGCCATGGTCTGGACTGTGTACACACACACACACACACACACACACACACACACACACACACACACACACACACACACACACACACACACACACACAGATCCATGGACAGACAGACAGGCAGCTGCTAGCTTGGCGGGGAGGCTGATGATACATGGATGAATGAACACTCAACCCGACATCATGGAATAAAAACTGCAACACACAAGTGCACACATTTACACAGAGAAGCTGTAAGCCATCAATATGCAAACTACCTAATTATATGACTGAGTGACACACTCACCGCACCCGTCCATCCACTCCTATGACTCACACACACACACACACACACACACACACACACACACACACACACACACACACACACACACACACACACACACACACACACACACACGCACACACACACACACGCACACTGGACATACAATAATGTCAGCTTCAATACAATCAACTATGCAGTAACTCAAAACACAGACAGCAAATTGAAAACCTATTTACAATCCAAATCAATGGGATATCAGTGCCATTCACTTTGTCCATACAGCACATAAAACTTCATTAGCCCAGCGACACACTCATGGATTTTCTACAAAAACTGAGATATTGTGGGTGACTTGTCCAACTGGATTTGAACCGGGAAGAGAGAAAGCTGTGACAAAGTGAAAGGAGTTGGGAGACACTTTTATGAAGATGGACACACTAAATCTGACATTACCACTGGCAGCACATAAATATCATAATCCCTGGGACAGCAATGACTTCCACCATAGAAATTCTAGACTATAGAGCACATAAAGGCGTGTGGTGATGGAGATGAATGTCTTTTTAGTGTGGGATATGGTGTATATGTAGACGGGGAGAAAAGGGGAAGACCCAGAGGAACAGTTTACCACTGTGGGGTGATCTCTGCACCCCCGCAGGCTCAAGATAAACTACATACAGCTGTGTTTAAAGGGGTTCACTGAGTTGATTCCAAGCACACAGGGATGCAATGTGTAGGCACAAACATGTACACACAGCTTCAGCACGATGAGAGAGCTACTGAAATAACACAGTGCCAGCTGGCAACTGGACACACACACAAACACGCACGCACTCACGCACGCATGGACACACCTCCCTGCAGCCTGCTTGACTGCATTAAAAATGCTTCATCAGAGCCATTCACGGTGCTTCCATAAGTCATCGTCTCATTTGCAAGACAAATAGGGAAGACAGGATGGTCAGTTGATTTTTAAAAGAGGCAAACGCTGAACTAACATCCTCCTCTGCTCCTGAACAGGCTGCCTTCCAAAATAAAACACCAGGCATACTATGCAAACATTAGAATTTACTACTCATTGTTTTTTGGAATTTGAAAATATGAGTATATTTCAAACTTCCCACTAGTAATATGAGAACAATATCCTGCAGAGATTGTTTAGAGAAAATAAAGTCATGCATCAATGTTAATTTTAAAATGAAAAAGGGAGAAAAAAATATCTATCTTCTATACCTGCTTATCCACGCAGGGTCACGGGGGGCTGGTGCCTATCTTCAGCAGTCTTTGAGCATGCAGGTGGGGTACACCCTGGACAGGTTGCTAGTCCATTGCAGGGCAACACAGAGAGACACACAGAACAAACAACCATGCACACACAGCTAAGGACAATTTAGAGAGACCAATCAACCTGACAGTCATATTTTTGGACTGTGGGAAGAAGCCGGAGTACTTGGAGAGAACCCACGTGTGCACAGGGGGAACATGCAAACTCCATGCAGAGAGACCCCAGGCTGGGATGTGAACCCAGGACCTACTTGCTACAAGGCAACAGCTCTAACCACCGCCACACTGTGCAGCCTAAGACAAAATTAAAAACAGCTTAAAAAAGAAGATTCTTACATGTGATTTTAAGACCATGTTTTATCATTTTAAAGTTCAGAAATTGTATCTGCTTCTAAAAACGTAGGGTTTTATCAAAAGCTAAGGTTAGATCAAGTAACATTTAGAAACTGTCACACAAATTGCTGCTAAAACACTCATTAGTTGTTTTTATTAAATGCACGCAAGAAAATGGTCCTCTTCAAAATGTATCCACCCAAGTATTAGAACAAAAACAACATGAGGTGTTTACTCTTTCAGGGGACAACAGTGTGTCCTTGGATTTATTAATTTATGTTCATGCAGAACACAGATAGGACCCTATTCCTGTAATGAAAAATAACCAGCGTGTCCTATTATAATTTAATCCAGGCATGTTTGATCTAAACATGAACCAGCAGACTTCAGGTCACACATTCCTGACCCTTCGTGGAATAACTATTGTCACTGTAGATTGCAGCGCCATTGATTTGTTTTGCCTTGAAAGTTATCTGATAATTGAGAACTGCAGACTGTTGACTTAGCTCCTTGCTTTTATTGAATAATTAAATGAACCCAATAGGTCTGTTGGTTCCTCCATACCTTTTATCCTTCAGATGACTCCCAGAGATGCCCTCAAAATTTGACACAAAGACTAAGAGTGTAATAAATGAGCACAGACCTGACCTACATTAAAATCAATGGTCGGTCAAAGAGTAAAACAGATAGAGCTGATTTATAAATTGTTCTAGAAAGGGGTCATTTTTTCTTTATTTAGGTGGTGACACTGGATGGATTTCCATATAGTTAAAAAAATGAAACTATTTGATCCTGTGCTTGTATTTATTTTTTCTCCCTCCTAAACCTGTCAACAAACCCTTTCCATACTTACTTCCGGTCTCAGCAAAGCGTTTATTGCATTTTTTCTCCGACAAAATGCTTTGAAACATAATTCCCCTTTAAATAGAAAAGTCCAGTAGCTAATTATAATAAAATTATCATTTATTTTCGCCCAGATTTTAAAGTTGTGTCGTTTAAGCTTAATTACACAAACTGGCTGTCTGTCATGTCCAGGTGCTGCTGAGAGCCGAAAAAAGACGCACGCGGAAGAACACAGGTGTCCTTAATTAGGTGGTTTCCCCTTTATTTCCCAGCGTTGAGCTGCGAAAGTATCGAATAGAGAAAAACTGAGTTTATCTACGTTCAAAAATGGATTTGAAGGAAGAAAATAATTTCTTTGTAGCTCGTTTTTGGACAACGTTCGAGGTAGGGAAGTTGTTTTTTATGCTGTTTAAAGCTAAAGTTAAAGATTAGCTAAGTTAGCCTTATGAACAGTTTTGTCATGACTTATTGAAGATACTGCGTCACAGTCATTTTTATGTATAAGAATACAGTTTACTCCTACTACTACTACTACTAATAATAACTACTACTTGAATAATAATAATTTTATTATTATTATTCAATCACACAAATATGAGTTTTCACAAAGTTTGCAGCCTCAGTTTTTATAATAAAAGCTTGTTCTAACTCCAGAAAGTTCTCAAGAGTGATCAAATGAATTGCAATCACTTACAAAGTCACTCTTACACGAAAATTAACTTAATTGCAAAACAAACAAAAGTCCTCACTTTATGAAGAAATGATGGCAGAAACACATAATGTTCCATTTATCCTAACTCAGATTGAAATAAGCTACAGGTTCAAATCATAATGGAAAACATTAGATTTAATGGTACATTTAGCCCCTTTTACTGACTTTTCCTCATTGCATTTATAATGAAGGTTTCAGGGTGTCTAGCACCTGGACCATCTCCAAAAGGGTATGAATTTTGGAGGCTGCTTTAGTGTTAACCCTTTATAGGGCAATCATTGAAGTAGTTTAAAATTTTAAATTTCAACCCCAGGGTGTTATTATGGTTTATAACAAAAGTATTTTTCTGTTTTTACAATTTTCAAAAATATTTATTTTCATGGAGAAAATCAGAGAAAACGAAGTGCTCAAATATGGACGCTGGCCCTGTTCTGGTAAAAGAAATCCCAAAATAAAAATCATTACCAAATTAAATAAACATTATTTTTTAATAATATAGATAATTATAAGACACTTTAGAATAATCTAGCTAATTTTAGAACATTATATCAGTGTAGAATAATACTGAATATATCACAATTATTAAACAATACAGTATAATTTTATAAAAACAGATTACTGTAGAATATTTTTGGAAATTATAAAGCATTAAATGCCATTTCTGATCAAATATAGATTATTAGAATATTTTAGAATATTATTTATTTGAGGATCTGCCTCAGTGTCATCTTCCTCCTCTTCATCATCATCACTGATGGTGAGAATCGCTGGCACAATAACTGTCCCCCTCTGTTTTTTATAGAAATCTTAGTTTTAAACTGAAAAATATATTCAATATTATAATAATTATTATTACTGTAACCATGATCATGAAGATTATGTCTAAAAAACAACAGATTTTACCTAAAAATAAACATAATTTCTTTTACTTGTTCAGGGCGTATGATCAAATATGGCAGCTTTGATTTTCATGCTCTGATTTCACCAACTTCATTGAGTTTAACATTTATAACACATATATCCTTATTTAGCACCACTAGTCAACCTTGTGATGTGAGAGTTTCATAAACCTAGCGTTGTTAGTTTTAGAGATCCAACCGTAAACACAAGAGGAGACGAGCTCCAGGAAGGCAGTTTTCTGGTTTTTCAGAAACACCAATATTTGGCGCGTCGTAGCCCCGCCCTGATTGGTCGAACGGCGCCATGGCGTGAACTGTGACTAGCTTGATCTCTGATGATTGGTTGGGTGAAATCTTGTAATTCTAAGAGTCTGTAAAAAGGCACACCGACATCATTTATGATGTGAGTGGAAGTGTCTAAATATAGACGCTTGCCCTATAAAGGGTTAAAGGGGCAGCAGAGAAACCACTTCTTTCCAAAACATTAGAGACAGAGATATTCTTTTAATGGTTCAGGTTTTGGGTCACTGAGGGAGCGATTATTTTTCCAAATGATGTTTTTTTAGATTGTTTGGGGCATCCCGTTAAAGGATTGTCTGGAATAGAAAAGGTGAGCTACGGTCTTGTGTCAAAACAACAATAAAGCATCCTGAGACCATGCATGTGTGGATGTTTCTCAGCTAAGAGAGTGCACAGTTTAAGCCTGGTTCACATGGCAGGATTTTTAAATTGTCAGATGATTTCACACACGTGGCAATACAAAAATCACAGATACCCATTTTGGTCCTACAGTGTGTGGTAAGCAGCAACAAGGCAATTTCACACACAAAGTTTCTCCAGTCAGATGAGAAATCTCGTGAGATCAAATGTAAACAAACATGATGGAGGAGGAGCGTGCAGCATGCGTCTGTCACCTCGCTTTCTGATTGGCTACACATCACATTCAACAGGCAGCATATGCTTGTTGGTCCTCAAAAATCAGAATTCAACGTGTTTAGTTTCCCCAATTTATGATTGGAGTGATCCCGACATGCCTCCGAGCAGATTAGAGCACTGTTAATTAACACACCACACATGGCAGGAATACCTGAAAAGATTATAGCCATTAGAGTAATTGGGCAATTCTTTAGTATTGTCGGAAGAGGAGAATCAGGTCAAAAATTGGCACAATTATCCTGGACTGGGCCTGAGCCTCAGAAAACTGCCATGAATAAAGAATGGTACCTAAACATCCTCCAAGAGGAACTCCTCTCAATCATCCAAGAACAGTTCTGGGATGAAAAATGGATTTTCCAGCATGGTGGAGCTATGAACCATAATGTTAAAGTCGTATTTAAGTGGCTCAAGGAATAAAACATCAACATTAGGATCCATGTCCAAGAATCAGACAAAGATCTAATCAAGATGTAGGTGGACCAAAAAAAATCCTCACAGATTCTAACAAACTCCAATCATTGATCATCAAGAGTGGCTGCCTTTAGTCAGGAAGTTGATTGACAGACATTACAAATATTGGGTCTTTGTATAAACTTAATGTAATAGTCGATAAAAGCCTGTAAAACATATTTAATGCTTTTTAATAACTCAGTAACCATAGAAACATCTGACAAAAATGAAAACAATTCAGGAGGCAAACTTTGTGATCTCATCCCCAAAAATCTTTATTCTACTTCATACTAATCTCTGATTTGACTGAACTTTGAAGTCCCTACTTTTAAATGGCTTTTTGTGTTTATGTATTTGGCAGAAACATTTGTCTATTATCACTTACAAAAGAGAATTTAATGTTTTATTGTTTAGACAGTCTAATTGTCCTAAAACAACTTTGGTTAATAAATGGTGCATCAATCTGTGATTAGAAATGGTCTTGATGCACTGCAGGATCTGTGAGGCATTTTGCCTTCGTTTGCATGTGACAGTAAAGTTTCTTTGGCCTGTAGGTGGGGCTCTGATGCAGTGTTTCAAAGCAAAGGGTCCTCTGTCCTCTATGGATGCAAGCGCAGGGAGGAGGGGGCGAGTGTGAGGAAATGAGGAGGGACAGAGGGAGAGGATGGTGCAGCAGGCTCGATACTTCTCTGAAACTACATGGATATTGAATAAAACGGTCAAAGGGCGGTCACTGGAATTCATTTCTTGAAGCCCCCTCCCCTTCAAAAACTCTCCACACTTAATCATTTCAAAGGCAGAAAAAACTTGAGATTTCTCTGCAGATATGAAATATTCAGTCAGTGTTGATGGATTAGTTTAAAATGGTCTTAATATGGAGATAAGAGCCTGTTTTGTGGAAAATGCGTTTTTATTCCTGCTCCACCACACAGCCTTTTTGTTGAATACATGATTACATAATTAGGCTTTTAGAATACTATTAATTGCTTAAAATGCACGGAGGGAGGGAGGGAGGGAGGGTGTATATTCCTGAGGCACGTTAGGAGATCATCAAAGAAAAAAAACACTGCAGAGTCTAATCCCTTCCATCTATGCAAGGGTCGTAATTATGTTGCAGTGGTGCCCGATCCCTGTCTTTAAATGATCCTGCGATTAGGTATTCAAATCCGATGATCTGATCATTTTACTCTGCCTTGTATCGCATCTGTGGAAATTCCCCCTCGTTTGGCATTGCCAAATCCCATTTTCATCGGGATGAATGCATTACATAAATCTTCTCCTGGCTCCAGGACCTAAACATCACTGTGTGTATAAGCCCATTCCAGGAAAGATTAGGTTTGATTTAATCCCACCTTCTGTCACTTTTTATTTGATCGGGTGATACCTGTCAGATAGTGTAACTTCTTGTGGTTTTTCTGACACAGTTTCACGTCGCCTCTGGAAATGATAACGCGACCATAGCCCTGTAGCGTTTTTAGGTGCGTTTATTGATGCGCCATGCGTCTTAACAGTTGTCAGTGCGCTAGAATTTAAGACGAACGCAAACCACCCCACCCTCCGATCCGATCCGACAGGCTGCTAAAAGCAGCCTTCCAGCGGGTGAATCTCCATCTTCCTTCCCGGCCAGAAGATCCGCGGCGGAGCGTCCCCCTCTCCGCGTCGGTGCGTCCCTCCCTCCCTCTGCCTCGCACTCCGCTGCAGCAGCCTCAGCACCTCAGTTGGGCAGGAGCACCGCACTGAGTCACATCTATACACACACGCTCTCTGCACGCTCGCACGCACACACGCACGCGCATCCACGCACACAGACGCAGCCTCCTGCGGTATCCCATACGGTGCAGCGGCTTTTCCAGCGGCATACCAAGTGCGTCCTCGCCGGGAGATAGGAGGTGCGGCTCCCGGGTCTCAGAGCACTCAGAGCGGCTTAGAAGAGTCCTGCTGATCGGGAATGCTGCTGGAAGTCTGCTGCTATTTCTTTTTCCAGAGCAGGGATCGCCCTCTAACTGCACCTCTGCCGGGGATTTAAAGTGGACGAGCCGTGGGATCAGGATATATCGTTATTCTGAACATTTGTCGTTTTGGAGGGAGAGTGGAAGGAGTTGGGATTGCTGTGGACGTGCCTCTCCTCCGCAGTGCCGATGCGGCTGCCTCTGATAACTGCATAGATTCCAGGTAAGGACAGGGGCTGGGAAAGGTGTTCATTCCGCCCACCGGGACGGTCATACGGTGCTGTAGTGTCGGTAAAGTCAGATTTGGGTTGTTGGTTTGCAGCTGCACCAGGCAGGTGACAAGAGGCGTGTTGCACCTGTTCTAACTGCGCCATGCCCGCTTTGCTCCAGCCACCCGGCAGGTTTTACCACGGTTATTTTTATCTCAGTCTTTAATTTAACTTTCTACGGGAAGAAGTGCAAAAATTCTTTAATGACCTGCAATTTCGCTCAGCTCGGGACCTTAGGTCGACTGGATCCCATCAATTTTGCGCTGCATGTGCCCTTCACCCATGTGAGCCGAAGAGCTGCAAACCCGCATGCTTCTGTTTCGGTGTTAAATTCATATACTGAAATCTATCCAAAGTCATGTTTGCAAGGGTAGTGCGTGTTTCTTCTAAATGTCACACATAATTATGAACAGCCTTTGGTTGTGTGAAGTTGCGCGTTGCAGGGTTTGCTGCTGCAGGGATATTGTGGTTCCTCACAAAGTTTTAAAAATCATTAGAGCCTATTTGGAGGATTTTCTGCAACATGCTCCATTTTCTTTCGTTTTCTCCAGCATGAAACTATTTAAATATGAGGCACAATAACTTTTATAGATGGAAGCAACTCACCTTGCTCTATCATGTATTCTTGTATTTTAATTTCATAATTTAATTTACATTTATGGTTTTGGTTTCTGTTATAAAAATATCCTAAATGACACTTTTGTATGTTTTTTTTTATAGCTTTTGAATTTTCCAAAACCATTTTTACTTGATGCAAATCCACTTTTTATGCTTCCCAGTTTGTTGGGACTTAGTGATTCTTATCCAAGCATTTGTTCCAAAGTGGCTCAAGGATTTCCCTTCAGACGGGTTGATTTCAAGCATAGATGGGAATGCTGCAGGGATAGTATGCTGCAGGGATAGATGGGAACACTGAAGGGTCTCTTATTTATAAACTAACTTCTATTGTTTAAATCATGTAAAGTTTACACATTTTGAGTTTTGTCAAATCCCTCATGAACATTCAGAACTATGCTGGTGTGGACTTTAAAAGCAGGTGTTTAGAATGAAATAGAACATGTTTAGATCATGTTTTCCAGACTTTTATCTGAATTATTTGAAGTAATTTCTCAGTATCTAAGTGCATGTTCAAAAGGTCAACTGTTTTCTAGCTTTTCTTCTCATCTGCTCTTATATGTGAAGGTTTGGTGAGGTGAAAACATCCCAGTGGAGGGTGCACCAGCCTTGTATGTGAACTATAGGTCTTTGACTCAAAATGTGGGGTTTTATACCCCTACCTACCCCCCTTTGGCTCCCTCCTTCCTCTCCTCCCTTCATCCCATCATCATTTTCTCCTCATGCACAGAAAGCAGCAGCTGCTGCTGCCGCCTAAATGCAAACTGCAGATCCCTCTACGGCGGTGACTCTGAGCCCCTCTGCCGCTTCTCCCTCCTCTTATCCACCTGCCCCACAGACAGCATCAATTCAGTTTTGCTCCTCTAGTTTGAAACAGTTTCATACCATTGCTGCTTCACAAAGATTTTGCTATAAAAGTTTTTGAAGACCTCCTCATACATGAAGGAACTGGAAATCCACAAGGGGCAGTGTGGTTTACTAACAGGCATCAGAAAGCAAAGCTTGATTTTTGGGCTAAAGTCATTTATGGTGCTGCTGGATTTACTGGAAGTAAAAATATATGTAACAGCAATCATACAGTAACCTGAATGGTCATGTTTGCTCTTTATTTGCCTGATCAGGAGTTTCTATTCTTGCTTTTAGAACCATGATTTCAGACTGTCTGCTTCACTAGCTCGCAGACAGGCTGTTGTTTTTCTTTTACACATTTCTAAATGTTCGGATTGTTTCCTTCTTCCTAAACCATGGGTGTTCTGCTGCTGCTGCTGCCAAGGTCTTTAGAGAAAATTATTTAGTCCCTAAGCAGTCTGATAATCCCATCTCATCCATGTTTTGCCTCCTTGTCCTTTCACCAACACACTTCTCAGTTCTAAACTCTAAAGGCACTAAGGGCCCTTCCCCTCTCCCTGCCTGCTGTCCATCACGGTCCACCTATAGGAATTAGAACGGCAGGCTTTATCGGCATGTAAGCACCTCGCGTTGACATACAACCCCTCGTCTGTCGGCCAGTGTTACGGCTACACGGCTGGAGTTTGGACCTGCAGAGCGGGGTCTTGTCAATATTATGACTTGCTAATGGATAAACTCTCACTTCATCCTTGGCAGCGAAGACATGCACTGCGTTTTAGGGGCGGTGCCCTCATCAGAATAAGCACCACGGAGTATCTTTGCAATGTGTTCGTGTCAAGAGGGAAACCATGAATGAATGTGAATGGGAAATCTTAGACAGATTCTCCATAGTGATAGAAACACCCAGTGGCTGTGTAGACAAGAGCCAGCGGAAGTGTGTTTGTGTGTCAGTGTGTGGGTGTGAATGATACATCTGTGAATGGCTGGCAAGGCCCTGTATGAATACTCTGGTCACAGAGACGTATCGTCATGTCAGACTGAATGATGCGTCTGTGAATTAGACCTGAATGGAGCCCTCTGTTTGTTCTCATCCCCCCTCCCTGAGTCACTTGTACACATTTACACCCTCCTGGGCTGTGACAGGACCACCAGACACCGGCCACTGTCCAAATTAGACTCCCTCCGCTCTAACGCCATGCAACACCACTCAGGAGATTGCAAAGTGTATTTCTGCTTCTCCAACCGTTCTTCCCACTGTGATGTTTTGCATATTTTGGAGCAGCGTGACACAATGACCACAGAGAACCTGGAAGGGAAATTTAAGTGCTGCAAATTCCCTTTTCCTGGTTTCAGCTTCATAAAAGGATTAGTCACCAAAATGCTGTGGATTTCTCAGCCTGGAGAGACTATTTGTTGTTTGCAGCTCTTGTTCCATCAAACTTGTCACTTTAACCTTGGTGTTTGTATACATTTGCAATGCAAGTGAGATAATGTTTCACCTGACTCCTAAAGAGATGGTATCTCTGGATGGCTGGATGGCTTTAATCTAAATTCAAATTATAGGCAGGGAATTGTATGCTGCATTAACAGAATAATTGCGAACAAGTATGTAATTAACCCTCTTGTGATGCACCACAGAGCTGCATATTGATGTTTGCCCCAGCAATGACAGCAGAAATCTGAAGTGAGCATCTCCAAACAATAAGCTTTGTGAATTCTGAGGGGAGAAATCAATAAATGTCACAGCCTCTGATTTAATGAGAACCTTTCACTCAGAATAGTTAAGTCAGCTCTAAATCTGCAGAGACGATTTATTAGAATATATGTGCTTTTCAGAACTTCTGCCTTCATCTCGGCTACAGAGACATTAAGCTGTCACGTCTTCATACGGGGGTCCAACAGATGCACATGTTACTATCACAGCGGCACCGCTTTGCTCTCCTCCCTTCAGCTTTCTGTTGTGCCTTTCTTTCATCTCATTGCTCACTTCTTCTCTTTCTTACGGTTTCTGCCTCCAGCACTCTCCTCCCATATCTTTCTGCTTCACTCTAAGCTGCCAAGCACACAACTTTATCTGTGTGTGTGTGTGTGTGTGTGTGTGTGTGTGTGTTTATAGAAGCCCAAAAAATCCAGACTGTTGTGACATTGGGATGACCTATGAGGAAAGATATAAACATAGAAAGGGATGTCAGAAATGGAAAGCAGGGAGATGTGGAGCAGGCATGAGCGTATCAGTGGGTTTGCCAGACTGCTACTTTTGATAAGACCATATTAAACGTCCCTCCCAGGTCCCCGTGATTCACATGGAGCAGCAAGTCTGATGTATAAACACTTCTCTTTGATGCAGCGGCGGCTGACACGCTGTGGCATATTGGCTCTTATGCTTGTGTGTGCCAAGCCAAGCATGACAAGCAGTAAATTAGTTTTGTTTCAGATGCATGAAATGACGAGAAAATTGCAGACAGTCTTAGGGTATTTTTTTATTATTATTATTATTTTTCTCTGATTTGCCTCTTCGCTGACACCCCGAGTCCGGCAAGGATTAGGAGCCTAATTTTGTTTTTATTCTGCTGCTGTAGCACATGCACCAGAGAAAATATCAGCACTCCGTTATATGCAAAATTTTGACTCAAACGCTTTCTTTAGAGCTTCCACTTCAACTTACAGGAATTAAAGTTATGTTTTTAAGTGAGCCTGCAGGAGCACATTTAGATTTTATGCTCCTTTAACATGCAGATCTTTTTGCTACGTACAAAACTGTTCTGTTTAACCTTTTGAGCGTTGGCGCTTGAAGTGCTGTCAGCATGCTAGCAGAGGCTGTTGGTCATGTGTTTGCTCATAAAACATACCTGGATCTCATGCCTCAACTCTACTTGAACTTTATTACTTGCAAAAGCGGTGGATTGACCTTAATAAGTGCCTTTCCTTAGAAAAAACTGAACTTGTTTCATCTTGAAAAAGAGAATCAATGCTCGTCGTGCCAGGTGCTGAAAGAGGTCGGCGGCTTCCTTTTAGTTGAGCTTTCAAAACATCATTTCAGAGTGGATGTGCAAACAAAATCAGCATCTCTCTTGGGTTTTTGCATGCGACAGGCTTTTAGAGACTGCGAGTTTTACGATGAAAAACAAGCTGTGAAATAGCCATGCAAACCAGCGTACAGTTATTTCAATTTACACTCCATTACGGCGTATTATGACTGTTATTGACTCTGTTTTCAGACTTGTGTTGGAATGGAGTCCTGAAATATATAATAGAAATATTATCGCTCTATTTATACAGATCTCATAGCAGGAGGGTTTCTAGGTTATCTTAGAGGCTATAAAGTTAATGTGTCACACCGTTTTTGTCATTTTCATGCTGTGACACTTTCAGTCTGCTCTGTCAGTGTTGTTGAGGAGCATCAGTATGCAGTGTTACCACAGTAATACTGGAACAGCGGGTTCATGCAGACCCCCTGGTGCTTTCTAGCCAGAAGGAAGTGAATGGAGGGCGGATCTACGAGGCTGTAATACCCTTGCTGCTATCACTCCACCTTTTCCTGTCTCCTCCCTCCCCTAAGGATAAATCATAGCCTAGTAGCATAATGTTATAGATGTTGCAGAGAGAATTAACGGGGCTTACACTGGGTTTTGTGTTATTCTTCTCCCTGTGTGTGACTCTCTCTGGAGTCTGGGATTTTGCCTTTCTTGAGTGTATATTTTTTCTTCTGTTGATAGGATTTGGAATGGCTTATGTCTGTGTAAAAGGCAGTGATTGACTCTCAGCCAAAGCAAAACCCTCACCCAACGGGAACACAGAAATGTCTTGCTTTCCTGGAATAAAACCTTTCATTGGTTATATCGTTTTGGACTTTGATCACGGTCGTATTGATCGCTGAGACTGAACTTTCCGTAAAAGCAAAGACAAATAGAGGAGCGTGACTGTTTTGACATTCAGTGAAATTTGCTTCCAGCCTGTTTGGTTAATCTGCAAAGGTGAGGGTAAAATTTGTTATTTATCACAAAATCTCGGAACAGAAATCTCAAAGGAAGCTGTTTGTCAGAAATGCACTTCTCTTCCTATAGAGTCAGGAAATGCAGGGACTGGTTGGATAAATTGAACGTCAAGGTTAAATCACATTTTTCTAAACCAAATGTCTTATAGGTTGGATCATCATGAGCTGCTGAGTTGAAGTTTTGTCCCTGATTCATGGGACATATTAAGATTTAATCAGAACTCAGTTAGAATGTTTCAAGCTTAAACTATTCTGGGTTGCTTTACAGAAAAAAAGAAAACAACCCAATATACAACAGATGCATTTAATATTGTGGATATGTTCATAGAAATCTTGCAAATGCAAAACTCCTCAAACCTTAGAATAAAACCAGTATTATTCTTTCCTCATTAGTCCTTTTACCAAATGAAATCCCTATGAAAATATTATTGGTATTTTTTACTTTTTTAATGACACAACCTTGACATACCAGGCAAATGTTACACATTAAACTCTTCGTCTGCTTCTCCTCTTGCTGAAAATGTCAAATATGACAGAGCTGAGATATTTTGGTTTGTTTGGCTTAAATTTAAGTAGTTGTCATATTTTTCATAATGTTTAAAGTTTAAATGGGAGATTTGTGACATTAGTTACGTAAAATTATTATTTTTCTAAGTGTGTGTGTGTGTGTGTGTGTATTGGTATTGGGTTATATTGGCATCAGAAATTAAGAGTCAGACTATATCAGTATATTGGATATTGGTAAAAAGCTGTTATCAAACATCTCTATAACATTTGCAATATTTCTTGTTTTGCATTTCTTTATCACAGAAGCTCACCCAAGTTTTGTTTTACTTAATTAAAAACTGCTGATCAATTAATATTTAATAAGATTATTTTTTAGAACGTCTGATTGTTTCAGTGATTTATTACACTCATCATGTGTGTTTGTATTCATACAAATCACCGAGATGCTGTGAGATCATCACAGCTCCAGACCCCATGAAGAGTAAACAATGACACTTTGCTGTGCTGCATCCTTTTTCTCCTCATGCTTCACCAAAAACCCATCCTCTTTTAGAGCCTACCAGCTGAGAGGAGAATGTGCAGAGGCTTCATCCCTCCCTCCAACCACCTTTCTTTTGCTCCATCTGTTCTGCATTGTCATGGCAGTTGTTCCAGCTAAGCTTTGACTCGGCTTCTTTCTGCGCCCGCTGGCAAGTTTAGCAACCAGATATGCAGTGGGTGTCTTGGGCCGCGAGTTAGTCGGTGTTTAAAAGGGTTTTCTTCATGTTTCTTCAAGTATAAAATGGCCATGACTCACCATGAAAGTACATGGTGTGTGTGTGTGTGTGTGTGTGTGTGTGTGTGTGTGTGTGTGTGTGTGTGTGTGTGTGTGTGTGTGTGTGTGTGTAAAATGCTGAATAACATTATTTCATCCCTTTGCTTGCTGTTTTGACTGATTTCTAGAAAGCCGTTCTGATGTGTTTATGCCAAAGGCTTAAGGATGGAGTTTAAAGGAGAAGAAAGGTCTAAGGGGAGGTGAGCAGTAGGGTGGGAGCGGCTGTACAAAAGCCTGTAATTAAGTGTAAACTCACTTCTTAGTGGTCACATGTGACTCTGCTGCACATTATTATATAATGTTGTTTTGGTAATGAACTTTACATTCATAACAGTCATTTTGCAGCCATTTTCCCAGTGTAGATCATGTGTTTCCCTCACTGAGAGCCACGTTTATGCAAAGTTTCTTTATTACAGTTACAGTTAGGTCGTGTGTTGTTGCTCACCTGCTTTTGAAAGGAATAAATGAGTGTTTGGTATTGTCTCATTCAGGGCCAGTAGCTATGTGCTGACTTGATCTAATTGACTTTGTCTGTTAGTTCTGGAAATGGGCTGACTCAGCAGGACAGCTTCACCTCTGCACTAAAATCCTGAGCTCACCCAGTCGTCTTTTCTGGAAGTTCAAAAACAGCTTCTGTTTGGTTGAACTTTACCCTGTGTACAAATGTTGGCTTTTAAAGGGAAAGTTTGCTGAAATACTGACTTTGCATTTCAGATTTTTACAAATATGAAAACAGAGATTTGAAACATGAAGCTCTTGCTTATTGTTTATGCAGTGGGCAGCTGTTGATGTAGAACCAAGGTAAAAAGGCTTCTCTCACTTCTATCATGTAAAAAACAGAACTGTTTGAGGACATTGCTGTAGCCTGTTGTGGTAAACAAAGATCTACTCAGAAGTGCAAATGTTCTAACCATCACATGTGATCACAAGAATAGGGAGAATGAAAGAATGAGATCCCAGATTCAAGCGGCTTAAATGAGCATCACCAGTCTCTTCATCTAACGGAGTCATCTGAGGTGATTCAGGCCTGGATTCTGAGCTCTGGGAAGAGACCCAAGGGTAGATCCAGGAGCTTCCAAACTCTAATGCCTAGAAATGCCTTGGTATTTTGCAAGAAGAGTTGGGAGAGTGTCCCACGGGAATGTCTGGGCGTCCCTCCTGGACCTTTTATACCTGAAACCCCAACCTTGAATAGGAGATGGAAAAGGCATGGATAGTGTGATGACTCCTGATTTTCCTAAAACTAAAAGTTTGCTGTTTTGTGGGCGTGGTCTGGACTGGAGTCAGCTGCTGACTGGAAACACCTGGGCCCAGTGTTCCCAGTCTATTTAAGCCTGGCTGCCCCTCCTGCCAGGTGCTGGTTTGTTTTGACTCAGGTGAAGTTCTTGTTTTTTTTTTTGACACCAAGCAACACTTGTAAATGGTGAATGGCTTGTATTTGTATAGCGCCTTCTTAGGGTTCTACAACCCCCCAAGGCGCGTCACAACACAATCAGTCATCCACCCATTCACACACACACTTCCATAAACATCCTCACCCTACATCACTGATTTACTGATTCTCACACCATCCTGTCATTATTAATCCATTACATAAATAAAATCAATTGTTTTTGAAATTGGTTCTTCTCCTCTTTTTTGCCATGACCTCTGGAGCGAGGCAACAGTTGTTTTAACTGCAAAAGACGAGAAACACTTTTATTTTCACAGCTTCCAGAAACTCTGAGTTTCTGTCTGATGTAAATATGCGTAACTGGACACTCCTGCTGCATAAATAACTATAATCGTGTGTTATTGACTCATTAATTAAATATCAACATTGTCAAACATTTTCATTGCCTGCCCAAAGGGGACTGTGTGCTATAATTATGGACAATTATTGGAAATTACTGGCAATTATTACAAATTCTGACTTGATGCCAATGTTGTTTTTGTAGTGAGGGGTGTTGTAGCTTATTAGACACACAAAGATGATGAATACTTTTGTGCATGTGTGAACAGAACGCATTTGCAGAAATGTTTTCAATCACATATTTAGTTTTTGGAGGAGCTTAAATATCAAGTTATTTAATCATCATCTTTTCCTGTGATAATAAATTTCTCATTTCTGCTCTGACCTTTTATGGAAATTGCACATCCACTTCTGTGCTCCTGCTTCATTTATCAGCTTCGTCTAGTAGTGGTTGTAAAGCACCGTTTGCAGAATGTGTTTAAAACTGGAATATCTTCAGCTGGAAGGGCACGTTTGACACATCCTGTCAAACCGCTCATTTTTCACCACTCTGAGACCATTACAGTAGGCTGCAAGTCTCTGCAGGTGTAGACATTTTGTCTTCACTATATGTCCCACATTCTCCATCCATCCCACATGGATTATATTGAGGTAATTTGCCCTGGATAGACATTTGAGCAGGAAGACGAAGCCTGACATGATTTTTTTCCCTTTTCTTTTTCAAGCATGGAGTTTTTGACGGTAGCAACCACAAAGTTGGGATCAGACGAGCTTTAAAGATGCACACATGCTCATGTATAATTGACCTTTGGGACAGTTTCTATAACATTTTTAATTCATTGTTATTTTTGTGGAATAACTGCAGACAAACAGAGTTAAATCTGCAACATTAAATAATAAAATCACATCAGGTCAAGCAGCTTTTCTTCCTCCAGCTGTGCGTCGTAAACCAAAGCTGGGATCTTAAAGTCTTCTGTGGATTATAAGGAAGAGCTGTAATCCACGTGCACTGATGAGGCTCACAGATGTGCACGGTGATCCACTTTGGTGTGTGTGTGTGTGTGTGTGTGTGTTAGGTTGGTGTATGATGGAACGGGGTAAAAGACACAAAAGAATAGATTAAAATGACTGAATTTGTCCAGCAGCTCATTCCTTGTCCTTATTTAGTTTTCAGCAACACTTCACCGCATTTCTAGTTTGATTTGCAGAATGTTGACCATTTGTCTAGTAAGATATATTAATTAAATAATTGGGAAATAAGACAAAATTTGAATGAGCGATGATTTAAAGTGCTGGTTTCAGGACCACCAGAGAAAAAAACTAAATTATCAAGCTTTCATGTCTAAGAAGTTAATCCTGAAGGTCAAGTCAGATTAGGCTCTGTTTAAAAATGGAGCAAGGTTACAGTTCGGTAACTGAAAACAGAATTAAGAGGAAAAACTAAACTGTTTTGAGACCTTGTAGCTTGAGCGGGTCTGGTCCTGTTTAACTGTTTTTAGGAAACCTGATTTAGCCTGTGGTGCCTTAAGTAGCAGGATGTTGTAACACTGTTGCCTCACAAGCTGCAACTAGTTTAGAATAGAACAGATATATAATAGAATCATTGTTCTGCAAGATTTTGCCACTTTTGCTGTGTTGAGTCACAAACATTGGTGTCGATTTAGTTTAATTGGTGTGGTTACGTTTTAATGATGCGTTTAAAGTCTGAACGTGGTTCTTAGACTTGTCTGAACCCGGTCGGTAACTCCTCCACACCTTCTTCCTTTAACTTTGTCAGAATGTCAACATCATGACAGCTTTCACTGCAGGTCGTTTGACATGTTTTTACAAGAAGTTTTAGTGTTTTTCTTACAGTCTGAGTGAGTTTAGTGACAGGAACTGATCATGTTTAATTAAACACAGAAATCATAACTAACTCTGCTTTTTCCCCAGCTAGAACTCGTCTGTCTGACTTTGCATGGATTCTGTTTTATGTATTCAGTTTCTTTTGTCCACACTTCATTCAGTGGATTTTAACCAACAATGACTGTTTACTGCATCAGTCCTTTAGTAGAAGTTTGTATTACCCAAACTCGGCGTATGGTTTTTTTAAATATAAATGCAGTAAGTTGTAGCTCAGTATTTTAGTGGTTGACACTCATGTCATAGTTTTGTTTATTTGATTCAGATACTCTGTCCATCTTATTTATTTGTTTGTTAGATTGGGACCTCAAAAGCTAAGAACTAAAACTAGCTTTGGTTACTTTTAAGAGCTTCAGCTTTTACAGCCTTTCACTCAAATGTGCTGTTAAGTTTAGTGTTTTTTAAATTTTTATTCTAGCCAATGTAGCATCAGACATTTAGTGTTTAAAGGCAACATTTGTGTCAGATTTCAGTTTATTTCCTAATGTCTGTTACGTGGACATGTTCCTCTTGCTCAGCACTCCTTGGTTTCCTCTGTAGGGATTTTTTTCTTAACTTCCACTTCATTAGGCATTTACGGTGATTGGAACTTTAACGTGTGCTGTGTGAAAAAGGGGGGGATACGAGTCCTGATTTATGACCAGTAACAATGACACTAGCATGCTTGGGGATTGCTGAATAAGAAAGGCGGTGAAAAAGGGAAAGGAATATTAAAAATATGCTAATAAAACAGCTTCAAGGATTCCACCTTTTCTAAAAGTCAAATCTAATCAAGACACATTAGAATTGGACCAAATCAGAGGAGATGTCTGTGGATAGATGTTATTACCGCTAAAGTCTTAATAATAACACCATAAACTGTAAAGTTATTTGAATTTGTTGTCTGTTAACTTATATAATTATACAGTTTTTAATACACTTTCCATTTGCTAAATGTAGATAGACTCTTGACAGTTTAGAAGTTAAGTCAGCAGATCAGAAAAGATCCCTATCTGAAGCCAATAGCTAAGATGTCCCAAAAAACTAGCTGGTGGCCAATATTCAACAATGTGCATCATTATTTACCACCACCAAGCTATGTGAAAAATCCGATTTTTTGGGGGGGTCCTTGAATGCACCATCGCTAAGGTCTTATCTGTACTTGCATAAATCATATTGGGGAAGGTTTATGTTTTGTTTCAGTCTTTTTTATAATGCAGCAAAAAATCCAGAGTTTAAAATATGAAGCAAACTGTCAGTCGTTAAAACACGTTTCAAGAATTAAAAATAAACACCAGAAATGGAGAAAGTAGAGATTCAAATACAAAAATACGTATTAATCCCAGAGGGAAATTAAGATTTGTTGTAACTCATTAGAGCAATAATAAAAATAAATAGTAATAATAATTATGTGGTAGATGTGGGGCTAAAGACTGTTAAAGAGAGTGGTGTGGAAGATTCTCTCATGTAACATCAGACCTCCCTGCGTAGACCAGCATATGTTGTGTTTTGGTGCTGATTTAGCTGGGATGTTGGTCCAAGATGGGATGCTGGACCAGCATACCAGCACCAAAACACATCATAACACCTATGCTGGTCTATGCTGTTTTTTTCAGCAGGGCCGTGGGCTAGCTGGAAGGAGAAGTGGTACCCAATGCTTGGGGCGGTGGGGGGTGTTAAGAAGAACATGAAAGTTTTGGGAGATGTGGTTTTGCCAGACAGGAGCTGATGGAGGCAAAAGCTGATTTGTGTTGACGATTCTGCGTTCCTGTGTTCTCACCAGCTAGGGGAGTGAGGGAATTTAGTCAGAGGGGACGAAAAAAGGAAGTGGAAGACAAGCGAATCATCAAAAGTTTTAAGATTTGTTCCATGAAAGCAGCTTTAGTATCAGACCACACAGTTTAGGAATTCTTAGCTTTGCTGATTGGAACTGCAGAAAAAAAGGAATCAGATTTTTAGGCACTTGTTCTTTCTATTGGGTCAACATCTTGACCATACAAGTTTGTGTACATAGACATCAGGAGATCTCTACAAAGTCATTAGTAACATCATGCTGCGTCCACAGATTTTTAAAGATAATTTTCCTGATGTAATTTGTATAATCAGTCATCATTGCTCTTTGAATGGCTTCTGAATCTCCATCAGGACCCACTCATCCTAATTAAATTGAGAGATTCATTAAATTCACCCTATAAATGGCTTCTCTGGTCACTGTTCTGTGTCAAATCCTGGATGCCCTCTCCTTCAGGTAGTCAGCAAGAGTCTAACCCAATCAGCAAGGTGCTGACGGCAATCCTTCAACAGTCCTAATGACTTTAGAGCCTTTAGATCTGCACTGATGATAACATCACCCAGCACAAGCTGCATCCTCAGCTAAGAACGTGTGAGTGTGGAGTTCAGCAGCATGTAGTTCTGTCTAAAAGTGACACTGTAACTGAATCACAATGCACATATATTTACAGAAAAGAACATTCTCTGGGAATCGGCATCTAAATGTGCCGAGGAAAAATGACTTTATTTGAACTCAAAGCTACTGAGGGAGATTTGTAAGTCTCAGATGTGAAAGAGGAAACAGGAACTAGTGGCAAAAATAAAAGGGAGTGAGTAAAGGAGACAGGCAGATGTCAGCTATTTCTCTGAAATCCAGAGGGGTTTCTCAGTTGGATCGTTGCCAAGACCCTGACTTTGAAATGCTCTTTCTTGCTCTGGGAGAGTAAAAAGAAGAGGCATGCAGCCATCTAGCTAGAAAGCAAGAACATTTGTGTGACACCATTTTTTTTTCTTGACACACTTATGGTGGATCAGTGATTTAAGGCGACTGACTGTAATACTTAAAGACCAGTACTTTAAGGGATTTTCTCAACCTTCCAACATGGTCTTTGACTTTTTGATCGTTATTTGTCTCCAGGAGGCCAAAGCTATCAACTACGACTTTCAGATGGAACTAAAACACCTTGCAGTCATATTTAAATGCTTATTTTTAAACTGAAACTTGGCCATAACACTTATGTTTCTCACTGTTTGCACAATCTGCCTCAACACCGCTACAGTTGCCATGGCAAACCAGCCCAAGCCTGCCTTGTAAAGTGATATTTGTTTTTGCAGCGTTAAAAATACCGTCTCCTCATTCTGTTTTAATTGTGTTGTTTCCATTTGAAATGCATGCTTTCATTGTGAATCAGTAGGGTTAGTCTATATACACCAAAACCTTGTTTAGACTAAACAAAAATAATGCTTCAAAATAAAACATCTGTTAAAGACTGGCCAGCAGAGAAAGGCTTTTTTTTTAAATCTGCTGCTTTCATTTAGTTTTCTCAAGTGTGAACTGAAAAATCTGCCTGGTTTAAACTTGGAGATTAAACAGTCAGAGATGATTTCCCTTGAAAATTGCTCATTTAAAAGCTCAATATTTGCTTTAATAATTCATAAATTATCATCTGAAGCATCTTGATACTTGTAAACAGTCTTGATTGCTACATGTGTCAAAGTCTCCCAGTCAGCGCTCCTACATGCACATGACACATACCCAGTTGACAGAACAATCTCAAGGCTTTCACTGTAATATCAACAGCTCTGTGGTGGATTAGACCTCCTAACCCCGATCTTGACGGGGTATCTGGTGACAGTAATCCATGCTGCTAATCCACGTCTTGATGTAAACACCAAGGCCAACCCGCCTTCTATCCTCTGTGTCCTCCTTTTTTGTTCTCCACTGCTGCTTTTCTGAGGAAAAGGGCTGCACCATCTGTTTTATGTGTCAGTAAGGGTTAGCTTAGGGTTGTAGACCTGCTATCGCTTGATTTTCTACCTACAATTAAAACTTTTTTATGTTTGCATGGATAAAAATGAAGGAGCTGCACAATTATTAACATGCATTGTAATTATGGCTTGCTGTGTTTTATAATAATGTGTATTTTAGTGCTATTTGTTTCTTTGAGTAGGGTTGTGGCTGCCCACAACAATAATGGTTTTAATTGTTGTGCATGAATGAAAACAGTCATTGTGCTGCTCTCTGGTGACACTAGAAAAGGTTAAAGGTGTGGTTCACTGAAAAAACATTTTTTAATGATTATTTCTGATTATAATCAGTCTGAGTTTTTCATGCAGGCTGAACATGAAAATAGTCTTCTACATCTAGCTCCTGCATTAGCTCCTGAGAGAAAATAGATGTGAAAATCTACATCACACAGTCACTAAATATGTCTGCAGTAGAAGCTAACTGTTAGCATTAGCAACACCACCACACAGAAAAACTCCTCCAGACTTGTGTTATTTTTGGAGATGAAACATCCACGAAGCAAGTCAGTGGTAGAGTCGCGTTGCTGTTATCCAATCAGAGGCGAGATGTCCAAATATAAGGAAATACTGCTGCAGGACACTCGTCTGTGCTGATCCAAGCATGTCTGGGCTTTTTTTGCCCCGAGTATGGCTTTCAAGGCATTCATTCCTAACAGAGACCACTGCAAATTTATTGATTAAATGAGTGAATCACACCTTTAAAGGACTGATGTGCTGAAAACTAAGACAACCTACTGGACTCAGACTTGCTGAGTGGATATAAATGTAGTATAGGTACGGGCTAATCACGTTTTTCCATCTTTTCTGAAAAATTTCCTTCAAATTTTAATCCACCAATGAAACTGTGAATGTAAACAGTCATTCACACAATAATCAAACACAATATATTTCTGTTATATTCCTGTGTATAGTGGAAGGTAATCCTGGTCATGGCCACAGTTGTATTTGTCACACACAGATGGAGTGTGTGTCCTAGTGAGTACAGTAGTGGTGTATTTATGAATGTGGCTTGGAGAGTGTGTTTGTGTGTGAATACATGCATTTCTGATGTTGCCTATGTAGGGAGTGTGCAGGGACACTGTTTTCCTCCAGTCCCAGTGTGTGGCTGCAAAACATAGCGGGGCTTTTTCTTCTGATTAGTGCCAGAGCTCAGCAGGCGTTGGTAGAGTTTTGGTGGGGCAGGAGGGAGGTTGGGGCTCCATTCCAATCAGTACATCTCTGTTTTCTTTCTTTGTATTAGTGTGTATTTTTGTCCTTTTCTAGCTGGCCCTGGATTTCTCTCATAGTCACAGCATTATGCTAAGTCCTATTACCAGTGTGCCAGCTGCAGGTAGTACAACTCCAATAAAGCATTCAGGACTCTGTCCTATGATCAGACCTAAACCTTTCCACAGGAGCTTCAGTTAGCTGAAAAACATTGAGTCCTGGACATCAGGTTAGGCTGACATAGCATCAATTATATACAAACATGTATTTTTTGATAGAAGAGCTACAAGGAAAAAAATCAAACCTTTTATTTGTGACTGCAGCTGCAGCACTTATTGTTGAAACAAGACAAGTTTCCTTCCGTTGTGGACGATGACCGTGAATCTATTGACACAATCTTCTGCACGATACACTGTTACCTAATTAATCAGAGAGCATAAACGTGCATGATAAGAATATTTATTGCAATATAAAAATAGTTTCCTATAAGGCACAGCCCCGGTGATCATGCATCGTTGATGTAGTGGAGTGTTTTAGTAGTTTAGGCTACATGAGCTGGAAACACGGCACCAGTCAAAAGTCCCCAATCTTTCATCAACCAGTTGGAGGCACAACCTTTATACTAAACACTCCTATAAGTGACTTACAACACTGGTGTAGACAGAACAACAACAGAACCATTTTGACAAACATAAGAAATACACTCTAATGCAAATGTAAAATGTATCACCTGTAAAGGAGGTACTGTTGTTGTTTCTGTAATGTAACAACACAATTAAACCTGTTAATAAAGGTGTCAGATTATTCAGGTTTCACTTGGTTAGCTCACCTTAGATGTTGCATTCTCTCATCTTCTGGAAGCGTCTAGCATCTTATTTCCTTCACTGAAACTTTGCAGACCTTATTTCTGTTTTTTATATTTTTGCTGATCTTTCCTTTGTCACCATTTGTATTCCGTACTGTCTCTAATGAGTACACATATTCGTTTTTGCTTGATTTTGCAGGAACTTGTCATTCATTCATCTCCTTTGAACCTGTGATGGATTACCCGAATAATCTGATTTTCTTCTTTGAATATCAGGAACTGTGTGTAATTAACCCACTTCACTCATAATCTCCTAACTCCATTTGACTCATGGTGTCTTCATTTCTCACAAGATATGTTTGAGCATTTTTCTGCTGTAAGAAGTTAAGCTGTTTACAAAAGACTTTGGCAGCTTCCTGATTCAAGTCATTTCTTCAAGATAAACGCCTGCCGTCTATCAGACTATAAATAGAGGGGATTACTTTGTTGGGGCTCGCTATTTGTTGTCTTTTCTAGTGTCATGTCTGGTCTTTGCTCTCAGGTTGCTGAAGTGAAATGGTTGTTGTCATCTCCGTTATTGTGTGCCGAATGTTCTCGTTCTTAAAATTAGCTTTGCAACTTCAAAATGCTTTCAATGAAACAAAGTGTTTGAGGAATGGTCTTTGAGCTCAAATGGCTTATTTGTGTGTGTGGAAGCCAGGTAAATCCCAAGCTACATGACATGTTTAATTTTAGCCATGACATTTTTTCATCATTCATTCAGGTGACTTTCTCCAAACGTCACTCAAACATAAATTTAAATGCCAATGACGTCTTCCTTTAGCTTGTTTTTAACAGTCAGCATGATTCCTCCTGCCTGCCAGGCTGTCGGCTTTAAGCAGACAAAAAGCAGTCGGTGAAAGATGAAATGTTCTAATTATTTTATAGAGAGGGAGCTTAAACGTTGTGTTAGCATGGCACTAGCATGCACACACACATTCAGCTATATCCAGTTAGCTAAATGAGACTAGCAGTCTGTTTTACCACAAAATTAATTTTTTTTCAACAAAAAAATTGGCTCATAAGCATCTACATGCTAGCTCATCTCAACCAGATTTTTTAATTTTAAATAAAGTGACTAAAAAGTTTTCCCAGTATCATTAAGTAATTTGCACTTGCTTTTAAAACATCATTACTCTTTTTTTAAACCCAAGTTTTGCTGCTAATTTTAATATGCATGCAGAGAAGGGAAGGGGAAAGTCGGGCACTAATGGCACATAAAATTACAGATAAACTGTGTGTTAGAATATCAGTGCCTCTTAATGTCTGTGCGTGTGTCTGATGTATAAATCCTCAGAACCAGAGCAAGCTTTAATTAATGGAGTTTGATGATTAGCAGGCAAAGGCAAACAGCAGTTAAACGAGCTTGCCCCCCTTTCTTCCATCAGTGAGGATAATTGCATTTCAGCAACAAATTTATGTGGCAGGCACACACAGCCTTTGGAGGGGCATCACTGATGAGGATGTTTTTCCTTTTCCAGGGCATTAATGTTTTACTTCTGCCAAACTCATATATTTCTCAAGGGAATCACTTGGAGCTTTTCCCTTTGGTCTTTAAGTTGTTTTGTTTAGTTTTTCTCTCTGATGTGTCTGGATGTGGTTTTGTTTTTCGCTCGTGGGAATAAGTGGATATGAAGGACTCACATTTTCTATTTATTTCTGTTTTAGTCTTGCTTTGGATTTTTTACTCCACTTTTGTCGTTTTAATGTTTGTAACTGATGAACAAAACTGTCTGGGTGTTCCCGTTGAATATTTCCCCCTAGGGCAATGAGAGATGGTAGCTCAATCGCTCTTCCTGGTGTGACGTTAATAAGCAGCTCTTTTTTATTTTTAGAGAAATCTCATGAACTCACTGGCCTGCCATTACTCCTAATGTAGCAGCAGCTTCCTTTTTTTAAGCTGTGAAATTTGACCAAAACTGCATATCCTGATATTGATATGTGACACAATATAGTGGATTTTCTGTAAAATCAGTGAATAGTTTATAAAATCACCGTTATTTATTTTTTATAATATAAATTTGATCATCAGAATGAAAGAGTGCTCAATCATGTGTGTGTGTGTTTTTGTTCTTTTATTTTAGAACATCACCTTGAAAGGTATTGTGTAGTCCTTTTGCACGTCTCATTCCTCATAAACAGCTTTAATGTCTGCTGACGTCTTTTCATGTGGAAGAGCTAAAAGTGAGGCTAATGCTATCTCATGTCCTCTCTGTTGATGAGCCTTAAAAATTGTTTGGGTCGTCACATTTTCTTGTGGTTCTGGTTTTGCGTTTCCCAAATCATAAACATTTTTTGGATATTCTTTATTTGCTGGTGTTAAATGTGATGAATGCTGGACGTCTGAAGTGGACCTCTTTGCCTTAAATCTGTCATGTTTTCCTTGAACATTTCACTTGTACATTAACAGGTTGTTTAAATCTAATCTCTTATGTTCTCATAGTCTTTGCCTGGTGCTTTATGCCTTTGCCAGCCTGTGAGTTCTCTTTTTATGCACCTGAATCATTTTAAATCTCTCATCTCTCAGGACCTCCTATGTATCTGTTTTTCTTGGTTTTTACCCACTGGGAAAAGTAGGCAGGGGGGAAAATTTAGTTAGAAGTTTGTGTTTCCCTCCATGACACCTTGTGATTGCTTGGATATGAACTGAGAAGAGATCAGTGGAAACATTCGATGATCATCCAGTAAACATTTTTACAAAAGCATTTCTTTGCATAGATGCCAATGTTAAAATTTCATGCCAACATTTTAATAAAGTCCTTACCTGTCTTCTAAAAATACATCCTGGCTATTACATTATTTATTTATGCTTCTAAACATTTTACACCATCAGAATAAAAATAATGTGCTAAATCAACTGTTCAGTAAATGCTGATGTTTATTTCTCGGTGTGCTGGTGTTGGATGGATTGACAGTGTGGATGTAACAATTCAAAAAAGCCATCATTAGTGTGTGTTTACCGAGGCTGAGGCTGTGCAAATGACCGCTGGACTACAGGAAAGCCTATTTTTGCAACCACTAGCATTTCCTCCATAATTGTTCCTCTTTGGCTCATAAACCTCCCTTCTTCTTGTGTGTGAATACGTGAGTGTGGGTATTTTATAGAGCGAAAGATGGTCCTTTTCACTCAGCTAGCAGTGTCAGCAGGTAAGCTGCCCTATTGGGAGTGAAGAGAGAAATCGCCAAAGCATGCAGATTGCTACTCCAAGGGGAGAATCAATTAGGGGCATGGAGGCTAGAGCAGAAAGGCAGTGAGAGATGGAGAGGGGCAGGAGTCCATGCAGAGAGATGGTGCAGAGCCATGCTGATCACCTCCTCTGAGACAATGCATTACTCCTCCTCCTCTGTCCTGTTTCTCAGTACCTGATCTCAGGTTTTTAAAGTGCTGCTGTGCCTCAGCCTCATTCTTTTTCTAGCTTTAGCCCATTTTTTGGCTAATTATAGATGGCTCTGCAGTCTCAAATGTGTGACCTCTTCACCTGTTTAACACATTAATTTACTCAGTTTGCATCTGTGCCAGATAAAATTAGAGCAAGTATCAACTTTTTTATCCATTTTGTGAGTCTCTTATAATTTGTTTTGGGTATTTGGGATTATTTTGCTGATTTTGACAAGATTCTCGTTTTTTCCCCTCCTCAGGTGCAGAATGCCCCCCATTTCAAGAGAAGCTTGATTGTGACGGGCCAACAGTACTGGACTGTGCCTCTGTCCCTCTCCTCATCTGTCCAACCATCAGCACAGCCATGACATCCCTCACAACAATACGGACCTATTCTTTTGTATGCTGCTTCCTGTTCAGTTTGGTGCTTCCTGTGATGTCACAAACAGTGGTTCAAGCCCCGCAAGCGCATAGTGGCTCCCAGGTGATCACAGCGTTGCTCCCAGAAGAGGGGTATGCTTCATTTCATGCTGAAAACCCTGAGTGGACTTTTAACCATCTTGCTGTGGACTATCGCAATGGCAACGTTTATTTGGGAGCTGTCAATCGCATATACAAACTGTCTCCAAGCTTGGAGGTCCAAGTGTCCCATGAGACTGGTCCAGATGAAGACAACCGCAAGTGCTACCCTCCACGTATTGTGCAGCCCTGCAGCGAGCCACTCACACTCACCAACAATGTCAACAAGATGCTTTTGATGGACTATAGAGAGAACCGGTTGCTGGCTTGTGGCAGTCTCTACCAGGGCATCTGCAAACTCCTCCGTCTAGACGACCTCTTCAAGCTAGGAGAGCCCTTCCACAAGAAAGAGCACTACCTCTCTGGTGTAAATGAGAGTGGCTCTGTTTTTGGTGTAATTGTCTCCTATGGTAATGCTTCTCCAGACATGCTGTTTGTAGCCACAGCAGTTGATGGCAAGCCAGAGTACTTCCCTACCATCTCTAGCCGAAAGCTAGCCAGAAACTCAGAGGAGGATGGCATGTTTGCCTATGTCTTCCACGATGAGTTTGTGGCTTCTATGATAAAGATTCCCTCCGATACCTTCACTGTCATCCCTGACTTTGACATATACTATATTTATGGCTTTGCCAGTGGGAACTTTGTCTACTTTTTGACTCTGCAGCCTGAGATGGGAGGTGGACCGACCACCGGATCCTCGGCTGCTGGCCGGGAACAGGTGTACACTTCCAAGATCGTTCGGCTCTGCAAGGCTGACACTGCTTTTAACTCCTATGTCGAGGTCCCTATTGGATGCATTAGTGGCAACGTGGAGTACAGATTACTGGAAGCAGCCTACCTATCAAAAGCTGGTTCTATCTTGGCACCATCACTAGACGTGGCACCGGACGACGATGTGCTGTTTGCTGTCTTCTCAAAAGGTCAGAAACGACGTCCGCGGCAGGCCTCTCAGGACTCTGCTCTGTGTGTCTTCTCACTTCGGAAGATCAATGAGAAAATCAAGGAGAGGTTGCAGTCTTGCTACAAGGGAGAGGGCACGCTGGACTTGGCCTGGCTGAAAGTCAAAGATATTCCCTGCAGCAGTGCGGTGAGTAGTGCTCCACCTCAAGAGATTTGTGATTTCACTGCTTATGCCAGTTTATTAGCACCATGAGGGAAGAGCCAAAAACAATATTTAAGAAGATTAATGAATTTGGACAATAAAGGCTGCGAGACGAGGATGTCTCAGAGACCCAGCGCTGTAAAATAGATTATTCTGAACGCTTCCATTTAGAATGAAAGTCATAAAACAAAATCCTGGAAGATTTGATGAAATTAGGATAAACAAATTGCTGATTAGTTCTTGTTTTTATGCAGATTGTTGTTACAGGTGAGTTTCTTATAAAAATTAGCGTTGCCTCTCCCCAGTGTTACTCTAACAAGCTTGGGAGCACTTGGGGGGGTAGGAGGGGATTCAACAACGGTGTGTTCTAGGATGGGTTCATGATCCATCCCATTACAATGAGATGTTAACCATCCACTGCCTCTTTTAATCTGCGCACTCTTTAAACAATGCATCTGAGCACTCAGCCAAATTACCATAATTCTATTCTCCATAACAACATTACAAATTCAGTGATTCACTTCATTTCATTTCTTACTTTGTGTGCATGAAAAACAGGACTGGATTGGGTGTTGCCTTGTAGGGTAACAACCCAGCCAATGGAAGCTATTTTATAAAAAAAAGACCAAAAAAACCCAAAAAGATCTCAGGTAAGTAATGTGTGAAGATGAAGAAATTTAAAACACATAGTAAACATGTCTAAAATATGCCAAACATTTAAAAAATTACCAAAAATTACCAATATAAATACTCCACTCCTGCTTTAATAAAATCTGCACATAATTATTTATAAGAGCTACAAATGCTTTTAACATAAAACAGGTGATTTGGTCATGGCCATATATCTGGAGCATAAATTTCAGACTCCTGCAGCCCAGACCGTATTATAGTGACCTTAGTCGTGCTCTACGTGGCGACATTAGGAAGATGACCCTGCTTGTCTTTACTTCTGAAATAACTGTTAATCTATTAATCTGTCTGTGGCACAGCACACGTGCCAGAGTGCGGTTGTCGGCTGCTCGAGGGTCTGATAAATCATGCCTGGGGTGGAGCTGTCGGCAGGAAGAGGAAGTGTGAGGGAGCATGAGAGGGTTGGTGCTGAGGAATGATGCCATTTTAGCACGAGCTAACACCAGTGCATAAATTAGAGCCGGCTGAACAAGTGACACTGAGCACTGCAGGAGGTGGATGAATGAGTTATGTCACAGATACGCAGATATACCTCCACCAGGAATTATTCATTTAACAGAATCTGGATCAGGGTCATCATTTCAATCATAAATATCTGAATCTAAATTCATGCCCACAACTAAGGAAGTTTTTAAGTTTTTGTTTTAAAACTAGTTTATTTTAAATGTACTTTTAAAATGTCTTCATCTGGTGGTTGCTCAGTAAGAAATGGGTTCTGTGTTTAAACTAAAGATTTCTGAGCAATCATAACTTTCACCTATATTTGTTCCAGATCGTTCACCTTCTAACACCCCATCGTTTGCTTTATGAATAGTTGGTTATTATTTTAAGGTTCATTTCTTAGCAGCTTTAAATCATTCACGACAAGGAGCTCTGTGCCATAGAATCATTGTTTAGACTCATTTTTATAAAGTATAGTATGCAAACGGTGTGCTCAGTCTTAGGTTTATTAAAAAAAATAAAGTAATTTTAAAGGGATATTCCACCCGTAAGTGAAATTTGGTATATTTCCGTGTTCCCCACAGTTAGATAAGTGAGGAAAAAAAAGCATTTTGTAACCAGATCAGTAATTCTCCTGATCTGGCAGCAGTCCATCTGCTTTAGCTTAGCATAAACAATGGAAATGAATGGCAGGTACTAGCAGTTTGTGTACAAAGTGATTAAAATGACTCAATGATACCAATTATTCCTGGTGACACGAAGGATTTGCAGGAGCTGATTTAGACTTGGGACTACAATACGACAAAGCACCACTGTAACCCGCCGCTGCATGGCGCATGGATATAACACATGGATGGAATACCCCTTTAAGTATTCTGCAAACTTTTGGGGTTCCTGCATTTTAAACATCGAAATATAGACAATTTTTTTTATCATAAACAAAAAACTTGCCAATAGATACATTTTTAAGAATTAAAATGTAAGCTTTTCTGTATATTTGTGTGTAATCTTTTAATGTGTAATCATTAATTGCTTTAAGGACATTCTAGAATATTAAAATAATTTGTGTAACACCCTACACATGATCCTTTAACTTAGGAGATCTTATTACCTTATTCTGCTGACGTTTCGACCATCGCTGTGGCCTTCTTCTGAGCTAAGCTGCTAACGCAGCTTCACTTCCACTTCCATTTATGTGCGGGGTGTACACGTTGGACCACGCATGGGACTGCGTCATAAAGGAGGAAAGCGCGGGCATCAGGGGGCGACATCGTCCCCTGCTGCCCGCACATAAACGGAAGCGGAAGTGAAGCTGCGTTAGCAGCTTAGCTCAGACGAAGGCCACAGCGATGGTCGAAACGTCAGCAGAATAAGGTAATAAGATCTCCTATCTGTGTTTAAAAAAGAACCAAAGTTAAAGGATTACAGTAGATACACAGAATGAACGTACCGAAGATGACCCTACACATGAACTGTAACTCAGCATAAGAAGCTGAGTTGATTTTCTTTACAACATTTTTACCTATTATCAGATTTCTGAGCTTTGCAGCTTTATGGGAGCACCTTGTTCATTCTAAATTGCAGCTGAACATTTCATAAAATCCAGAGTGCTCAAAATGAAAATCCCAGTTCGTCTTTGAACTGTTATGAAAGCTAGAAACACAAGAGTATTTTTTAAATGCTGGACTGCATGTCAGTGTTGCCTGTTATTGCTAGAGGAAGCCTAGATGAGAGGAAGTCTTGTATTAAGAAGACGTCCCTTTATCTTACCCTCTTCATTGCTCAGTGGCTTCCTCTCTCCTGCACCATGTTTCTCGTTTCTCTCACATTTTCTTTTTCCTCTGGCTTTCAAACAGCATCACATTTTGAACATGATGTGTTTTTCCTCCAATTAGGGAGAGGATGAACAGCCCCAAGAATCATTAGTCGGCTATGGCTGCATAGCCCAACGTGTACACACACACACACACACACACACACACACACACACACACACACACACACACACACACACACACACACAGACATATTTTTGATATGGATGAAACACTTTCAGGCTTTGTGGAAAGACCAAACCACTTTCCCAGTAAGATGGGGTGCATGGCAGGCAGAACCACAATATTATTACCATGTTACACCTTTAGGAACGTTCGTATGCATGAAGTAAACCTAGAATGCTTCAGCTGACCTGCATCAGTTAAGCTGCCATTGATTGCCCGTGTGTGTGTGTGCGCGGTGTATTAATATATAGAAGCTGAGTGTGTTAGACCTAAGAGAGTCTTTACACTTCATTTTCAGCTAATGCAGTGGTGAAAGAGCTCATAGCAAATAACACAAATGGCCCTATTTAGAATTTTTTTAAACTAGGCTGGCTTAAAGACCTAAATGAAGCAATCAGCTGTCTTTGCAGCAGAGTCACATGAATTAAACCAAACAGAAGAGCATCTTGAGCATTTCTTATCTAGAATAAAAAATATGGGACAAAGTGCTAAAGGGCTACTTAATGCTAGATGTAGACTCAAGTTGACTGTGAGATGAAATACAATTGACATTTTTCACTCTACGTTCCATTTTCATTCAAAGCCTGAAAGATAAACTGTGAAGTGTTTTAAAATCACACCAATTTAGTGTTGTGAAACAGATTTCTTCACAGATTTCTTCAAATTCTGCTTTATTTTCACCCTTGAATATTTCCAATGAATAAAACACCTTAAATACTAGACAAAGACATACTGAATAAATACAAAATATGAATGAATTACCCTTTTAACCACATTATAATACAATCTGAGTTCAATTTCACTTGTCAGTTGAGGAATCAATTAAATAAAACCTGTCTGACAACATTAAATAGGCTAAAAGATCTCAAAAAGCAACACACCATTCCTCGTTCTAAAGAAGTCAGGAACCAAACAGCCCAGAACATCAAAAACACTGCAGGCCTTAGTTCAGCTCTAGGTCAGAGTTCATGATTCAACAATAGGTAAGAAACAGGGAAAGTTCCACCAAAAAGAACACAAACGCCTGTCTCACGTTTTTGAAAACATCTGATTACCCCCAGGACTTCTGGGAAAACATTCTGTGAGCTAACAATTGGATTATTTTGGAACATGATGGTCTGGGGCTGCTTGCTGCTTCAGGACCTGGACATGAATTCAGCTCTCTACCAGAAATCCTTAAGAAGAATGTCTGACCTTTGACCTTAATCAGGTGGTTATACTGAGGAACCCTCCAGTGTGGCTGAAATAAATTGATTAAAATGATGTGAGATGATGAGTGCTCGTTGTCACAAATGCTTGATGGCGGTTGTTGCCACCAGCTTTTCCAAAAATAACTGCCAGAAACCTAAAATCAGGCATACCGTGAAAAGAGGAAAGTGATGGTGTTCGTTTTAGAATGCAACATATATGCTATTTACATGTGAGTGGCCTGCTGTGATAAATCTTACAAATGTTACAGCAAGTTTGTGCAAGGACACAAGGACGCGGCCGTTGTTAGGACGGAATAAAAACACTTGATCCCGACAGACCTTTGATGCTTTATACCATCTTTAAGAGGCTTTCAGTCATCATGGGAGGAATGCAAAGAGGGAGAAACTGAGGAAAAGGAATGTACAGCAGAGTGGGTGAGAGGATAGATGGAAAGTGTGTGTGTGCCCCCACCCCACCCCATACGGCCATGCTTGGCTGAGCTACATAATGCATGCTCAACAGTATAAGTCTGCAAAGGGCCTGCATCCATAGATCATTGTGAAGTGGCATGTGACCTATAAAAAACCGCTGCCTGTTCCCTCCATGTTCACTGTGTCAGCAGAAAAAAAACAGAACAACAAAACAGCAGGATAGCAATAAATTCTGTCACTGCTTTATTTTTTCTTTCTCTCATCCTTGATTCATTGCTTGCATCCTCATGCCACTCTTCCCTCCCTTTGCCTCCTTTCCTCTCTTCATGGTTGCGTGCCACCATTACTTCCCCTCCATCTTTTTGAGTCTGTGCACAGATCTCTCTCCTTACAATGCTTTCTGGGAGCCCAGAGTTAAGCCCCACCCCCACAACTCTTCAAAGATGGACCAGAAAATTACAAGGTCGCTTGCAAGTCTCCGACCGACTACAACCATCCCTTCATCCCCTCTGCTAATGATCATTAATTACATGTCATTAACCAACATGCCACGGGCTATTCTTCCACATTTGTTATGTGCTATCGAATTCACATTCTGAATTCTCTCCAATTAATTAGATTATTCTACTCAGCTGCTGATTTTACTTTGCGTCTCTGTCTTGATCTCTCTCAGTCCCCTAACACACATGCTCATCTCCCCCTTGTTTCATCCTTCACTTGAAAGGAGCTCTTCCACTTTTAAATTCCCTGTCTTCTCCATGTGCTCACTTTTAATGTTATTGACATATTTTTTCCCGTTTTCTGTTTTGCTCTGTGCCTTTGAATGATGATGTTTCATGTGCTGGTCATCTCCATCCCTCCTCTGATTGTGGAGCTTAATCAGTGACAGACTGTGTCGTGCTGCTGATGCTGATGAGTCAGTCTCGGCCACATCCTCAGGAAGGGAAAGGCTAGCAGATTCATTAAGGACATTCAGACTACCCCACACCTCACCACCCCTCCCTCTCCACTTCACCCCACTCCATCCACATATCCGCCATTCTGCTTGCTGGCTGGCACGCTAATTAAATCTCCATACATGATACCACTTGCTAAAGGTCAGAATCCATCACAATATCATTATTCTGTGATTAAACAAGTGTCTCCTGCTTCCTTCATCATACTCTGGACCAGAGCTGAGAGAACAGCGACTAAATACACAAACCTAAATGGTTTTCACTATTATTAAAGCCTATTTGTTTTGTAGAATTCTCAAAAAACTATTATGAACATAAGCTTTTGTTTGATGTACATTATTATTTTATTTTATTTGGCTATTTAGGGTAAGAGAGCCTTCATAAACAACAAAAACTCAACATTTAAAACTATTTAAATATTTTTTAATTAGTTAAAATAAAGGAAATAAATGAAAAACATTAAGGTTTCTAGGAAGAAAAGACAACAGGTTCAAGTTTAAAGGAACATTTGTCAGTTTTGGCTTGTTTTTAGCACCCCCAAGTGTTCGTTAGCAAAAAAGAAAGTAAAACTTATCTCCTCGCTGTGCGTTCGTCTTTTTAACACCTTAATCTAACAGCTGAAATGTCTCCTCAGCCTTCATTAGTGTCTACAGGAGCGGTTCATCACTAAATCAAACAAATCAGCTGTGTTCATGATCTAAAACATGCTGGAAGCAGACTGCAGCACCAGGTATGTTAGCTCCTTTTTCTAAGTCCAGCAGGGAGCGGACCGCCACTCTGAAGTTGCAAATGCGGTATTCTGGCCACAGAATACCGCATGAGAAAATAGATATACAGGTCCTTCTCAAAAAATTAGCATATTGTGATAAAGTACATTATTTTCTGTAATGTACTGATAAACATTAGATTTTCATATATTTTAGATTCATTACACACAACTGAAGTAGTTCAAGCCATTTATTGGTTTAATATTGATGATTGTGGCATACAGCTCATGAAAAACCAACATTCCTATCTCTAAAAATTAGCATATTCCAACCGACCAATAAAAGAAAAGTGTTTTTAATACAAAAAAGGTCAACCTTCAAATAATTATGTTCAGTTATGCACTCAACTTGGTCGGGAATCCTTTTGCAGAAATGACTGCTTCAATGCGGCGTGGCATGGAGGCAATCAGCCTGTGGCACTGCTGAGGTGTTATGGAGGCCCAGGATGCTTCGATAGCAGCCTTAAGCTCATCCAGAGTGTTGGGTCTTGCGTCTCTCAACTTTCTCTTCACAATATCCCACATATTCTCTATGGGGTTCAGGTCAGGAGAGTTGGCAGGCCAATTGAGCACAGTAATACCATGGTCAGTAAACCATTTACCAGTGGTTTTGGCACTGTGAGCAGGTGCCAGGTCGTGCTGAAAAATGAAATCTTCATCTCCATAAAGCTTTTCAGCAGATGGAAGCATGAAGTGCTCCAAAATCTCCTGATAGCTAGCTGCATTGACCCTGCCCTTGATAAAACACAGTGGACCAACACCAGCAGCTGACATGGCACCCCAGACCATCACTGACTGTGGGTACTTGACACTGGACTTCAGGCATTTTGGCATTTCCCTCTGCCCAGTCTTCCTCCAGACTCTGGCACCTTGATTTCCGAATGACATGCAAAATTTGCTTTCATCTGAAAAAAGTACTTTGGACTACTGAGCAACAGGCCAGTGCTGCTTCACTGTAGCCCAGGTCAGGCGCTTCTGCTGCTGTTTCTGGTTCAAAAGTGGCTTGACCTGGGGAATGCGGCACCTGTAGCCCATTTCCTGCACACGCCTGTACACGGTGGCTCTGGATGTTTTCACTCCGGACTCAGTCCACTGCTTCCGCAGGTCCCCGAAGGTCTGGAGTCGGTCCTTCTCCACAATCTTCCTCAGGGTCCAGTCACCTCTTCTCGTTGTGCAGCGTTTTCTGCCACACTTTTTCCTTCCCACAGACTTCCCACTGAGGTGCCTTGATACAGCACTCTGGGAACAGCCTATTGGTTCAGAAATGTCTTTCTGTGTCTTACCCTCTTGCTTGAGGGTGTCAATGATGGCCTTCTGGACAGCAGTCAGGTCGGCAGTCTTACCCATGATTGCGGTTTTGAGTAATGAACCAGGCTGGGAGTTTTTAAAAGCCTCAGGAATCTTTTGCAGGTGTTTAGAGTTAATTAGTTGATTCAGATGATTAGGTTAATAGCTCGTTTAGAGAACCTTTTCATGATATGCTAATTTTTTGAGATAGGAATTTTGGGTTTTCATGAGCTGTATGCCAAAATCATCAATATTAAAACAATAAACGGCTTGAACTACTTCAGTTGTGTGTAATGAATCTAAAATATATGAAAGTCTAATGTTTATCAGTACATTACAAAAAATAATGAACTTTATCACAATATGCTAATTTTTCGAGAAGGACCTGTATATATAAAAAAATGAAAACTAAACCTTGCAGATGAGCCGGTAGATAAATTTACTCAGTCTTATCCATCGCTCACAACCTGCTAATTGAATTAAGCTGCCTAGACAATAACACCTACAGTAAATGGTTCCTGTTGTAGTAATAAAAACACTTTGATTTTAAAAGATACTTTGAATTACTATAACTACTGTAAAGACATGTTTCCATTTTTATAAGCTGTGATAAATGATTCTAATCAGATTTACTTTGTTACTGCAAATTTAAATAGAATGTCATGGTTGAAGTGGTTTAGATGTAACTGGTTATGTGAGTATAAAAATGTAAACCAGTAGTGTGTAGTCCTGGTCCTCGCAGCCCAATATCCTGCATGTTTTAGTGGTTTTCCTGCTCCAACATGGTTGAATTACTCCTTCAGCTCCTTCTGCTGGTTCAGATCAAATCATAAACAATGAAACATGCAGGACGGTGGCCCTTGAGGACCCAGATTGGACATCACAGCATTTTCTGTGGCTGATCGCATTTACTAGAAAAAATCTCAGCTTCAAGAAATAATTTGTATCAATTTTTATTCCTAAATTTCAGCTCATCTTTCAGCTGTTAGTTTGATTTGTGCATCTCCTAACCTCACACCTGCCCTCTGCTCTGCTGGAGTGGTTCTCAGTTTCACTCCAAAACCATCATGCTGTTTGGTTCCTGATTTGATTGATTTATTTCCCCCCAAACAAATATTTAATACCCATTGTAGCCATGCTGCTTCTGGTTGGCTGGTGAAACATCTGCAAACATGAATTAACAAAATTTCATCAGAGGCAGCTTCTGCCAACAAACAAACAAATCAACTTTGTTTCACACCCTAAAACAGGTCTTTACTCATTTGCTCACATACACTCTAATACATTTACAAAACAGCACCATTTTCTAGCTCTGTTTTAACGTCTGCACAAACTCAACCCATAGTCAAGTTTGCAATCTATAAATACACCAATCTGCCAAGGTTGATGACACGCCTTTCATGTGATGACATCACTGTCAGACGTCTGCGTTCCCACATCTATAGGTTTATGTTCTTTGTTTCCTCTGTCCTAAATCATTGTGACTGGTTTTTTAAAATAGTCCCCAGAGCACCGCACAAAGGGAAAGTTAAGTTCAGTCGGTGACAGCTCTGTTACTCAACGTCGACAATTGTGCATTCACGCTGAATTTTGAGGGTGATTCAGATAGATGGTTGAGATAAAAATTGTGCTTTGCCCCTTGGATGCCTGAACAAAGCTGCAAAAAGCACCAAACCGCTGCTGTCTGAAAGTTTAATTTTCTATCGCTGACTGAAGATGTGATTTTGGTCGATCTAAAGGTTTATTTGAAAAGAGTTACCAAAAATAACCCGTGCTTTCTTCTAACCCTAAACTTAAAAAATGATTGAATAAGTGAGACTTTTGTTGGATAGCAGGCACTGAAATGTTAAAATACTATTGAAGATTTTCTTCTACATAAAACATCTAGCTATGTTATTATCTTATTTGTTTTATCTTAATATGTTTATTTAATGGTGAGTAATAAAATACATAGTGTTTCATTTAGTAAACAGTGACTCAGCTTTGCTGCAGGACTCCTGAAGACAATGCTTTACTTTTATTTTAATGGTGACACAATACCTTACTCTGAAAATGACAAATTCACTTAGTCATGACAGAATTCTCCCGTGACTCCAATCATCCTGGCAGGTTAGTCATTTAACACAGCAGGGCCAGAGGAAAGTAATACATTTCTAGGACAAAATCAGCCCACAGTGTTCAGTATTACGTTTGTTTGGTTCCATTTGAAGTTATCGGTGATTCTGCGCTACACTGAATTTTCTTGGCCGAGCTTCCTGTTGTAAAGGAGTGACATAAGTACAAAACTGGTCTGAACGTGTGCCAATACCTTTGTGAACTTGCAGCCAATGGAATTAGCCCTCACATGAGTGCAAACCCAGATTAGGCCGTACATCAGAGAAGGTTAGAGAGCGGATCTCTTTCAGTCTCCCGCTAATCGCATTGAGCAACTCTAGCTTTGTCGCGCCCACTGCCCCTCTCTTTTTTCCACCGCTCTGTATCGGCTGATCCCTCTGCACGGTCCAGAAGAGAGCTCTTTTGTGCTGCTGCTGGCAGGCAGACACAAGCAGAGAGATGGATACAGCTGAGAGTGACCTGATTCTGCCTCGGCGTCTGGCCGCAGCCCAAACACAGGCTCTGCCTTCTTGTCTGTCTGATTTTAGGGTGGATCCCTTTTGCCTTCATCTTTGGTGTGGGACCCTTACCTATGAGACTCTAACAAAAGTAAAAGTTTGATAATCAAAAGGATCACACATTTTCTTTCACATTAAAAGTATTGTTGAGAAGTTGAGATAGAAGCGTTTTAAAGTTATAGTCCCATTAGTCATCATCACACGCTGGTGAAATTACATCTCCACATTTGACCCATCCCGGTGGGGAGCGGTGAGCTGCAGCAGTGGCTGCCCTCGGGAACTATTTGGTGGTTTAACCCTCCAGTCCAACCCCTTAATGCTGAGTGTCAAGCAGGGAGGCATTGGGTCCCATTTTTAAAGTATGACCTAACCGCAGACTTGAACCCACGACCTCTCATTCTCAGGGCGGACTCTCATACCACTAGTCCACTGAGAAGGTTTTAAAGATGAAGTAGAGAATATGTTCACCTCTAAGTTATAAAATGCATTAATCAGTTGCACCGAGGGAGAGAGCGTGCAGACGGAGGCTGTGACTACAGAGCCTTCCTGACAGTCGAGTCAAGGACTACGCTGACATCATTTGGTATTCTGAGTAGAGCTGTATTTGGCATCTTGACTACAAATGTCATGTTTCAGTGGTGGCGTAATGAAAACAGGTCCGCTTCCGGAATTACCTGACAGACAAAACATCTTTCATTAGATTTCAGAATCGAGGACAGAGATGGAGGTGATTGTCAACCCAGTGATGATTAAGCTGCATCTGTTGGTCAGAATAATGATAAAAACATCTTTTCACATTTAAAAGATAGTTTTTCTCTGCAAAGACACACTAAATGTTGCTAATTCATTTCTTAATGACTTTTAAACGCTTGTTTCATTAGCAGTATAATTAATCTAGGGATAAACAGTGATATAATTCTTATCTTTAAAAAAAGCAATTCACTCATCAGCATCCCAAATACTGAGGAGCACTCCATTTTGCTTCCGATAGACCCTGTTAACCTTTGAACCCAGGCAAGATGAGTGCTCTCTGTAACTGATGGGGACATGAAGAGGGTGTTTTTGTTCTGTCACATAAACAAGGCATAAGATTGAATAGATAGGAGCAGCAGAGCTGGTTGCTGTAGAAACATGGAGAGGTGGGAGAGACCTTGGTTCTCATCTGTGAGCCATCAGTCTAGAAATGGACCATCAGACGACTCGGAGGACAGAGAGCTCATTCTTGACAGGCGCTTGTTCTGAAGAGGTCCTTGAGAAAAGACAAAGTGAAGAATTTGAGGAAAAAGTTGCACACTTGTGCTCATTTCACCCTCTTTGAGATCTCAGTCAACACAGATCTCTATTATTTTCCTTTCCATTCTCATGTCAGACCTTCAACCATGTGACATGATCCTGACCCACATTTAGGTTTTCTATCAATCATTTATTTCACTCCATTTGACCTTGTTGTGGCCTCGGGCTAGTGTCCTGAACCAGCCATGTTCCATTTGTCTAATGAAAGCAAACCTCATATTTCCTCTGAGTCTTGGTCTAAGGGCTTTGATGATGATGGCTCTGGGTAATAGGTTGCGTAGAGACTCTGCCCTTGCAGTTTATTGAGTGTCCTAAGAGTGCACTTCCAGGAAGAAGAATTAAAACTAAACAAACAAAAAGCATCACTAAAAGCATCCTTTATCTGACGTTTCAGACCAGAAGCTAACTTTAGATTCAGTTGGCTTTGATTGTATATATTCCTTATCTTTCTTTTTGCCCCCGGGGCTCCTTTCTTTTGTTAGTATGCATAATTTATTTATTTTGTGTATTATTTTAGTTTCAGCCGACTTCGTATAGCTCAATATTTATCCACCTATACATATAGTATTTTTACTGGCCAAAAACTTGAGCTACATTCCAAATTCACTCCTTTCATTTAGATTAACATGTTGAATGGATTTCATGACACTCTATTGCCATGGATTTCTATACATTTTAAGGAATGCCAAGCCACTACCATTCACCTCACAGGCACCCAACACATTCTTAAGAAAATAAATCAATACCGTACATGCTCCTTACCTAAACATGTTGAAGTCTATTCACATCCCAGACTAACCTGCAGCACTATTATCATTCTCCTATTTAATTTTAAAGTTGTAAATAATAAGTTGCTCACTGTGAATGGTTACAGTATCTCAGCACAATCCTAAATAAATGAATGTGTTGTAAAACATTTGCATAAACAGAAGACATGAAGCATATTTGCAGTCTGTCATATTGGAAGAAGAACTGATGAACAGCAGTTCTTCTGGCCAAAGTAAAGTTACACACTGATGTTTTTCTGGACCGTCGGAGTTAAAATAGTTTCTTTATCAAGGTCTTGAATTGATGATGGAGAATTCAGACCCAACGGTGAAATGAGTGAATGAATCTTAGCAGAATGTAACAAACCATCAGGAAAGAACCTGAAAAATCTGGTGATCACTTGACTTCACTGTTTGGTCAGATATTTGGATTTTGCTCGTCCAGCTGAAGCAACTCCAGATGATTTTGCTGCTTCCTCAAATTTGTAACATAACTGTCTACACTTCTCCATATTGGTTTTAAATATACAGTTTTTCCTTCAGGTGTAAAAATATCTTCCACGTTATTCAGAGAGAAGGACTGAACTACCCCACCACACCAGCAGGTGGTCCGTGAGAAGCTCTGTGTCCCACATCCACATGGAAACGCCCCAAAATATGTTTAGAAAGTTTTTGTTTAAAGGTTTTCCCAATAAAAAAACAAAAGTTTTGCATGAATGGGAGGTGCAAATAAAGACCATGTTTGAAAATATTTAGAGTAGTGTAGACACTGCCTCAGTTTGGTCACCTGATATGTTTTTTTTCCAGCCAACACGGCTGTTATTACCTGGTGATGACACTGTGCACATGAGAATGCTCACATTTAACTGCTTTTTAAGTTTTAACCCAGTTCTCGTTAGTTTTCCAAATGGAGAAAAAATCTTTACCATTACAGCAGATTGTGACTTTCGACATGGTTAAGGAGTGAGATGGATCTCGCTGCATGAGTCAGAATTACAAAAGATGCTGCCAGCTGAAACATGACTCTGCTTTTTCAGTTGGACGCTGGTTAAAACACTGTGACCCTTTTAAAGCCAGAAAATGCTTTTCTCTCTACTTACAGTTACATTTTCTCAAGCATTTTGGTGATTTGTCTTACAATGCTGCATTAGTCCTGTACTGATATTTTTTATACACTTTGAAAGTAATAAGTTGCTGCAGTAGCACTTCTGTAGCTGCTGTTGCATTGGTTGGACGGTGGGGAATTGTTTCTGACAGAACAGCCTCTGGCACCATTAGAGTGCTGCAGTCTTCCACCATTTTTATCTGTGTTTAATGCTGAGCGTAAAATTGTAAACAATGTATATTAGTTTTGTCGATCTATCCACATGAATGAAAAATAAAGTTTTGTAAAACATTTTGAGACATATATTTTTGAATCAAACTAAATCCTGTTTTTCTTTCCTTCCTCATTGCAGCTGTTGACCATTGATGATGACTTTTGCGGCCTGGACATGAATGCACCGCTGGGTGTGTCTGAGATGGTGCGCGGAAAGCCCCTTTTCACTGATGCCGTCGACAAAATGAGCTCCGTTATTGCCTACGTCTACAAGAACCACTCACTGGTCTTTGTGGGCACAAAGAGTGGACGAATCAAAAAGGTAAGGATGAGAAATCGAGTTGGGTGAAATAAATCATAAGTGGCTGAACTGATGGAAGCAGATTTGTTTTCGCTCCGTTGGAATTTGGTGTACGAGTTGGGAATTGGGACGGCTGGATTGGAGGATGGATGCTAGTAGAAAGGCAGATTGACTTTCAGGCAAATCAGCTGAGTCTGCTGTATTCATGGCACAAAGGTGCGTGTGCATGCATGAAAGAGAAGGAGATTGAATGGTGGAAGTGTGTGTCCTTTACTGTTGAGGAAAACTGTGTGTGTGTGTTTTGAGGAAAGAGGATCAGGAAAGCCTCTAAGGGGGTTTTATTTCTACACCCAATCCTATCTGATATCTTTCAACATCCTCCTCATCTCCTGCACCATATATCAGGCGTACTCTTGAATACATTCAGTATCAGGAGTATCCGCTACACTTTTCCCTCACTTTGGACTTGTATGAAAACCAGAGCCCTGGGGGCGGATTGTAGCACACATCAGCATGTTGCAGAACTTACTAGACAGCACAGATCAGCATGTTGCAGAACTGATTAGACAAAGTTCCCCATCTCTTTCTGGAGGCAAATTAGGAGGTCAGAATAAGATGAGATGCATAATTCATTGAGTAATTTCTTTCACAGCTTAATGGTTTACTAAACTACTAGAAGCGTCAAGAGTCACATTTGTCCGTTATGATTTAACAACCTTAAGCAGCGACTTGGCAATGTATCACTTAGAAAAGGAACAAAAAACATGTTTTGGTTTCTAGTGTTAACAATCATATTATAAAACATTTTTAAATGTAACACACACTCCCTTGAAACCTGTCACACTCTGAGTGAAGGCAAAGCCCTTGACTAAACAAGATTTGTTCCCTCAGAGTTAAGCAGTAGTGGATAAGCTGGGTTTTGGAGTGTTGTAGCTTCCACCTTCGACTCCCTTCATGCCCCTGTGCCCTCTGTGTGTGGCAGCCCTTTCCACTGCTAATGGGATGATGCACTGCTGCTAGGTGTGAAAGAGTTGGTTATCCCATGTACTCTTACCTTGCTTTCTCACACAGCCAGGTATGTGCATCATAGCGCCACAAGTACGAATAGCTCAAGGTGTGGAATTGAAAATATTGGACAATAATCTAGGACGAAAGTTTACGTTGGAAGGAAGAGAGATGAGGCCAGAACACAAAAGTAATTTTGTTTAAAAAAAAGTTTGTTCATGCCTCTTAACAATGTTATAACACAGTATAGCTATAAGTGTATTCTGGAAATAAAAAAAAGAATAAAGTGATTCTCTTGCATTTGTCTAAAAACCTCCACTATTAACACGTTTTGGACCAAAAGCAACTATTGGGCCATTCGGTTGTCAGTCTCATCGATCCGCTGCACTTCCCTGGGTCCCCCACTCATTACTCACTTGTGCATTTAGCAACAGAACACCATGTTTGCAGATTCGCCATAACAGCTTTAAAGGGACACTTCGTAACTTTTTAATATTTTTAAATCATTTTCTTGAGCCAGTATGTGCTAAAATGACCCTTTACAGGGTTAACGAAAGGCCACCCAGCCCCTGTCGCCCCCTGTGGCCAGAATATTCCACTTGCAACTTCACAGTTGCCGGTCCGGTCTGTTGGGACTTAGAAAATTTTCAGCTTGACCTACCTGGCTCTGCAGTCTGCTTCCAGCATGTTTCCTGCATGTTTTAGATCATGAATGCAGCTGATTTGTTTAACTTAGTGGTGAATAACTCCCGTAGAAACTAATTAAGGCTGGGAGACATTTCAACAGTTAGATTAAGGTGTTAAAAAGACGAACGCACAGCGAGGAGATAAGTTTACTTTCAGTTTCACCAATGAACACTAGGGGGTGTTAAAAACAAGCCAAAACTGACTAGTGTCCCTTTAATTAAGGATTTACTGAAAACCTTATGGATTTCTTATGAGGTGAATGGACCCAATTTAAAATAAAGTTAATCTATGCTTACAGAAAAAAGAAATCACCTTTTATATGTGTTGAATCGTGCTTCCATTAGGGATGGGTGATATGACAATATTAGATAGTGATGGATTTGAGGTTGTTGACAAGCTGTAGAATGATCTGTAGAGCACGTTCTTCGAGGACAATTTCTGCCCAGATGCTTTTAGTTGTGACACACATGGAGCCTGATCTCTGTGTGCATTCATGATAGAAAATAAATAATGCTACTAATGTGTTTTTTTCATTATCTTAAGTGTTTTAGGCTTACGTGAGTTCAGTTAGTAATTTATGGGAATTTATTGTTAATGCTGACTTTTGCAATAAAGCAGTGGTGTCCAAGCCTGGTCCTCCTGGATCCTTATCCAACATGTTTTAGAGGTTTCTCTGCTTCATCACCTGATTTTAACAGGGTTAACAGCTTGATGACATGAAGAACAGGTAATTAAATCAGGTGTTTTGAAGCAGGGAAACAACCAAATCATGCTGGATAGGAGCCCTGGAGGACCAGGATTGGACACCACTGGCATAAGGAGACCAGCTCTTTATCTATTTGCTCGTTTCTGCTTATTGCATCATATTATTTACTGTAGCTATGAAAAACTCAGCTTTGTTTACGCGTTGTTGCTTCTTTATTTGCAAAAAGATTTTTTTCTCCATAAACACGATGCAGTTGGCTAGTTTAACATTTTCGTTTGTTTAAAAACATTTTTGAAAAAACTGAGCACTATAAATGTTATGAATAGTTTTTTGAGAACACATTGCACTTATGTATAATTAAATAATAGAATTGTGTCACCACCTTTGTCATATTTCTAATAACCAGAATGGAAACCGGATTGAGCACATATGGGACGTACTGGCCAAGCCCTCTCACACTTACACAAAGGCGATCAATAATGTGTGTCAACACAGGCGTGCACACACAGCGCCATTACAAATCCATCCCTCCCTCCCATGTACACATTTTCCCTCCCCATCATTAACTGTATACCATTAGATGACATCACTGGCAATAAAAGACAACAGCAAGACAATAAAAAGTGTGAGCTGAAGTCCACCTCCTTCATCAGTGACTTTATGACCCCTCGGCTAATGGATGTTGATTTATACACACTCCTCTCTCTTTACGTTCTTCTGTTATTTGGTCTTCCTCCTATTTCACTCTTTCAGATCTTCTTTTGTAATTTGTCTTTCACTCTTCTTTTCCAGTGTTATTTATGGTTCTGTCACTAACCCTGAGTAAACATAAGCATTACAGTAAAAGAGAGTGGATGGACTTTAATGGAGTCCTGTTTGGGTGAGCTAAGTGTTCGTGTTTACAGGCTCACGTTTATGACATCATGAAGTTGAGCTGAGCAGGAAGCTGAGTGAATAAATCCAATTTGATTGTAAAGCTGTGTAATGCAGTTGGGATTGGAGTAAAATCTCTGAAATGCACTTTGAAGCAGACATGACTCTACCGTGACTACACTAATTACGGATTTTTCTAACTAGCACAAAGCATAGTTAACCCTCAGTTAACTTTTTCTCCTTTCACCATTTTTTAAAATTTTTACTATGATGGTTCGCTTGATTCAAGTTCCTCCTCATGAATATGATTTTATGCCAGATAACAGAGATTAAACCGCTCTCACAGAATGCAATCTGAGGCCTAAATAGTGAGCGGCTGCATTGCACACTGTCTGTGTGGCCAGTTTAAGACACTCTCCTCTTAGCATGATGCAGGCAGCGGTGTTTAACTAGCGTAGTTTTGTGCAAGCTGACATCTACAGCTCAGCTTGGCCTTTACTGTCTCGTAGGAGACTTAAACCTGTCAAATCATATAAAGCATAAAGTATGAGATCTATTCACTTGTGTGCCTTTGCCTCATTTGAACTCAGATATTTTTCTCTTGGCACAAGTCAAAGCACGTTTACCTCCTTCTCATTTTATTTATGCGTTTTATTTGTCATATTTCACTCTTATTTGCCCTCTCCTCATAATTTCCCTGTGCCTTTCCTGCTCATCGTTCTCCTTCCTGTCTGTCTGTCCATGGCTGAGTGGAGTTACTGCGATAGCTCTTTGATGGCTACCTCCTGCCTCTGGACGTGAATAGACCATATGGCTTCTGTCAGCCTGTCTGTCGGTCAGTTTGTGTGTTCGCTGGTCTGTGATAAAGATGTGAGGGGATGAAGTTGTGATGGAGATAAAAGGCTGTGGCTGGGTAAGGTTTAAACCCATTTACTGCAGGTCAATACACAGCAGCAGGTCAAGGGGAAAGACTTAACCCCCTGTAGGCTTTGGTTTAGTTTATGGTCATCTGGACATGCAACACATTGGCCTGAGAAAGAAATGTTGATGTGGAGACAAATGCATAACACACTACCACTGATTTCTTTTAGATAAGCATGCATCAGTGAGTACTTACACCCCTACTGCAGCCAATGCACACACGACAGGACAGAGGCCTGCCAGTTATCTGCATGGGGTTGTGGCATGAGCGGTGGATGAAGGGACAAGAGCAAGGTGTGGAGGAAGGAGGTAGAAAGAGAAAAGAGGGAAAAGATGAGATTGAGAACTGCCTGCTGAGGTGCTAATGCATCTTCCCTCTGTCAGTCCCAATGGGGAGCATTGGCACTCAATACAATGAGCAGCTAACCTTGAACTTGACATCGACAGTGGCACAAAACTGAGCAAGGCAGGACATGCAAAGGTAGGGCGGCTGAAAAAGCTCACTGAACTAGATATCACAAATCTGTAGAGAGCTCTTGCAGTTGTAGGTGAAGCAGACATGGTTCTTGAAGTAATGGTATAGATATATTTAGCAAAGGACAAAAAGCAGGGAGTTGTGGTCCCCCTCCTAACCACTGCCACTTCTTCCATTGCCTGGTGTCAGATAAAGAGAGGGGATGAAATGTACAAAGTATGATGGAGAAGCAAGAAAATGACAGGAGTGGTGGAGGAACAGATACGGATTATAAATGGTGGGTTATAAGGAGTTAGGTTGGGAATAGGCCCGTGAAGCTCTCTCATTTCTGGTTGACGTACAAGAAATGAGTCAGTTTTACACTGACTGAAATGTTAATGTTTGTTGTTTAGGAGGTCAAAATCTCACTTGACTCTACTTTTCACCATCTTCTTTTTCTGGACAGGCTAGCCTGACTTGACTCTCATCTGACTATCTATGTGACATTCCTCATCTGATAGATAAACGTGTGTGTTTCTAACTAGCTTTTCTGTCGGCACAATGGATAACGTATGGATAGATGTGTGTGTGTGTGTGGTTGTGAGAGCTCTTACTTTGGATGGTAACTGCTCTGGACCAGCCCAATATGTTATGTGGCCTGACTGTGTCCTTGCTTTGGCCGTGTGTGTTTGTGTGTGTGTGCGTGATGGGCTGGTTAGCCCCAGACACAGATTATTGAAATGGGCTGAGCTGAGCCGTGGTCAGTGGAGCAGAGGATTAACTGCTTAAAGCTAATGATGAAATATGCTTTAGGACGAGCCACCGTCATGTGGATGCATGCAGACACTGGTTTATGATTTAGACTGCCTCCCACTCTTGTTAAGCTGTGAACCCAAAGCAGTTCCAGTGAGGTGCAAACACACTTCCACACGTGCATGCTGCTATTATCACCCTGGCCTGTTGCCATTTGAACCCACCTAACTGGCCATCCATTCATCGCCAGTGGCTTAAACTACTGCAGCATCCAGCCAGCATTCCCAGAATGTCAATGTTCCCCTACTGTTAAGTATTCCTCAGCAGTCTTGCTTCGGCACTTTGTGTGTGTTGCTGCTCCCACACCAGCTACTGCAGCTTAAGTTGCCATGGTAGCAAAAGCTGCTCCACATGCACAGGAGATGATGTATAGAGGGAAACACACTTAAGCACATCAGAGATTATATTACAGTGCTTTTGTTTTTAGTTTTCACCTTTGCACGGACGATGTAGAAAGTATTGTGACACAATGATCACGGTAAACATTAGAATAAAAAATATTTTGAATACAGAAGGGGGATCTGTCTACCTCGTGGCTGTAAGGCTGCCTGAATGTCAAAAGGTAGGTGTTGTCTTGCTGAATTAACCACTGCTTGTTGCCCTAGCTTTTCTCTGCTATTCATTTTAGACGTAGAGAAGCCTGTCAAGGAGAATCAGTCTATGGGAACCCCCCCGGCAGCCTCTGTCCCCCTCCTTCACCCCCTCCTTCTTTCTCCACTCTTCTATTTCAGCCCATTGTTTCTTCATATATCATCTGCCTGGTAAGTGCTTGATGCACATGGTTTACTGAGGGCTGCTGCCAAGTTTCCATCCCTGTTCACACTGACAAAGATGTGGTGTGTATATACACAAGTGTTTGTGTACATACTAGTCAGTTCTGTGCTAATGAGAAGTGAAGTCCATTAGTAGCCTGGGAAGGAGATCAGAAGCTACTGTAGAAATTGACTTGCTCACCAACAAAAACCTCATTCAGTGGCCTTGCGTGCCCATGCTTCCCGTCTCAGGGATCCTTTTGTGTTGAGCGAGAACGTCCCAGCTCTCATTTGGGAATAGATATTGGGAAAGGTAGGACAAGGGAAAATGGAATTGTCATATTTTAGTTTGTATCAGGGTGACATTAATGTTTAGGTGAATTGATGATGAGGAAAAAACTAGGCTGTTGGAGCTGCATGTGTAGCACATGGTGGGTCAGTACAGAGGGAAATTCATGCATGACTAAAAATAGCACTAAGTAGACCAAAAAAAGATGAAGAATAATGGAACAACAGGGATGCTACCTGTGTTAATGCATAGAAAAACTAGAATATGTGTTCTGGTTGAAACACGAAGCTACAGTCTGGAAGGCACAGCAGTGGACTGGTGTAGAGGGCAAACCTAATAAGTAGGAAATAAGTATGCAGGTTACAGAGATGGTGATGATGTCAAGAGAATGTAGAGTAAAAAGGTAGAAGTGGTCAAATAGATTTTTTTTTGTTCATTTGACTCTTGAGTCCACAACCACTGAGGCAGTTAAATGGAGCTCCGAGTGATTTAAGTAGCTATTCACTGCAGCATGCATTTAGATTTTAAAGGCTTGAGCTGGTTGAAAAGTTTTAGAGTCAAAATGGAAAACCTCAGTGTGATCTTTTGGTGTCCTGGCAGTTTGAACTTTGGCTGACTCTTTTGAGTTTCACTCCCTTGGGGTTGGGATGAGGTTAGCTGCTGAAGAAGATGAGTCAAGGTCTGGGGACATAAACAAATCAAAGAGCTGTCAGGAAATATTAAATCTTTGCTTTTACCCTTAGTAGAAATTGTGCCTTTATTTTCCACCTTTTTTAGAGGAGGTACATTTAGGACTCGAGCAGGAAATGTCAAAAATTGTAGATCATAGGAAAGAATGTGTGTAAATGTGAGAGTTTGAGCAAAACATGGAAGCTTTTATGCACATTTTGTAGTATCTATAAGCTTATATTGTTGTGTCCTGAATGCTGATTAAATTGCTTACAAAGTTACTTTTATCAGTGCCCAATGAGCATGGTGACATTTGTGAATGTTTTGGAGTTGGGTCTCATTTAATTAGATCAACAAAGCTTTTTCGTTTGTCTTCCACGCACAAATTCAAAAGCTAAGATGTCAAACTTTTAATTGGGAAAGATGGCTCAAATGTCAGCGTGAATTACCATAAACCATTTTTAAAAAATACACCCACGTTCTTTCTCTCCCAGAAAAGTTTGACAGCTTGTGTGTTTACGAAGTTTTTTCTTACTGGTTGTCTTTAACAGGCAGGCATGGAGCTTTAATCACAACAAAAGCTTTGACTGGTCAAGTCTCACGTTTTAGTAAGAATGACCTCTAAAGCCTGAATATTTAACCTGAGTTAACTTGTTATGAATCACATTAATTGGTAAGAATTTGACTATAATGTTGATAGATCTGAGCTAGATGCTAAACCTGTTCTGATTAGCTTTGTAGATGATCCGTTCAGTAAAACCAGTCAATTTTAGGGCTTGAAAGCTGGAAGTTCTTCCTAAATATTCTCAGATTCTTTCAGAAATCTCATATTTTCAAACATCTATGTTGAGAGATTTAATTCTGCAAGTATAAAAACAAAAATCTTTATCTTTCAATAATGAATTTTGATAAAAGCCTGTTAGCTCATATTAGCATGTCTTCATTATGCAGTCATGTCAAGATGCTAAATGGGTTTTTGATAGTCGAAGCTATCGCTGGGCTCCTGTCACTTTTATAGATGAACTGTGTGATGTTAAACGCACACACACACACACACACACACACACACACACACACACACACACACACACACACACACACACACACACACACACACACACACACACACACACACACACACACACACACATACATACAGAGAGAACACACATGTGAACAGACATCCACTTGTGTCAACAGTTTTTCTTTAGGGGGGCACAGCTTTTCTCTCTTTTCCTGCAGTCAAACCCCCAGATTGGATTAATTTCTTTTGTGTAGCAGACTACAAAGTAATATCAGTCTCCACATGCTAGTGACAATTTCAGAAGATGATTTATATTGATTAAAGTTGTATAGTGCAAGGGTACAGTAGCTGCCTCTCAGCAAAATTAAACCCTATTAATAACCGTTTCATCTCTTTTATGCATTAGTATAGTGCCAAATCATTGCATAGTCGTAGTTAATTTGTGGTCCTGCAGTAGAAAATCAATACAGTGTCGAGCAAGTAATCACACAATATGTTTGTGTATAGCTCAGATGGATGGCAGTAATCCTGCCAGGTCCTGACTGTAATTTCCCATCAGTGCCTCACATAAGACAAATTTATAAGAGCATTTAAACCAGCCAAGGAGCAGACAAATGGGGGGATTCCACTGAGCTCCAGCTATTTGTTTTTCAGGTTTCGGAGGTAAAAAGCACAAGTTTTCCCTTTTTTCCCGCTCACTTTACATTCCATTATCTCATTTTGTGTTTAATGAATTGCCTAAAAAAAACTCGGATTGATTATTTTAAGGTATTTTTCCACAATAACACTCAGTCACATGTTTTTTTCTCTGATGCCTTTCCCTCTCCAATTGATTTATGGCTCAGTCTCTGCAGTTATAGAGGATGCACCACTGCAGGTGAGCCCTCCTTTCCTCCTCCTCCTCATCCTCTCACCACTTCCTTCCCCTCATGCTTACATCCAATCATTGCACACCGTTGGGCTCTTGGGATAACCAGTGCCCCCACACACCTTTTCTCTCTACCTGTCCTCTCTCTCTTCCTGTCTTTCTCTCTCTGTACCGAGTAGTTTGGCTCACAACTGGGTCACTCTATCTTTTCCCTGCAGTAAATGCCAGCAGCCAGCCAGTCATGCAGGCTCTGCTATGCTAAGCTACCCTTCATAGCTTAGTGTAACTGCAATAACAAGTTCTGAAAGTGCAGATTTTATTGTCAAGGGGATTGTGTTGTATTTCAATGTTTGTGGGTGTTTTTCTGCAGGCTTGGGTGGAAGACGTGTGTGTGAATGAGAAACCTCCATGAATGAGAGATTTTCACTTGAGTTCCTTCCTGCTGGTATATTCTGTGTTTGGAAGCTCCCATTAGCCACCACATGTATTAAGTCACTTGCAAACATCAGATTTCTCTCGCAGCACCTGCTTGTTTGTTTTGGTTTATTTGCACGTTCTTATATTGCTCAGCTTCTCCTCCTATTTGTCTCACAAGCACACATGCACATGGAAGCCCTCCAATGGGGCCACAGCTGAGTTGGTGAAATGCGAGTTAGATTACTGAACTATTAAGCAGATGCCCGTGTAAACATCTTTAAAAGGGTCCCTGGGTCTGTCTTTTTAACATCAAGGTGTTGAAGTGCACCTCGGGTACCAAAGCTGCTTTATGCGCTCGCTGTGTGGAGCAGTGGAAAGTGAGAGATTGAGAGTAAATAAATGAGATGGAAGGAGGGACACACTCTGAGAGGAAGGGTTGGAGAGGTGAAAAAATATGGTAGAAGCTCAGAAAAGGAAAAAAAGAGCATCTATCATCTTTTCTTCTTTCTCTCACCTCCTCTTTTTGCCCCTTTCTTTCCAGTCCTCAACACAGACCTAATAAGTGGATTTTTATCTCAGCTGCACCAACACTCCCAAAGGCTTATGGGCATTTTTCCTCTGTGCTGCATGAACAGAATCGGTAATAACTGATCTGCACTCAAACACACCTTTTGCCTGAATTAGTTTAAGAAAACTGGAATCCAAATATGCACCCACTGTTATGTGTTGAATTTAAAGTAAAATTCATATTTAGCAAACTAGTCTACATGCAGTAACACAATGACAAAATGAAATCTTAGAAAATCTTGCCACATTTTAAAGGTCAGATACTGAAATCTCATTAATGCAGGTATTCCTAATGCATTTTACAGTAGTCCCTTTGGCAGCAATTACTGCATGAATTCTCTGCCAAGTCTCTACCAGCTTTATTCTGCTGGATTTGAGGCAGGTTGGCCTATTCCTCCTGACAGATCCCATCAGAGTCTGTCAGATAGACGTCTCTGAGCCTCAGGTTTTCTCTGGGAGGTGGTCCGTACACATATCACTGAAGTTATAAACTTTTAATAAATGCGTTCATGGGGGAACACTTTTAATGAAAACACGTTGGCCCTACAGCGTCAAAACAAAAGCAAGATTTTGACAGCATTTTCGCACAGTTGATCAATTGGTCTGTACACATCGGTTGTGACTCACTTTATTTATAAATAAGCTTATTTATATATTTGTCTTTTTGAAGTGAGGTTTAAAGACAGAAATGTTGTTTTAATGGACAATCTTTCATAGTCACATCAGTCTAAAGACGAAACAGGAAATAGATTTGTTGGTCTACATTTCAAAGCAAAGTAGTTTTCACTAAAATGCTTGCAAGGAGGAAAACCAGCTGCATGCATTCATAGGTGTTGATGCTGTTTCATGTTTTTGCAGGTTCTTATACTTTTGTAGCCTAGAAATGGAGACCAACTTTAGCATTAGCAAAGAGATTTAGCTGCAGGTTGGTCTAGCCACGCTTTATTGTAGCTTCAGCAGGTCTACCAACAGTTTTGTGTCTGGTCAGTCACAGAGCTCTACGTTTGTTGGGCGGACTTAACACTAGAGTTGCAATACAGAAAAACTACAAAGATGGCGTTGGAAAGGTGCTCGTTTCAAATGGCTTTGGCATCAACATTAGACTATTTAGACTTGGGCTGTTCTTTGAGACATGACCAGATAGAGGTACTTAAGTCATTTATTTTGAAAAAGGATGTATTTGCTTCTTCCTCTTCTTTGTCTTCTTCGATGGCAGGTTGCCCCGTTGACTGATTTCCATAGGGATGATTACGTCACGTGTGAAGACAGTTTTAAAGAGAACTGTAGATTCCAGCCCACGACTGGGTGATTTCAATGGCTCGTGGCCAGACTATATATTTACATAGAGGATGGCTCGCCAGGCTAACGCGTCTCAGCTTAGCTGTCACTCATGTCTGGTTAAGCCTACAAATTTTGTAAAAACAAAGAAAAAAGAGAAATATTCAGACAAAAATATACCCGTGTATAAAAATAACATAAATATATAAAAATAAATAACATATGGTGGTGTTTGTTTTGTTATTTGACTACAACCCTTAAACAATAACCAGAATAACGTCAACTCGGAATGCTTAAGCTGTGACTTTGTGCTGCAGACATGTTTTTATGAGATCTGGAGGAAGACTAACCTGACAGGAAACACACCCAAGTGTAAGTTCTTACATCATGTTAGACTGTAAAGCAGTGGTACTCACTCCTGGTCCTGGAGGGCCAGTATCAAGCATGTTTTAGTTTTAACTCAGCTTCAGCACACCTGATTTCAATCAGCAGGTAATTATCAGGCTTCTGAAGAGCCTGATGAGCTGCTGCACAGGTGATTCAACCACTGAATTAGGTGTGTTGGAGTAGAGAAATAAGAAAAACATGCTGGATACAGGCTCTCGAGGACCGGGAGTGAGTACCGCTGCTGTAAAGAATCAGAGAGTAGTAATGCAACAAACCAGCTGTGCATGGACGTGTGTCCTTGTGTCCATGATACCAGCCCAAACCCTATAAAAAGCCAGCTCAGTGGATATTTTTATCTGTTTCTCAGTGTCCTTGTGTCCTGGCACTTGAGCACCCTGGGAAATTCGACTTCCAAGGACACTGATGTGCACACGCCCCCAACGCCAATTCCCCTTTTTCTCTCCTTTCTCATTGTTGACTAAAACCCAGAGCAGCATTTCATCTACTACACTCCTCCCTGGAGATGGAGACGGAGTCTTTGCTCCCCATATCTAATCAACCTCCCTCCTTTCATTAAAGTTAAGCCATTAGTACAGAGGGAGAGAAAAAAAGTTACCGAATGTGCTGAATATCAATTAGAGAAAGCGTTTGGTAGACGGAGAGATGCAGAGATTTTCTTAAAATGGGAGATAGACGGACCAAAAGGAGAGAAGAGGTCTGAAAACAGATGCAGTTTATATGTAATAAAAACAGGGAGAAGAGACAAAATTAAGACTAATGGATTTTGAGACGTTGTTTAATCTCGTTTCTACTGCTCATCCATCATTGTGCGTCTGTTTGGCGAACAAAGCCATGAAAGATCCAAACAGACCGTTCCATCTGGTTTGGCTCTCTAGATCTCTCCTTATTAGGCTATTATTGCTGTTTAGTCTCAGCTGCCCGCTTCTGCTACTGGCAAACTAACTAAACCACTGTCGTCCTCCTCCTTCTGCCACCACCGTAGAAGCTTGGCCGTCGGCCGCTGTAGCAGCTTAACCGTCAGACCAGTAGGCTCATAAAAAATCCAATTGTCCATGAAGTTTTAGCTCATAACACCTATGTCGCTAAAAAGTAACATCAACCCAGGTTTAAACCCTGGGTTTATAAAATCAGTTCAACATCAAACTGAATATTTTAAACAGGAATAAAAGCAAACGACATTGTGCATCATTCTTTGATTGTATTGCATCATTGGAACATGTAAGGTGCTTTCAAAGGTGAACGCTGGTTCGGATCTGTTTATTTTCACAAGTACCTCATGTTGTAATACAATGCCCTACCAGTTTAGGCTCTAATTCCCAGCCAGCTTAGCACGCTACAGATGTAGCTGTGTGTGTTAGAATGTGTTGGCAGGCACCCTCTTTCACACAGCGTGGGCTTCAGACTTGGCTGATGAAGACACACCGAGGGAGACACGTTCCAAAATAGAAACGTCAGCCACGCTTACTTATATACAGACGGATGCAGAAACGGGACAACAGGGAGGTGGTGGTAGATGCCAGAGCACATAAAATGAGCTCCTTCTCTGTTTTCTCTCACTGCGCTGCTATGATTGGGTGCTCTGTCTGTCTCATTAACTATTCACCAACATGGTTTGCTTCATTTGCCCATCCATTTGTTTCAGCTGCTGGATAATTTCTTATTCTGTGCTCCAACTCAGCTTGAGATCATCAGACAGGTTTGCAGTTGCAGGGCTGGGCTAGCAAACATTTTCAATGGTAGCTAGTGGAAATGGATGTGGAAAAAAGAACAAATTAGAAAAGTTGCATGTTAGACTCTTATTTTATTTTATCGTGTAAACAACAAAATCTGTCCTGGGAGGCTTAATCTCCATTCCTTTGCTGCCTGTAGATGCTGTTTGCCTTTACTTTATTAGGAAAAGCACAAGATTCAACCAAGAATTATTTTTTTCTAGTATTTTCGACTGTTTTCTTGAACAAACATGAGACAATTAATGAAACTGTGAAATTAAACCTTTAAATGACTCACAGAATCTAGTTTTAATGCTGAAAGATGCATACAGCTACAAGGTGATGTGAACCTGTCATAATTAACTGCTGATTTTAAGCTTTTTAGAGTGTGGACTCCATGTTTGTTGTGAGGGTCGAATCAGAAATTACCAACATCTGTTCTTGCAAAAGGAAATCATAACTTTTAACAACTTCTGCATAAATCTCTGGTTGTGTTCATGTGCACACAGTCGCCACACTCAAACACTTAATTTTCATGTGGTAAATGGCCACTAATTCTCTGTATCGAGGGATTATGCATAATTGATTTATGGATGAGGAGTGAAATTACTCATCAGTGGGGAGAATAAGGCGTTTTGTCTTAAAGCTGGAGCGTGCCAAACTTTATTGTGATTTAATAGAACAGATTTACTCAAGGCTATATAAAATTCCTGTTTTAATTCACCCAATTTACGTGCACAGTGGTAATAAATTACGTAACCGGTTACCTTATAGCACTAGTTGGTTCTGTATTAGAATTTTAAGACAAAATATATTTTTTTGCCCTGCTGTGCATGAGACTGCTGTTATCTGCTGGTTGTTACATGCTAAGTAATCAAGAATAAGTCCATAGTCTCACACTGCAGCTTCTGCTATATTTTAAACTATTTTGTTCTGCTACCTTTTGTTTCTTGAGCTTAAAACACAACCAAGGACAGCATGAGGAAATTTCAGTCTATTAGCTCTGGACACCTCTTTGTTTAACAAGCTGCTCTTCAGCTCTAGTTTCTTTGAACGAGTAACAATTATTCAATAGATGTGGAACTCCAGAATCCACTCATATGTTTCTTCACAGCCAGCATAAGTCATCATCCTCTGGTGATCCACTGTCTCCGTAGGATTGGAACACACTGGTCAGTTTTGACATCCATGACCAGATGTTCACCACTTGTCCTTCATGGACCACATCTGGTAGAAACTACCCACTACATGCTGGCCTCACCCCTGAAGTCTCGCTGTTTCGCTGAAGCTCTGATCCAGTTGTTAAATGGTCACAGTCGGGCTCCTGTCACATTTGCTCAGATTCATACTTTTCTTCAGGAACCCAGACCTCACTTGCCTCCCTGTCTGTGCAATTTCACCAATACACACGGTGTAATTCACTCTGCCCATTAATGTGTTTAAGCTGGGTGATTGGTTTTTACATGCATAATACAGAAGCCCTGTATATCTTTTTGTAGCTCAGCTTGGTGTTGTCAAGATAAATATTATCATTAGGCAGTGAAATTGCCCCCAAGTCTGCCTCGTACTCACAAACCGCAATCAGCTTTTTCCCATCTCAGTTGCATATTTTTCCTTGTAGCTGAGTGTGTGTTGTCAACAGAAATGTGAGCCAGCCAGCTCCAAATACGAACTCATCAAAGGTGATTCATGGTGGTAACGCACAGTAGTAACATAATCTGTCGACATTACAACAGAGTATCCGTTTCACCACAGTCTGATGTTTTCCCAGCCCCCCCCCCCCCGTTAATAAATGGCTGATTTCTGAAAGGGGAGGCATGCCTCCCTTTGAGTCTCGTGTACAGTAGTGGCATATCTGAGCCGCTGCTGTTGTGAGGCTCTGTTGCTAAGCAACTGTTTACTACTATTATGGGATTTGCTGGGCCTCAGTGGGGTGGTGAATGCAGGCAATTTGGCCTTTGGTTATGTACACTACAGCAAATGTTATGTACAGAATATTTATGCATGCAGATGCAGTGCTGCGCATTCTCTCTCTCTCTCTCTCTCTCTCTCTCTCTCTCTCACACACACACACACTTTCTTCTTTCACTTCTATTTGCTGCTGTACTTCCTGTTCAATCGTACGCAAATTTCTTTTTGATCTATTCATTAAAGTTTTCTCACTTTGAGCTAATTTTACTACACAACTTGCAGAATGCAGGCAAATATTATAAACAGCCGTCAAGGTGGGAACACCAAACACCAGCAACACCAGCGTGAGCTCACCACTGGCCCTAAAAAGGGGATGATTGGTGTCAGTCAGAGGCAGATTTGCATGCCAAAAGGACTGTGAATAGGCGCTGATGGAGTGATGGGGCAATTCTGTACTTTTATTCTGCTGTAGAGTAGAAGACAGACCATGCACAGTTTTCTTTTCACTTCTACATCTTCATATTCATAAAAAGATCAATGATGCAACTTTAAAATCCTCGTTTGTTTATTGTAATGAGAACTGATGTGTTTGTTCTTTACTGCGTCGCTTAATCAGTGGAATTACTCCCCACATTTCTTGGAAGGCTCCAGCCGACCTCCAGCCTGATAAGTTCAAAGCTGACACACATCAGATTTGTCAGCTGAGGCTAAAGGTTTTTTTAATCACACAAGTGTAAACTAGTTGCTGTGAAAGCGGTAAGCCATAAATCATAAGCTGTCTTGTGAAACTGACTTATTGCGTCTGTCATGGATGTGTTTTGTGGCTGTGTTTGAACAAGCTTGTGCTTGCTGCTGAATATGGTGGATCAAACAGTAGCGGATATTTGTACAGAAAGCTTTTACAGGAAATGAACACCCATAAAGACAATGGAAGGGCTTGTGTGAGTGGACATATTTTTATGTGCATATGTGTTAAAGCTTCTGTCCAGTTGATGAATGATCCCAGCGACTGAAAGGAAAATATCTATAAAGCACCTCAGCGTCCCTTAGTTTCATTCATGCTCCTTTAGCTAAAAGCCCTTTTGGCTTCTTGTCCACTCTTGTTTTTTTTCCCCTGCTACAAATTCACAAGTCTTTCTATATCGGGTGTTTTCTGTCAAATATCCGGCAGTAAACAAATGAGTGATTGGATTTCTCTTGGTACGGAACAATTAAAGAATGTACAATTTGACAGTAAAAGCCAAAGAACACAGAAAATGACTCAATCTCCTGTTGGGGATTTATGAGTCTGCGTGTATCGGCCAGTTTCTCTTGTAGTTGCAATAGGGATAAAAATGATGGGAAGGCTTAGTCAGCCTTGTTCTCTAAACTAGCTTAGTGTATCTTATCTGTGGCATGAAATAGTCCTACAGTGTAAGATGATTTGAGTTTGGATGTGAAAGAAATCCAGCTCTTTGGTGCCTAAAAGGAATATGTGAAATCTCGTCATTAGGAAATCTGTTGTGAACTTTTCATTCCTGTTTACATCCACATCAGATTTCTCATTCTGTGACTGGTACTGTACTAAATACAAGGCTGGGTAATGAACAGATTTTGTCACAAGAAAAGTGACGGAGTAATTAAACTTGAACCTAATTGGAGATAATCTGAAGAGCAAGTATCACAGCAATCTTTTCTTGTTGAGTGTTATAATGGGATGGATTCTTGACTTTATTCTCGCGTGTCCAGTCGATCTTTCTCTGACCAAACTTAAAGAGCATTTATTCTCTATAATCTTAAAAAAAGTTCTGGGTCTCTATTCTGCTATAAGGTTTGTACTCAGCTTAGTGGGTTTTAATTTTCTGGGTGTTTTGTGTTTTAGCTAGCCTTTTCTGCAAATTTTATATTTGTCTTGTTTGTGTGGATAGACAGGATGGAGCCGCCCCCCCCCAATAATCAAGTAAAGTGTACGGTGGCCTGCAGCAACCAAAATACCTCAAATGATCCTCTGTGCGAAAATATGCGTGTATGGGTGTGTGCGAGTCTGTGCACGCGTGACATCAATTTTTACCTTGTTACTTTACTTATATTTTACCACCTCTTTACGTGAGCTGCCTTTAGTGAGCGCAAAGTCAATTTCATTGTACACCTGTGCAATGACAATAAAAGGATCTTGAATCTTGAAACTATCATGGATCTTTCCTGGCTTCATGATATGAGTGAATATTCCAGATTCCAGCCGTGTTTGCCTTCACACCTTTAAAGAGGACCTAGAATGTAAACCAACATTTTCCTTGTTGTTGTTGAATAAAGACAGCTTGGGTGGTCAAAGTAGCATGCCAACAAGTCAAAGCCGTGTGTGACCTACTTTTTATGTAAATCAGAAAGTTGAAAAAGGTGAGAGAAAAACTTCTGTTGTGAGAAAGCCTTCCTTAACACGTCATAAGGGGGAGCCACGCCTCCTCAAACCTGCATGTCTCCAGTGTCTGAGGCCTTCTGGGGAAACCAACCAATCAGCAAGCAGCTCAATATCATATTCATGTCCTGGCCGAGTGGGAGGGGTTAAACAGCTCTTTTCACAGCAAGGCTTGTTTAGGGGGTTTAGAAGCCAAAAGAAAATTTCTTATACTTTTTAGAGGCTCAAAGCACCGTTTTAGATTGTTGATTAACTGCATTCTAGGTCCTCTTTAATAACTCCAATCTTAATCCTCTGTGGACATATTTACATCATAAAATTAGCAAATCATGATTTTTGTTTTCCTAGGCAGGAAAAGTTCTCTATTTTATCATGAATGATATATCTGGCCCACCCCTTGTTGCCACATATGAAATTGTAATTATTTTAATAATTAAGTGATTATAGATTATAAATATTTGCCTCTGGGACATGTGAGGCATGTAGAGCTTACCTTCTTAACTGATTTGTAGTAAATATTTCTGTATTTTGTTCAGTAGTAGCTAGCTCGGACCATCGTAGCTGTTTTATTTTACCTAACAGATCTGAGCCAGCTACTCGAACACACAGACACAACCTAAACGCTTCCCAGCTCCCAGCCTTTGTGTTATGGCGTCTTGCCCTTGTTTGTGCCAAGCGCCCCTCACTGTGCCAGCTAACAGCCTCCCTCTGTACACACATGAAGCAGGCAGCCACTTCCCCCTAAACCAGCTGAGATGAAAAGCAGCGGATCACACAACTGTTCAACTTTGATCAATCTGGCAACAAGTGTAAATAGGTTCGTTAATAGGGATTTAGCACAGGGCTGCTGCCTGTGATGAGATATATCCAAACATGCGTGCATGCTTATTTCACTAGATAGCATTTAATAAATTAATAATCCTGCTCTGCACACACACTTTTATTTATTTATTTTTTATAAACAAGCTCCAGCATGCAGACAGTTTCAATGGGACCTTTAATTGGGGTGTAATCTGAAAAGTATAATTAGCTTGGATTGGATAGAGAGATCTGACAGTAGGGGTAAAAGCAGGGTCACAAAAAGAAGATTGCTGCGAGGGAAAAGAGGAACGGAAGGAGAAATCTTGTGGATGAGCTAAAGAAATAAAATGAGCAGATGATAGCAGGGCAAGGAAAGAAGTGTCAAATTTATAAGAATTTGCATTCAGTCACAGAAATCATCAAAGAAAGTGACTTAAAAGAGGAGCGGGAGGAAAAAATGGTTCATAACTGGTAGCTTTACATATTTTTTCAAATCTAGCTACTCGTGACCGTCTCCGTTCATGGTTTTATTCTGTTATGTCCTCGGTCAGATTACAACCCTCTGCAACATTAAATCTGATTCTAAATGAGTCTCAGTCCAATTCAAATCTGCAAATTAGTGTGTCTTTCCCTCCCTAAACTCCTTTGATTCCTATTGCCAAAACCTGATTACATCGCTTTTATATCCCGCAAAACCCACTGGTGCTGTGGCTTTCCAGTTGCAAGCCTCTTATCTATCAAACAGACTAATGAGTTTGAAGCTGACCACCAATAAAGCCAAGATGGGGAGAGAAATCTCTTCATATTGCGGTGCCTGGTTGATGCGTTTTCAGAAATAACACGGCGATCAGGAGATAAAACTGCACCAGATGTGATTTCCCCTCCGGAGTGAGGATTGTCATTTCAGAGGATCTACTTTGGCTCGTCCCCATCACTAATCAATTTGTTTTTGCAACCGTTTTATTCTTTTGTGTGTAATTTAATTGTAAAGCTGTATATTTAACCTTTTTAGAACATAACATGTTTTCTAAAATGTGACGGCATTAAGTTATTTGTGCTTCTGAATCATCCAGTGATCAATTTTCCCAGCATTAATGATTAGAAATGAAAAAAGACAACGACCAGCGCCTCTCATCCTCTGTAATTTCTTTATCTTTATTCATTGGCTTTGCTTCCCTTCTGCATTAAGCTCAATTATGAGGAGCATGTGTTTTTCCAGCCAAAACCATGTAGTATCAGTCTATTGTTAAGCTTTCAGAATGGCTCTGACCTCGACCCTCACCTTAACCTTCCACAGCCGACCCCTGACCTTTGACCCTGAGGTTGTCTACAACCTCATTGTCTGGTGGAAAGTGAAGTGCAGCTGTTGCAGGATGTTGTAACTGGTTATTTGTGCTGTGTCCTTCTCTTTTTCAGCCCCCCCTTTAAAGAGATTAAAATGAACCTTGCAGTTGGCATTTTGCTTTCTGGATAGCTGGCTTCTTCCACACTTTTAATTATTTATGCTGAACTCCATTCTCCCTACAGCAGAGGAAGCTAGAACCCCCCCCCCCCCCCCCCCCCCCCCCACACACACACATTCTTGCAAGCATCTCTGCAAATATGTGTGCCATGTGTTGGCAGGGCTATTTCAGGGGCTTTGTTTTGGGAGGGGAGGCTGGCAGCTTTGGAACAGACAGAGACTATTATTGGAGATGAAGGAGAAGAGGATGCTTCTCTTTTCTTCCTTTGCTTTTATAACAGTTGTGACATAATTTTGTAGACGCGGTTTCACACCATTGCAGTTCCCAGTTATTTTGTTGTTTCTATTTTCAGTTTTTATTTCCTTCCCTTTTAACATCTTCCATAGCAGTTATCAAAGAAATCGCCTCCTTTGTGTCTGAACTTTTCATTCTTTCCCCAATCATCTGTTATTCGTCCTCATTCCATTTCATCTCTGTGCCATCTTCATTTTTCATTCATTTGTTTTCCCTCCTCAAACATTCATTGACAAACTCCGTGCAGCTCCCTGTGTGTGCAGCCTCACGCCCCTCTCCTTCCATTCCACCTACATATGTTATTTTCTTCCACTGCTGGGATGGCGCGTCTGCTTTGATTGGCTAACAGTATGCACTCTCTCTTGATCTCTGCTACCTGGGAAAACAAATTACGATGCAAAGTGGAAACCGAAACAGTGTCTCAACAATCTGTTAAGGGATGTGAAGAAAATGACTTGCTATGTATGGCAGATCTAACTTTTTAAAGAGAAAGTTTGTCATTTGTGCTGCAACAACCAGTGCTTTGAATTTGCACTTTTAGTGTCTGAGCACAGCTTAAGTTCAAATTGAGCCAAACAGAGGCCTGGCGCTTGTTCTGCATTAGGCTTACAAGGTACTAAATGCTCAGTCAGAGCTGTTTCGTCGCCATGGAGGTGGATGATAATGAGAAGAAAAGCATGTGTAAAGAGCGGAGATGAGTCAGTGGAACAACGGAAGGACAGCTGGATGAAGGTGGAGAGGGAAATGAGAGCAAATGGAAAATCAAGGTAAATTCTAGAAAGCTTAATAAATAAAAACTACCACAAAAGGCTGAAGGGAGGGGGTGATGAGAAAGGAGTGAATAAAGGGTGTTTGATTGAATGAGTGAGATGGGAATCTACAGAAGACTCCTGATGTGAGTCATCCAGCCGGTGAATGATGGGTCACCATGGACACGGCCACTGACCCTGCACTGATGCCCAGCCTATTGATCTCATTAAAACAAAACCTCTGTTTCTTCTACTCCTTTTCACTGGCTGCTTCCTTGTCTAACAGTATTAATCATGATTGGATCTACTGCTCCGAGTCTCTTTGCCCCTCTCTTTTGTGTGTGCCGTCTGTCTACAAGCATCAGTTTTGGTCGAGCTGCCTGGCGCTCTGTGCTGCGATTTCAGCTTTTGTTTGGTCCTTTTAATGACCGGCTGTTTGTGGTTTATAGTTTAAGTGCCACAAATGTCAAGCATACAAATCATGGTTAAACGCATTGAGGTAATATTACCATGATCTCATTTAATTCAATTACACCTGCAAAATAATCTCCATCCTGCTGTTCAGAAGCATCCCGTTATCCGTGTCTTCTGTTGTTTGTTTAGCCACATTTTCCCTCCTTAGGAGGAAAATTCAGATTTTTCCTTGTTTATTTATTTTTTCTCCATCAAAACACGACTGGTAATGGTTGTGTCAAGCTGCTTGGACTCACTGAAGGATCTCTCTAGATCACATTAAAGTTATCAAATACCTAATGTGTGTCTAGATGTGTAAAAACATGTTTTTTGCAGTGAGGAAGAGCTGTCTACTCACCAGTGAAATAATTTGCAATTAGCCTCATTTGTGCTAATACAAAAGGTTATCAGCCATGCAAATGCGTGCACACACACTCTCCAGCACTCACACACGCACACATACACACAAGCCTCCTCATTTAAAGCTATTTAACTTATTTCTGGAAGATATCCTCAGTTGCAGAGCCTCACCATTTTGTGCTGAGACTTGATTAGAGGTTGATTTAATGCTCTCCAAACAATGAGCTGCTGTTTATTTCCAATTAGCGTGATGGATGCAGACCATTAAAAACACACAACCCTCTGCTCGCTCCTTCCACTCTTCTTACTCTTTATTTTTCTTTGGTGAAATACAGTTTTGTTGGATGACACTGGCATAATAACGGCACGCTTTGATGGGACTGTTGCCATGGAAGAGCATTTTAACTTGGGTAGGAGCTAACCAATATGACTTATTAATTGGATGTTTATCTTTTTCAGGCTTGAACTTGGCTCCTGTTTTTGTAGCTGTCGGCGATTAATTCAGAGTTTTCAGTTTCTGACACAGCTGGTAGAATTTTTAGGATTTAAAGTTGAGTTCTCTAGTTTTTATTTTGATATAAAAATCTCTGTTGTGGTGCCTTCTTCTGATGAATTATATTTGTGGTGGTGCTGCTGATTGAGTGAAGCACATTTAATCCAACACGAGAGCGAGGATGTGACCACTTCCACCCAATGCAGATATGCAGGCAGATGTTTGCTTCTTAATATTCATGGAGTAGAATTATCTCAACTCCAGGATCTGTCTCAAACATAAAGTTAGAATTGCATCCAGGAGATCCAAGTTATCAGTCCAGCAAACATTTTCTTTACAACACCTCATGAGTTTAAATCCAGAAGCTCTCCAAGTCTCATGTAAGAACATTTTTAATGCATTTTTGATCTTGAACAAGCTCCCATCCTCTTCATGCCGGCTTTAAAAAAGTCAGATGATTTCCCCTGTCATTAAATACTACATCTGACTTGCAAATGACCTCCTTGTGGTATCCAGAGATGAATGCACGTCGACACACGCACACATTTATACATCCAGACATACGGAGGCAGACAGACAGCACTTGGCTCATGTTTAATTAAGTAATTTGTCTGTGTGAGACACTGATAGGCCTGTACAGCGTAATCACTACAAGCTTCTGAGTCACTGAACTCCTTTCATCGCTCTGTTTCCTGGAGCCCAGTAGGGGGCAGTATATATATTGGTGGCCTCTTTGTCCTATGCCAGCATGACCAACGTAAACATCCTCTTGGATTATTTCTTTTATGCTTTATCTCACTTTTTTCTCTTTTCTTCACCCTTTCACCCCCCCCCAACTCCATCTCAATTTAGTCTTTTTCTTCCGTCTCAGAGATGAAAGCCTCCCCGTGGTTCCTTTCACTTCTCTTGAAGCAGCCCAAATGAGGTAGCTTATCTGATGTTTACCCCTCCTCCTTCAGACAGACAGACATGATGACCCCCCCCACACACACACACAGACATGCAGATAAACACAGCTGTTTACTCACTCATTTCTGCATCATATAAGCATATGCAAAGATCATTTAGAGAACACCCTTTAGACACACATGCGTCATGCCTGGAGGCGTTGTGGGCCTGATGGGAGATCCGGGGGCCTGGTATGTGGGATGGGATGCTTGGCGTCAGGTCCCTGAGGGTAGTGGTTCCACTGTGATGTTGGGTTATTGGACCCTGCACAGCAATGCTTTTTGGTCTGCTCTGTGGGGGGGCATCAGAGGGGGCATGCATACGATGGCTTTTATTAAACAGTAATCCCACCAGCTGTTGTTGTCCCTTCCCCCAATTCTCTTTTTGCTTTCTTCACTTCATTCCGTTTTAATCAGGAATCCAGTTTTTTCTTTCTCCTCAGAGTGCAGCGCTCCCCGACCAAAACCACCAGAGACTAAATGTTAACAGCTATAGAGACTTTATATTAACATTGCTTTTGCATTTACATCATACAGTTTGTTTACTAGAAAGTGCTGGGCTTATTTAAACATCAAAGAATCGAGCACGGCTTTTGAGCGAATTTAACCCAAATTCTTCCAACGTTGAGTAGTTAATCAGTGTTTCAAGTTGAGATGAATAAATAAATAAATAAATAAATAAATAAATATAGCATTATGTAGCTAATTTTATCAAACATATGAGCGCAGATGTACTTTATTAGCCCAATAGAAATGATTTATCTCGTTGATTTTTTTAAGCTTTTGCACATTTGGGTTCCTTCCTCTTGCCATCCTGCAGATCCCATCTAGTCCTGGCTGGTAAAAGTCTGATCAGACCTCTGTAGGTCTTTGCTCAGGTGTTATCTAATCTGTCTGTTACTGGGTCATTTGACTGATTTTTTAATTAATGGTTCCAGAGCTGGTTCAGATCATTCTAAACCCAACACCCAACAGAGTTAATAAGGCTTAATAAGACTTTTTATAATTCTGGAACTTTTTATAATTCTGGAACTAAGCAGCTTTGATGCTACTATATGCTGGTGAAAGTTCTCAGGCATCCAGGTCATTTTAACACCTTGGATGCTACTATAGCCATATATTTTTGATTGTCTGAGACCATTCCTTACAGAAGTTTTATTCTTGCCCTAAAGTAAACCAGTGCTACTTGAACATCAGGTTTTTAAAGTCTGAATCAAATCTGGTCAAAATGGGAAGCAGAAATAACACAATCATCTTATTGACACACTTTTCTGCTCCAAAGAGTCACATTTGGTATCTTTAGAGCTGCTTTTATTCAGATGATTAGGGTTTATCTTCTTTTTAGTTGGTGACTTTTGTAACTGTTTTATAGCAAGTTCTTTCAGATCTTCAGAGGACTATTATCTCCTTAGATCAGCAGTTATCCTGGTTTAAATGACTTTTATTTCTCAGTTTTATTTCAGACCTGCTCCTCACCATGTTTTAACACAGAAATTCCCTTTAGGGTTCCCTGGACTCTGAGCCTTAGTTGGTTTTGACTTAACAATCATTTTGTCAAAAGTAGACTCAAGTCAAAGCAACAAAACACTTTTCAAGGACAATTTGAAGTGTCACACCAAATTTAAATCACAGCAAGCAAAAGCTGGAGCAGCATGAATACTTTGGAGGGTGACTGAGTGTGTCGGTGCTTCCTTGTTATGTTGAGACATAACGCGACACCGTTGGGGTTACTCCATAGAGATGTGTGTCTGTGCCGAATGTGTTCGACCAAACCCTTTAATGTACCATCAGAATTAATGAGTCGTTGTGCAAAGGATAAAAGTGCAGCTGTGCACGAGCACCTGCACTCCTCTCACTCACAATGCAAGCATACACCAGCCGTCTACCTGCAGCTGGCGGCTGATTGAGCTGTTCTCTACCCAGGAGACCCACTCAATGAGGGACACGTGCGTCTCCCTAATTACCCCCACCCTGCCAAACACCAGCTTGCCAAGTGTTCACCTCTTGCACCTTTTCTTCTCCTTAACAAGAAAAAAGATACTGTAGTTTCATCTGTCTCCATAAATCATCTATCCTTCTGTAGCCCTCTGCTAGCCTCCCTCCTCTCCTTCTCCCTGTCTGTCACCCAGGACGTGCATTCTCACCCCAGCTCTGCCCCAGGCCTCTGCCCTCTCCCATAGGGACTATATGGAGGAAGGGCTGGGCTTTGTCTTCCTGTCTAGACCCTGACATCAACCACAGGGGTAGAGAACTTAATGATGGGTTCAGCAAATGTGCTTACTGTCTCTATGTGCACATGCTAACGCACACACGTTATTGTTTCTGCTTTTCTTTCATCATTCTGTCGTCTTTTCTTTAAGTGACAGGAGTGACAAGCGCGCGGTCTGCTCTCTGTATCATTATCATGTCCCCCACTGTACTCAAACTGTCGAGCAGATAATTAAAGATTATTTTAAGCTAATTGTCCCACATTTAAGTCCCATACTAGAACCAATAAGCTTTATTATCCACTCTTTATCTGTCTAAATAATAAAGCTTTAGTCTCACAATTCAGAACCGCTGGAAGCTAAACTTGTTTTCTGTTGATATAATTTGAGTCGTTTAATTCTAAGTATGGAACTTTTCTGATGTTCCAAATAATAATTCCCAAGTCAGTTTTCCTATATTTTTTTTAATTATGGAACATAAACATGGCAGCTGGACAAAACACCCAAGAAGATTTAGACCACACTATTATACATTCATTACAGTACGCTGTTTTAATCCTCCATTTGTTTGTGGTGTTTAAGTTGATTTAGTAAGAAAAGAGCTTCATCATGGTCATTAAAACTATATCGCCTAATATTTATTTAAATGCATGATTTAAAAAAAGTGTCAGATTTAAATCCCAAACATTTTCACTCCAGTGTGGTTGACTTCACCTCTGAGACCTGCAGAAGAAACAGCTTCAACACAAGTTTATGTTTGACTGACTGGACATTACCGTATGTTTGTATTTAATTGTGGAATGTTAAACGTAAACGGACCAGAATGCCGATCTTCCAAACAACCCTTTTGCATCCGATCCAGTCACCAGCTGAGCAGGACATGATACAGAAGTTTGCTTTAATTAGGTCAAACGTCTGTGCTGTAAACAGCAGCGAGACATCCGGGACGCCTGCTGAATGCTTTAGTTGGGATACTTCAGACAAGATGGACGTTGCCCTTTTCTCCAGCCTGTTTGCTTGCTCGTGCATCCGTGTGTGCAGTCAGCCAAAGGACAGGGTAAGTGGTGGTGATGAATGAACGGAATATGTCTGACTTTGTGTTTTAAGTGTCTGCGTAGAGTCGTGGTTCACAAAGGGTTCACCACATGGAATCAGCATCTTTCTGTCATTTTTCATGTTGACCTTTTTATTTCTGGTATTTAAATCTTATAAGTTTAGATTCTTGATTTTACTGCAGTCTGAGTTTAACCCCTGAGCATTTTCTGATTATCCAATGAGCACTTAGGCTTCTATAAAACATACAAGAAGATCCTTTACAGCTTGTCTGATTGGACCCTGCTAGCATCTCTCTCTTTAAGTTAATGAGCGAAGCTATAAAAGCCACAGGTGTCTGTTTATAGGTGAAATGGTAAGCTAATGCTGAACTAGATTACAGCTCAGGGAGCTCTGTTTAAGTCAAGTCTCTCACACTTTCAGAGGAAAACATTCAAAAAGACAAATCTGAAAACTTTTGGGTTTTTCATAATAAGAGTCTTGGACCCAGCAGTGGGGATCTGGGATGCGGTAGACGTGCTTCTGAAAGCAACTGGAGTTCTTTAGAAATTGTGTAACTTTTCTTCTAGAAAGTGTACTGGCTGTTATGATGTTTGGCTGAACTGGTGTTTGTATTATAGAACTCCATGTTTGCAATAAATTCATCCTTGGTGTGTTTTTAAAAGACAAGTTTGGACTTGGCAGAACTCTTGTTTCTTGTGTTGTAAATGTAACAAGAACCGAAACTTCTGTTTGAAAGTATTTAGACAAAGTTTTTTCTATGTTATTGTTTGTAATTTAGCAAAGTTTCTTAATTAACTAAACTAATATCTTATGAGGAAACATTGAGAGGTTTAATAATCTGAAAGCATGATTTGTTACTATGATGTAGTGCAGACCAAATTAAATTAATAGGTGGCTTTTTCTTGTGTTAAATGAATTTAAAGACTCTCTGCTCTTGGGTGTACTTCAGGATTTTAAGACATCTTTGTATCACTTTAGAATAAGACTTCCACTTAAAAAAATGATTAATATTAGTAAAAATACTGTAAACACTTTATAAATCTTTAGTAAGCTAAATGATATTAGTGATTTTAGTGAATTAACCTTAGCAAATATTAATGCTTTATGAGCTGTTTATAGTTTATTATCAAAGTGTTAATCGTTTATAACAGTAGATGTATTGTAAACATTTCTATAATAAACAATTTTTTTATATTTTATAATAATGTTTAACAAATCTACTGGTAGATCCAATATCTCATCTGTCCTTTTGTTCTACATTCCTTTTAGATCTATTCAAATTAAATCTGTATAGTTGATTTTTCTTTTTTATGAATTAGTTTTTTCCAAAAGCTTCAGCTTTGGGCCCACAAATGGTTAAAGTAAAAAATCATGGCTAATAATGAGTCCTTTAACAAAGAACCTTGTCTGCACTTACATTAGTTGTATATTTTTACAGCTACTGTTTTATCGCCTTTAATATAATTACGGTTAAATACGTCAAGTTTTTTATTTAGTTTTTAATCCTGTAGATTGTTTTAGGACCTCCATCATGAGCCAAAGTGGAGTTTGGAACACCAACTTTGGGAACCGACGTTCTCAGGTTGCAGCTAGCGGGGGTCTTTTTTAAATCGGCGACTCGTTCACTGAGGAATGTGTTACGCACTTATTACCTCTGCAGTTTATATGTTTTGTCACACACAACATAAACAGTTAAACATCTGCTCTGACATTTTAGCAGGTTTTATCCTTGTTCAGTTTAGACTCGTATTTTTGCCCATTGTGCACAGATGATGTGTGTGTTGTGCATGTTTGCATATGTTACAGTAAAATAACCATCATGACAGTTTGAACCATTTGGTGCACAGATACACACGTGCTCTTCTCGCCACGCTTCAGAGAGCATGTCACTTAGTTTGACCTGTGGAGTTTTGGCACCAGATGTCTCCAGCTGGTGCTCGCAGAGACATATGCTTCATCTCTGTCTCTGCTTGTGTGTGTGTGTGTGTGTGTGTGTGGTGTGTATACTTTGGCACTTTCAATAACCACCGGTGTTTGTTTGACGTTATTGCTTTTGTCTTTTCATTTCCAGTCTTGGTTGCTTTCGGACCTTTTTTTCAATGTTAATATTGTTTTTTTCATTCTTCATCATTTTCTCCTCCATATTTGCAGATACTTTTGTAAATAAACAATGTGTTTCAACCTCCAGCTGCTTTGTGCTTTTACCTATAGGAAAAGAAGAAAAAACACGTTTTATGTCACTGTTTTTATTTTTTGAAACAGTTCTAAGGGATTCACATAAATTCTAAATGTTACATGGATTTGAAATCAACATTACTAAAGAAAATGTTACTAAAGAAACATGAATGGGGTTTTCTTACATTATAATATAACGTAAAGGCACTCTTGGTAGTTTTGCTTGCTTTTAGCACCCCCTAGAGTCCGTTATTAATTCACTGTTTGAAAAGCAAAAGTGAAACTTATCTCTTCGCTGTGCGTTCGTCTTTTTAACACCTTAATCTAGCTGCTGAAATGTCTCCTCAGCCTTCATTATTGTCTACAGGAGCGGTTCATCACAAAATCAAACAAATCAGCTGTGTTCATGATCTAAAACATGCAGGAAACATGCTGGAAGCAGACTGCAGAGCCAGATATGTCAGCTCAATTTTTTCTAAGTCCAACAGAGACCAGACTGCCACTCTGAAGTTGCAAGTGCAATATTCTGGCCACAGAGGGGGGTGGGGTCTGAGTGACATTTCATTAACCCTGTAAAGGGTCATTTTAGCACATGAAAATTATTTTTAAAATATGAAAAAGTTGCATAGTATGGCTTTAAGTTCTTCTCCATCATGCATGAGGCCATTCATTCTTCAGCAGGCTCACGGATGTTCTTTATTTTGTTCATCTAAATAATTCAGAGGCTTGTTGTGATAGATGTCCACACTGACGAGGGATACTAACACACGTGTGAGCTTGTGTGCGCACACTCACAAGCATGCATGAGAGATTCCCCTTTGTGATCTGTGGGGATTCTTCTTCCATTGTTTGTGACTGTACACATCTCCCATGGTAGAAGATGATGAATCATAGACTTGCCTGATCATGTACTATTTCGGAACAGCTTTTTTTTTTTTCCAACGGGGCAACACCGGTGATTCCAAAATAAATGCTCAAGTGTGTGTTTGTGACACGGGATAATATTAGCTTTACCTACAAGAGTTATTGACACAACTGCTTCTTAAGCTGCTGATTAACTTTTAAATTTGCAATGATGATTTCAACTTTATTTCTATTTTAATTATTAGTGCTATTATAATTAAAAGCACATCTATAGCAACTAAAAGTCCTACATCTTGTATTGCTAATTAAAAAAAACGCTGTCGAGACTCCCACAGCTAGTCATGATTACTGTTTCTGCTCCAATTTGACCTCAAGAAGCTGCACAACCATTGGAGTCCTGATGCATGAGATATGCACACCAACTTAACTAAATGAGATGCTCAGATTCTCCTTATTTCCAGAAATGGTTGCATAAAGCACAAACAAACTACTTGTCAAACACGTAATTTCCAGACCAGCATCAAAGCCAGTGTAACAGCTGTTAAAACCCACATTTACATTCTGAATGCTGGTTGGACTCAACCCTTAGGCTGCCCCTCCACCCCTACAAATGCTCGTCTGATGGAAAGTTCCACTCTCTCCTGTGGTCCTGTTCCAACAGTGATTTGTTCCACTGTTTGTTTACAGGTTTGTGACATCATGGCACCTTCCACACCTTTCCCCTGCTATTAGAACAGATGTGTCTGGTTTTTGCTTCTATCCTGCAGACGAAGCCTCCAAACGTAGGAAAATGCAGCATGCTTGTCCACAATTGTGTGTTCAAGTGTGTGTCCTGCTGCAAGCAGAATACAATAAGGGGGAAATAAATTGTATTTATGTGTTGTATGTTACTTTTCTGGTTTTTGACAAACCAATAATGATGGTTTTCAGATAAGTAAACATTGAATTGATTTGATAAACTTTATTGTTCCCAAGGGGCAATTTGCAAATAACAGACTCAAAGAAAGTTCAAATACGATTGACAGAAAAACAAAAAAAAAAACAGAACATTTATGATACAACCAGGATAAAACAGCCTATTAGCGTTGTCTCTGAGAACCACACGTGTGAGGTTCACAAGACCACAAATAACTGATTAAACTCTAACAACTTAAAGCTGCTATAACTAATTTGGAAAACAAATTAGCTTTTTTTTCATGCCTCTTAACAACATTCTAACATTGTATAGCTATAAATATATTATGGGGGAAAAAAAACCCTGAAAAAAAATGAATAAAGTGGTTTTCTTGCAAACTGAAAACCTCCACCAAAAACACGTTTCAGACCAAAAGCAACCATTTGACCATCTAGTTGTTGGTCTCGCCAGTCTGCACTTCCCTGGGTCCTCCACTCATTACACACTTGTGTATTTAGCAACAGAACACCACTGGTGTGAGAGGTTCTCCGCTCAATAATATCAGAGAAGGAGAAACAGCCGGCTGCTAACACTTCAACTTTAGGACAAACTACCAGAGTCCCAAAAAGAAAAACACCATTTGAAGTCATGGACAACAAAAGATGTTTGGACCTAGAAAACGGTTACTGGTGTTTAGCATCTCAGGGAAGATACCTGAGGGGAGGGGTGAGTGTTCCGTGACCGTGTTTGCGTTCAACAATTAGCTTGTTCTATAGTTTTGTTATAACTGCTTTAAATTAGCCTGTTCTGTTGTTTTGTTATAACAGCTTTAAATTAGCTTGTTCTGTAGTTTTGTTATAACAGCTTTAAATTAGCTTGTTCTGTAGTTTTGTTATAACAGCTTTAAATTAGCTTGTTCTGTAGTTTTGTTATAACAGCTTTAAATTAGCTTGTTCTGTAGTTTTGCTATAACAGCTTTAAATTAGCTTGTTCTGTAGTTTTGTTATAACAGCTTTAAATTAGCTTGTTCTGTAGTTTTGTTATAACAGCTTTAAATTAGCTTGTTCTGTAGTTTTGTTATAACAGCTTTAAATTAACATCACATAGGGATAACTATACACTTGAATCAGCTAAAGTGTCCATTGTTCATGTTCATTCTTTTACTATTTAATATAGTTTAATGTCACACGTCTCGGAGATGGCTGAACATAGAATCACTGATGACTCATTACATATGATGAAATTTGTATTTGAGATTATTAGATTATTAGAAGCCTAATCAAAATGTCTAATTTGTAATAATTGCTTAATAAATTTTGATGGAAAGGTTACCTTAACCAGGCCTGTAGTTGGAACTTGGGAGGTTTTGATTCTCAAAAGCTGACATCATGTCATGCAACTCTTTAAAATGAACATTTATCAGAAACATGCATCCTTTGACAACAAGGATTTAGCTACAGAAATGTGATAATGACTTCATTAAGCTGTGCAGACTAACTTTGAGACGGAGTAGGTATTTTTCAGACCCTGTCCACTCTAGCAGCTCATTACTTGTGGGGTGTCTTCTACTCTCCGTTAGAGGTTGTGGTACAGTCTTCTCTATTACTGAATAGTTTAAACAGCTAGGCTCCCTGGAGATCAATTAGTAGTTTATAGAAGAGAGGAGAGAACAGGGAAATTGCCTGTCTTAGTGGTTCATGCTCTGATGTGCCACTGCCAACATTTTCCTAATTAAGCCAGAAATATCTTAAACGATTCCACTACTAAAAACATTTGTTTGTTTTTTTGGGGGGGTTCAAAAGTTAGTTTTAATATTCATGTAACAATTTAAGAGAGTAAGCGACTTGTTATGGACTTGCTCTGAAATAAATCAATTGAGTGACGAGGCAAAGCTGCCCTTCGCACAGAAATAAGCCCATTTGGGTGGGCATTAAACTGGAGCTCATGACGGTTTCGCTCATTTACGAAGCAGTGTTGGGAGGAGGGTAGTACTTTCTGAGTTGTAGTTATGCCACTGCAGCTTATTTAACAAAAGTTGGCCAATTCATAAATCAAATATACTTTAATATTCTTTTTCTAGTAGAGAAAGCTGTACTTTTACCACCAGCCAGTTCAGGACCACGGACAGATCCTTCCACAGACTGACAGCGGGGTTCAGCAGCCTGGTGGAGGATATGGGATCCCATTTTCAGCATATATGACAAGTTCATTTCATGAAAACATTCATACAAGCTGCAGCTGAATTTTTCTACTATATGTTTAATGGTCCAGCAGCAAGACTTGTTTAGCATTTGTCAAAATAAATGAAATGCTCACAGTCCCTCAGCTCTGGAAACCTAATTGAATTTGCCACAGTTATTTGCCCAAAAGGTTTAATTTTGTTACAGCAGAGGCTGTTTACTCTGGTTATATTCCTCGTGGAGCTCTTTAATGTCATGCATTTATTGCAGAAAGGGCTCCAACAGCACTGCAGCCTTTCTGTTAAGGGTCAGTGAATGTTAACATATCATGGCTGCTGTAGACTGTAGACGCAGCTCAGTTTTAAGCCTTCTACCCGAGTTAGTTTGGCTTCATCTGGTCTCCAGATGGAGGAGACAGAGGGAGAGTTGGAACTTGATAAAAGCAACTTATGTCGTCAAGAAAAGGAGCGAAAAGAACAGCGACTGCAAGTTGCTCAGTAAAGGACAAAAGTTTAAATGAGTTGTAAAAAAAATGGCAAACAAAACCTCGATCTCTCTGCTGCTTACTTATTCATTGCCTCCTTATTGATAAATCTTGCCCCTCGCCTTTACAAGAACACATAAATCTTTCTATTGGAGCTTGTTAAAAAATATTCCTTCACATTCTTTTCCTCCGTCTCTTTTGAGCGGTGTATCACAGATTAATAATTCAAACTGAGGGGATATAGAGCGGCTCGCCATGTATTTTTTCATATAATTATGTTGTCCATGTCAGATGGGGTACTTTTTTAACAAGCGTGCAGTTTACATTTAGAAATGAAGCAATGAAAAATGTATCAACATGGTAAGATTCCCATTAAGGGGTCAGGTGATGGCATGCATAGTGTGGGCCTTAATATGGAACTGAGCATGAAGATCACGGATACACAGTAATGGTATCTGCATGCAACAAAACATTACACAAGACAGGCAGAAGGAACCTGGTTTTTCTTTGTTATTTTCATGCTTAACATCATTTTTCATTAGCAGCGTTTTGACGTAAGCAGACCCCTCATGTCCAGGAATGGACCAGGGGGTAAACTCAAGTCCCAGCAGGTTTTCTTGACCCCTCTTCCACAGATCAGGGTCATTTTCTCTCTCGCTGCCTCACCCCTGACACACACCCTGTGGAAAAGGCCAGAAACACTTGAACCACAGGAGACTTAAGATTCATGACTTCCTCATTTTCTTCTACACATGAAAGCATTGCTCTTGCTGTTTGTTCCTCTCATTGTTACGACACCCTGCTATTTCTGGATTTCTGTTTCTACCTCTGTCGAATACAAGGAAAAAAAATCTCTACAGCAATTTCAGGAATTATAAATTTGTGTAATAGTGTGTAGCGCGCCTCCATCAACAGGAGCTCTACTCCATCAAACGAAAGGTGGCTGATTTCCTTCTCTTAACCTCGTTGGACTCACTGGATGTGTACTCTGGCTCAACAGATCTAGTGTTTATTTTCATCATACTTAGAGGGAATATAATATTCCTTTCATAAGGGAGTGGTATTATTAATACATGAATAGATTGAGTAACCTTGAGTCTCTGACTCCAACACTTCATTCTCTTTCCATCGTTGCCATGGCAATGCTGCAGCAGCTCCTTGCAGCATCTGAGTGGGTTTTTTTTTCCAGAAGCCCAGCAGTTTTCCTTCCAGTGGGGTTTTCTGTTCTTCCTAAAACTTCTGGCATGAGGACGACCCAACGGCCAACATAAATAGTTATTTACTGTTAGAGACAATGAAGCTATCAGAATTTACTTTAACTCATTTGATGTTATCTGGCAAAAACATCAGAATATGCTGTTTTTCTACAACCCAAACATAATAGTAATGAACTTTAAGGATTAGTAGGTATTATGGGTAAGTGATGGGGAACAAAAGCACCGTTTTATTTATACAAAAGCCTCGCTCACCATTCTTCTCTTTCATGTCTGTATTGACGAACCTTAGGGGTTTGTAAGGTCTTGAGCTCAGCATCTTGGGCCCGTGTCTAACCACTCTCTACATGGAGGCAGCAGCTCACACTGTCTGTCTCTGCAGCAGTTACAGCTAAGCTTCAACCCAGGGGAGTTTCTCTCCAAGCTACCTGAAAAACAACAGCGAAGGAAACATTTGGACACCACATCAACAGCAGCCTCTGCGGGTTTATATTTCTCCCACTCTCCTTTCTGCTACTAATTCCCTGTTCTGCCCCTTTGCTTTTATTTTTACATTATTCATGTCACATTCCTGCTCTTTCTTTCCAAATTCATTGCTTGGCATGTTACTTCCTTTAGTTATTCCTTTAAATCCTTTTCGTTCGTACTTCTCTCTTCCTCCCTCTTACCACCACTTACTCTGGCTTCTGCACCCTCCCCTTCTGCAGCCCGCTGTACTCCAGCCAAGCTCCCGTTCCCCACCACATATCTTTACCCGGGCAGTGCTGCCAACAATTAGAAGACATTACTGCCAATTGTGCCACCTGCGGCCCCCTGAAAGGCTGGAAAAGAGGAGAGGAGGGGACGGCACTGTGCCAGTGGAGGTGGGGTGGGTGGGTGTTTACGTGGTGGAGAGGTGGAGTGCTTTACAGCTTTCTGGATGCTGCCACAAAGCGTAGTGTTTAATTACCAATAAGCTCTGGTTTAATCAGGGGCCTGAATGCTGCTGGATGGACTGACTGCAACTCTTTGCAGAGGATTTGGGTATTTAGGAATAGTGGCTGCATGTTTGAGAGAGGAGACATGGTTGAAATGTTTGGTTGTGAAAGAGTGAGGCGGCGGCTTTACAGGCAGTGAAAAGGGGTAGCTGTGTGAAGAGGCTCATTATTGTTTTGGCCATAATTTGTTTGTTACAGATATGAGATGGTGAGGAATAGATTGAGAATCGTGTGTGTGTGTATGTGTGTGTTTGCACATCTTGACACCTGCGTTTTAGCCAAGCGCTGGCTCGAATCATCATGAATTGAATGTATTGTGTGCAGCTTGAATCAAAGCTGTCTTTTCTTTTGGTCTGGTGAAAAAAACGAGGAGGTGTATGTGATGAGATTTAGCCCACTGCCAGAAGCAATTCGCTGCTACTTCAGACTGGAGAAGGGCTTCATCCCCCTAACCTGCCCTTGAGATGACTTTTGCACAGAGAAATATTAACACACGTGAGATAGGTGCACACGGTGAGGCATGCAGCTTTGGCGTGCACATTGCGGTTCATGCATTGCCTAGAAAAGCACACACTCTGTCAGAGACAGAGTTAGCATTGGAGTTGTAACAGGTTGTTTTTATGAAGGCTGAAGCCAGTGGCCAGATGAGAATTTAATCCTTCATTGTGTTTTAAATGGATGAACCAGAGAGCTTAGTGAAGGCTGGAGACACTGTAAGAAGACATGTTCATGATTCACTGTTTGCACTCCTACAGGTGATGGTTTCACCTCTTTTCCACTGACTCGCTGTAGTTAAACAGTGGATTTGCAGACCTTTCTTGTGTGCATTTTTGCATTGAGAACATGTGGATCACAGCTGTAACACACACTCACATGCATGCACACACACATACACACACATACAGGCACGCACACATGCTATCCTCCCAATGAATAAATGATGTGTCATATGCTGTGACCCCTTTCCCTTGCAGACACACACTCACCTTGGTCACATACAGATGAAGCACTCACACAGCCATGCATGACAGGTCAGCCCTGGTTATTGGAGAACAGATGTTTTGAGGTGCTCTGCTAAAATCAGTGACAGGCAGTTTTTGGTCACCCACACATCTATCTGTACTCTTTCCATCCTGCTGTTCTCCATCGTCAGTCGCTCCCTCGCCTCTCACCTAAATGCATCTCTAGAGTCTTGATGAGTAATTGCTCAGGGCTTTAGAGAAGAAAAGAGATGGAAAGAAAAGGGAAGGTGTGTGAGAGAACATGAGAAAGCAAGCAGGAGTAAAGGAAGTGTGCCGTAGGTAGGACCCATAGAGTGTGCTGGTGTGTTGCAGGCATAGGTGCACATTGGTGGTTGTGAGTGTAGGAAGTGTGTGTGTGTGGGCATCATTGATCTGCTGAAAGTGCAATGTGTGTGCTGAATTAGAGGAGCAGGCTCAGAGCTTTGAGCTTGTAAAACACTCCTGCAGTTATAGCTCTTAGCACTCTGTCTGTCTTTCACTTACACACGCACATAAACATGCACACTCATCCACACAAATCTATATTTGGGTGTTACTTATACTGTCCAGACTGAGTGAAAAGGCTTTTATTTATGCCTTCTCTGTGAATTGGAGACTGTCAGCAAGTTTATCTGGACGGTGCAAACCTGGCTGCTGAAAACATGGATATCGGTTTCTATTTCCGTGTGTGTGTGTGTGAGAGAGAGAGAGAGAGAGAGAGAGAGAGAGAGAGAGAGAGAGAGAGAGAGAAATAAATCCATCAGGAAACAAATAAATGTACTTTTTATCTTTTAAAACATTTGTTCCTCTAACATTAAAACAAGATTGTTTATAAAGTAAAAACATGAATTGTTATCTCAAGAACACGATACAATCTAAAGTGTTTGTTGTATGAATCACTGCAGAACAAAAACACTTAAAATAAACAACTCAGACCATTTCACCATTTGTCGTTACAACATGATTCATTACTGGCCAGTTGAATTAATGGACTTTCCTCCTTTTGTCATTCAGCTCTGAGACCAGGCATATTACCACTGAGAAAATGAACAGAACAATGTAACTCCTAATGGACACAATCTGTCCGACATGCATGTGCAATCAATATTAATTCTCTTATCGGAGGCCCAAGCTCCATCCCATTGTTTAACCGTTCAGTCACATGTCACCTGCTTCAGCCTGATTGTAAGTCTGACATGCCAGATTAGTTTTGGAACCAGTAGGGAGATTTCAAAGCTTATCTCGTGTTATGGCGCAGCACTTGGCGGTACCAGAATAAAGACTTATTTCTGATTTTTTAATTTATTTTTTTGTTGGATTTCTTTGTAGAGAAACATTCAGTAACGTTGATCAAAACTATCATCATGAACTTGATGATGGCAACTAAAACATTTAATTCTCATTAACTCTATTCAAGACTAGATTGCAATGGTCAGGTACATTTTTTAAACATTATATTAACTCTTTTAAAGACCAGATACTGGAGGTCCTGATTACATTTTTATCTATGGGTTCTTTGTTTGTACTATTTTGCAAGTTGCTCAATAATGAAACATTTTGACTAAATATCATTTTAGCAGATTTTTATCCATTTATGCAATTTTGCAATAGATAGTGCAGCATGTAGTTCCTACATTAAAGATCAACTTTTCTCATTTGCACTGGTTCCTAGCAGGAATGAATGCCTTGTAAGTCGTACTCTGGGGAAAATAGCTACGGTGTGCCTGTTTCAGGACAACTAGAAGTGAGCCTGATCAGTGTTGAGCTTATTTCCTGGTATCTGGATATCTCACCTCTGATTGGCTAACAGCAACATGATTCTACCACTGACTCAGTTTGCTCTGCAACGTTGATGTTTTATCTCCACAAATAACACAAGCCTGGAGGAGTTCTGCTGTGTGGTGGAGTTGCTAATGCTAACGGTTAGCTTCTACTAGCCGAGACGTTCTCTGCTGTTTCCTGGACGCTAAACCAACAACAGCCTTCTCCGTCCTGAGTCAAGATACGTAAGTCCATGAATGTTCAGTGACAGTGTGACGTAGATCTGTCAGAATTTTCTAATCCTTCTATTTTCTATCAGAAGCTAATGCAGGAGATAGGTGTAGGAGACTATTTTCATGTTCAGCCTGCATGAAAAACTCAGAGTGACTGATTATAACCAGAAATAATGATTAAAAAATAGTTTGTCAGTGAAGTTGACCTTTAACAACAAACCATGGATTTGTGTGGCTGAAAACAAGGTTGTGTGAGTTGAACTTGAGCATTAACAGAATTCCCTCAACAGAAATACTCAACAGCAACAAAATTATTCTGTCTGGCAGAAATGAACCTTAAACACTCTGCTTTGGCAAATTACAAAGACATTCCTTTACAAATAAATACTGTCACATCCTTCACCCCTAGACCCGAGTCTATACTGTGCCTAAAAGCTGGGTAGTCAAATTGAGGATGCAACACTTGACAGACCAGTGCACTTAAAGAAAACCCAGATTGTTAGAAATGACAAGCAGTTTGTCTTGTTAATATTCCATAATCACATATTTAAATAATCTGTCCACTTTCCCTAAAGTAGTTTCTCTTTGTGAATATTAAAATAGAGTTGACAGCAGTTAGGACAAATATGTTGGAAAGCCATTAATGAAAATAATCACAGAAGAATAAAATATAAAAAAACAAGTTGATGACTATAATATAAGCATGATGAATTAAAAAAAGTAAAAAACACTGGGAAAAAAAAGGAGAAAGCATTAAAATCCCACCCCACCCATCTGCTGTTGACCATTATCATAATGAACTAGCGCCCATCTCCATACAAATTACTGCTTAAATCCTTGAGAGCTTCTGGCAGTCCTAATGTAGTGTCTCCAAACTTCCCTTAAATGACGTATTGATTGTGCCAATCAATGCACCTAAAAAGCCATAAGTGCATCTGGTAACCATAATGGTGGCACTTAAGAGAAGAATGCATGAGTGTAATATTCACTGAGCATCATTGTCGGTGATGAAGGGAGGAGGGAGCGGTGGGCGGAGGAATGTGGTGCAGGAGAAGATAAAGTAGCAGCAAATAGAAAGAGTGAGGTGGTCAATTAAAATGCAGAACATGCTGATACGATGATGGACGAGTGGTAGAAGAGGTGGTTTTGATAAAAGGAACAATGAAAACGAGTTTTCTTTTGTTTAAGACACATATTCTATTACCCCTCTTTGGCACTGATGAAGTTTCTGATCAGAAACTATAAATAAAGTGTTTGTCTTTCACTTTTATTTCCCTCTGCTGTGATGAATGTTGTGGGAAGGAGGGGCTTCTTTCCTCCATCAGTCATTCCTGTCCACCCTCTTTCCATCCATCCATCTATTGTTCCCTTCGCCCGTTCTTTGTTCCACCACATTTGCTCTTGAGTGGTGATTTGTGTCAGTGATGCTCTGACACAGGGACCTGGCTGTGAATATGAACAAGTGCAGATAGTCTGCTGCATTAAGCATGACAACTGATCCTGATCCTTTGTGGGACTGAAATGACAGTAACAGGAAGTTGGCAAAGTAATTTCAAAATAAAATTTAGATGAAACTGAGAATACATTAAAGGGACACTTTGCAACTTTTTAATATTTTTAAATCATTTTCTTGAGCCATTATGAAAGGCCACCTAGCCCCTGCCGCCCCTGTGGCCAGAATATTCCACTTGAAACTTCACAGTTGCCGGTCCGGTCTGTTGGGACTTAGAGTAATTTGAGCTTGACATTCCTGGAGCTGCAGTCTGCTTCCAGCATGTTTCCTGCATATTTTAGATCATGAACACAGCTGATTTGTCTGATTTAGTGATGAGCCGCTCCCGTAGAAACCAATAAAGGCTGGGGAAACAGTTCAGCAGTTAGATTAAGGTGTTAAAAAGACAAACGCACAGTGAGGAGAGATGAGTTTTACTTTTGGTTTTGCCAATGAACACTAGGGGGTGCTAAAAACAAGCCCAAACTGACTAGTGTCCCTTTAAATGCCTCGCAATTTTAAAACCATTTTAAGGCTGTCAAATTTCCTTATTTCTAACATTCTTTAGGATACAAACTTTGTCATTTTACTAGGATTCCCTATCACCTCAGTGGAGGAGTGCATGTTGTCCAGGTTTTGTGGCTTTAACTGTGTGCATTGCAGACCACCAATTAGCAGAAAAAGAAAACCTTTACACGTTCATGTTTTAGGGAGATAATTCCCTTCTATCCACATTTGGAGAACTCAGCTCTCAGGTACAAGATAGTAAAGTATGTAAAAAATCCTGTTCAGAAATTACTGTGAATGGTTTCCTTTTCTATATTTGACAACACAGCATATTAAAGGGACACTAGTCAATGTTGGCTTGTTTTTAGCACCCCCTAGTGTTTGTTGGTGAAAGTAAAACGTATCTCCTTGCTGTGCATTCGTCTTTTTAACACCTTAATCTAACTGCTGAAATGTCTCCTCAGCCTTCATTAGTGTCTACAGGAGCGGCTCATCACTAAATTAAACAAATCAGCTGTGTTCATGATCTAATACATGCAGGAAACATGCTGGAAGCAGACTGCAGCACCAGGCATGTCAGCTCAGCTGACCGGACTGGCAACTGTGAAGCCTGGGTGGCCTTTCATTAACCCTGTAAAGGGTCATTTTAGCACATTCTGGCTCAAGAAAATGATTTAAAAATATTAAAAAGTCGTGAAGTATTCCTTTAAAGCATGGTGTAGTCCTCTGATGTTTATAGACCTATGAACACAATTGTGCACACGTTTTGTCTACATTTACACTGAAAATATGAAGATGTAGATTGTCTTTTATCTGTTTCATGTTTGCAACCTCTTATTTTGCTCATTTACATTTTGATCAACAGAGTGACTAAAATGTCACAGTTTTAGAGAAGCCATGGGAACGTCTCTCATGATGCCAAACAGGCTGGAGCTGCAGAAACGTTACCTTAAAGGCTGAATCTTTGGCACTGATTTGTATGTATAGGACCATATGTCTGTCTAAGAGGAGGTGAAGAAGGAGCAGGAGCAGGAAAAAAGAGCAGGAACAGTGAAAGCATATTCAAGAAGAGGTGGGAAACCTTTAAATGTAAGCCTTCAAATATGGTCTCACTTAGCTTTTAGATATTCTACCACCTTGGAAAGCCCTGAAGGCCTTCTGTGGCACATCCCCAGCCAATGGACTCATGCATGTTTTAGATGGACTCAACTCAAAGAGGGGGGTGGCGGGGTATTGACCGGTCTAGGATCCACAACAACCCACAGTGGAGCGCAGAATGGAATAAGAGCCTCGGAGAGCATCCCTAAGGAAAACTGCCTAACTAGCACCCGCCATACTTCATACTCCCCTATTCCCACCTCTTCCCTTTACAAGCTTTCAAGACTTTAATACTTGAGGAAGAAGGGCTTTATGTGACAAAGTGCTTGCCCTTTGATAACAACAGTTGCATCTGAGTCGGCCTTTTGATATATTAACAGCTTTTATCTTTTGCAACATGATTCATTTGAAATTCAAAGTATACCCTTTTCTTATTTCTGCTGCTTTGTCCAACGACTGATAAACTTAAGTGCATGTTGACTGATGAGCCTAGCTAGTAACTAGCCTAGCATATGTCTCAGCATATGACACTATCGATTCCCCAAACCACCAACCCTCCCCCTGGCCACCACACACTTAAGCTTGTGTGTTGACACAATACAGATGACCTGAACACAAGAGGGAGATTATCAGAGATCGGGTATCACATTTTAGCAGCCCTTATGTCAGGGTTCATTACGGTCTGTGCATCTATCTTACAACACATAGTCAGTCTTATGAGTGGAAGTGCAGTTGTGTTGCAACCTGTTATTTTGATCCCATCACAACAGTTTGATTGTTTTCCACTTTATGTTTTGATTTGCTGGTGGTAATGGAAAATGTTGAATTACATCTTGCTTTTTGCCAATTTTTAAAAGTGAAATAAACCAGTTTCTCCTTTCTAGATTAAATTTTCTCATTATTCAACCAAAAACTAAAGTTTTTAATGCTGTTTGGTTGTTTTAGCTTCAAGCTTTTTTTTCCTTGTTTGGGAGTTTAATTAAAAAAAAAAAACTTTTATTTTCTTTTATTTCTCACATTTCTCCAAACTTTCAAACTTGTATTTCCTAGTTGGTTAAAGAATTACGAAAAACCCAACATAAACAGTAAAATAAAATTGCAGAGACACCATATAATCAGAACATTGTCTGCAAATATAGATATTTTCACTTATTATCCCCGGGGTCATTTTGCTCATATTCCAACATGTTTCTCAGATTTTCTTTCTTCCAGTCCAATTTTTATTAGGTTACTTTCTAATTGCTGTAAATTTTATTTACTTTTCTTTAAACCATCATAAACTTTACACAAACTGACTAAAACTTTTAGAATCATCTTTTCTTCACATAAAACATTTCCTGTCCCAGTTTTGTTACAGGCATTTCCAAAAATGCTTTTCAGTGATGTCCTGAGGCCAATTTTTTGCTCCTGATGTTGGTGTAGAAAGAATAGTCTAGACACATTTAGCTCTGTGCCACTATATCACTGTGAAAGGTCAAGGGTTAAACACAATGCAGAGGAGAGGATAATTGCGCAGAGTGTCAACCCTGGGGCAAAGTCCTGCAGGCACACACCCTTGCACACTCACATGCACAGACAAACTCATGCACGCATGCACGCACAGAATCACGCACACACACACACCTATGGACCATTGTCTTTATGTATGCATGACTTCACTACTACCATTATCTAAACAATAGAGTATATCAGCTGAATAATTGAGGGACTGAACTGGTTTTGCATACATCAGAGTCCTAGTTGGACTCTATTGAGATCAGATGGTGTGTTTTTACAAATGTCTTCATTATGTGTGATTACAGAAAAACTCATATTCTCTGAGATGAGGGTCAAGACCCGACACATTTAAAAATACAGACAGCATAAAAGAAAAAGGTCAAACACAGTAAATATATTTATTTTACTATATTTATGTATTTGATGGAGAAAATAGACACACACCACATAGAGTTGTTAAGACTCTCGATGATGGCAGCGGCCATAAATATTCAAGAGGGTCAAAAGCTGCTGTCCCCCCAGGCAAACGGAGTCGGGATTATGTGTCTCCTCTCATGTGGTATTTGTGCGGGTTTGTGTAGTATACAGTGGCCCAAGCTTACAACTTTGACGTCTCTTCCTGTGCACACACACACACACACACACACACACACACACACACACACACACACACACACACACACACACACACACACACACTGGTGACATCTGACCTCAATTTAGCACCAGAGGTAGCCTGAGGGAAGGTGGTTAGCTGAAGAAGGGCAGACATCCTCATATGGTTGGAAACTGGACATTGGTCTCTATTGATTGTAAACAAAGAGTTCTGTCTGGGCCTCTGCTTCATCTTTCATCAAGCTCATCATCAACACAAACAAAGCATCTGCTTGTGTTTCAGCAGTTGTTTTATGCAGTTCCAGAAGTGATTAATGCTCTGACCTAATGTCTTCTTTAGTTCTCTTATCTTCATGTCCCCCCAGACTTTTCCTTTCACATTTCCATAGGCGGGGATGATTATAGTAAGAGCTCCAACTATTATTGAATTTCAAGGTCAAAACCATTGTGAATCATATCTTTAATGATGCTGCATTCAAAGTATTCACTCAGGTGGAGTTTTACCCAGCTACACTTCAACAGGGATATTCACAGGATGGGTAATAAATGAATTTTTGTTCAATACACTTAGGCGTACGCACCCTAAGAAAGTCATGAGTACCCACCCACACACCAGGCACAACACACATATAATAAGCAAGACAGATTCAGGAGCAGATGCACAGGTATTTAATTAGGACTGACTGCAGCTGTTACAGTTTATTATCTAGACATTGTGGAGATAAAATGTTTCAAACACACACAAGCGCACACACAGGTCAACCATTTGTTAAAAGGCCCCCCCAAGGGAACATCACTGGTGTGTATTTGTTTGAACAGTGTTCATGTGTGAGTGTATCCTCAAATGCACCACAATTCTTCTCTATGACGTTTCACTGAAGGAAAAAAAAAGAATACCAGCAGATCCACTGACTGCTGTAGCAACAACATTCGTTTTCCCTGCGGAGGCGGCGTGAGGAGACCATAGATGTAGCCACGCTGCTGATAAACTAAGAACCTCTTCCTGCTGTATCTACAGAAGCAGTTGCCTTTGTTCGTCATTTATTTCTCCCAGCTTTTGTACAGATGTTTTTCTTTGCTCACTCTTCCGTTTGTTTTTAAATGGCCATATCTGTGCTAGCTGCTAAAGCTAACTGTATGCCTTCTGTCAACTTGTTCACACTCACAGGTGCATGATTAGGATGCTTCTCACCGGTTTTCTGATTCAACGTGTCTGACATTTACAGAAGATGTTTTGGAACAAATCTGCATAATTAACACGTTGAGTTCTAAGCTTTTGAAACGAACAAAACATCCGCTTTTGAGAATGCTAACTTTTTTGTTACAACTTCTTTGTTGTATGCTGATTTTACCGTCATGCATGCTGAGGTCATTGGTCATCTGGTGTAGTGGTGGAGCACAATAATAACATATATTTGTGCTGTTGCATCGTTTTTGTTCTGCAGAATGTAGTTGTTGTTATAAAACCCATCGGTTTTGCCTTGTTAGCCGTCACATTTGTTTTAGGGTCACTGGTAATTAGCTAATTCTACCCGTGGTACCTTTCTGCCTTTTGCGTTTTCTTTGTTTTATCCTGCCATACATATACATGAGAGCAGAGTAGATGTTAACATCCCCTTCCCATTTGCACTCTGTATTAGGAACTAGGCTAGTATGATTAATGTTCATGAGATGATCCATGGCTATTCTCCTTTCTAGTGGGTCCCACAGGGACTCCTGTGCTCTCTGTTTCACATAGGTCGGCTAGCTACCTAACAGCCTCCTACGTACTGAATGGTTACTGTGATGAATGATTAACATGCAGCCTTGCTAAATGATGGCCAATAGATCATTTATGCCATAACTAGAGAGGAAGACCTAACAGAAACCAGTGGGGAGAGAAAATGTGTTGCTGCCGTGGATCTGCGGTACTTCCACTCCATCACTCTCCCCAAATGAACTGCCCAGCTCCTACATCTGCATTATTTTCCCTTTATGAGATTTATTAATTCATCTCTTGTACAACTCATCCCATCGTTAGCTCATGTGAGTTCATTTCAGTTCTTGGCCTCTCAAGACTCACAGCTGAACGATGCCTCGTCTCTGTGTAGCACTGAACCCCACATCCCCTTTGTTTACCCCTCTGTATTCCCTAGTTCAGCATATCCGAGCCTTTCTTGGCATCTGCGTCTTGTTGCAGTGTTGGTTGCTGCGGTGGTGTTTTGGCCTTGGCCAGACATGCATGCCCCACATCAAACGGTGCTTACCTTGGGTCCGTTCCATTAGACATCAACAGCCATTTCTACATCTCTCAGCTACTCTTTGAATTTCCTCCTCTTCTCTCTGCTTCCACACGTTCTCTCCCTCATCTCCCCATGGAGACAGCTGTGAAACACAGCCTCATTTCCCCATCTACTTCCCAGAGAAATCTAAATGAAAAAATACTACCAACCTTTTCTCTCTGCTGCCACACTACTCACCATAAATGCTGACAAGAGACTCCAGTACCATCGCTGACCTTTTACAAAGCTCTCAGTACGCTCTCACACACATCTTTGCTATTACTGGCGGTGCCTTTGAATCAGCAGAGTCTGGGATGGTGTGGAGGAATGTAATGACACACAATGTCACTTCAATTTTAGCACTCCCAGGCCAGGCTGACACGTGCACCATTTGTCATTATTTAAAGGAGAAAGGGGCTCGAATTCCCAGTTAACCAGTCCAACTTCAGGAGGGACCTTGTGAGGGAGTGGATTTAATCTCTTATACATGGATGAATCTAGGATTATTTTACCTTATATCCCATTAAAATCAAATGTAAAGCCTTGGGTTCTCATGTGTGTTTCTCATGTGTTGTTTCTAAAGTGCTCTACAAATACAGTATGGTATAGTCCTTCTGTATGTTTTCCAGACGCGTCTGTTAGGGATCTAAGAGGCTGTGGCCTTAAATATCGTTTTTAGAAATAGCGCTCAGACTCCTCTCAGACCTGATACACAGCCCCTCCTCTGGCCCCCTGCTTCGTGATCAATAAATAATGGGGTGAGGTGGTGAGAGTGTGCAGCTAACAGATTGTGAGAGAGGGGAAAAAAGCAAAGAGTGAGGGAAGGAGGGTGCTTACTGCATTGCAAAGAGAAGCTGTGTGAGCTGTCAACGGCTGGAGAGATGAGGCTGAGAAAGAGATCAGCAACGTTTGGGAGGGAAGTGAGAAGAGAAAGAAGAGTGAGAAAATTTTAGTTAATCAAACCGAACAAATTAAGAGATGAATAACGCTCTAGAGAAATGGTTCAGTGTATTACACAAACATCTTTAACAAAAGGAGGTTGTTTTTTCTCTGACTTGTCAGAATTACAGCAAATTAGTTCTCTAACAATCAAAGAGAGACAAAAAGATCAAAAATTCAACCAAAAGCTAATTTTTTTTTCTTTAACGTGAGAAAACTTGATGCAGTAGTTTCTCATGTCCTTATACGTCTTGTACCTTTATTTTCTCTACAATCAGACCTGCTGCTGTTTCTGTCGATTATACCCAAATGTCAGGTAATTACCGGCATATTAAGAGCAGTGATTAGCTGCTGTGAAATAATGTTGTGGATTCTGCCAGTAATTAGTTTGAGCCACAGTCAAGTGTGTGAATGCAGCGAGAACAACACAAAGCTGTCTGTTGATCCTGAAGTCTTATAGGAGGCTTTTTCAGTCACACTTGCACTCACATTCATATTAATCTTACATTTTTGCAAACGTGTTTATGTTGTCCAGTTTTATTTTTGGAAATCCAGTCTCTCCGTTTCTCTGGCACAGAAATGTGGCTAATCTAAACGATGTCCATCTGTTGAAACTTAATCAAAATTTCAGTATGGCGCTCGTGCACTGTTGTATGTTTGCACGCCCCTTCTCCCACCATCTCTCCCCTTTTCCTGCTATCGTGTTTGTGGAATTGAAATGCTAATTTGTCAAACGGAGACTGTTCTCATGGTGACCACACATGTTTCGGCGATTTGAATTAGAAGTAGGATAATTACATAAGTTGCTCCCAGCAAAACAGACCTGCTCCCACTGTGAAAAGGGTCTTGACCTGTTGTGCTGCTGTCATGATAGATGGAGGCCATGCAGAGCAGAGCAGGCTGGATTGATGGTCTCAAGTCCACTCGTATTGCCCTTGCAGCTTGCAGTGGCTTGTCATCCGTTGGGGCTTCAATATGGATTTTCTCTTATTTTTAAAGCGGGTCTAATTTAAAGTAAGTGGTGTGTCTCACCCATCAGTTGACACCTGAAAACACCTTTTGTTGCCTGACAGGACAGAAAATTGATGTGTTGTTTTAGCAGAATTATCGTGGCCTTTTATATGTTTGCTGCCACAAGACGGTCAATAATGCCTCTTTTGTTTCTGTGCACCTCAGTGGCCAGTCAGGAACAGATGGTTCTTTGTTATTAATGGAGATTGTTTAGACTTTTTTAGATCGTGGATGTGTTTTAGAGCCTATGAAGACTTTTTACTTCTAGGATTTTCTTTAAACTCTGGTTTGGTGATTTTAAACTAGGATTATTTTGGTTGAATTGACCTAAATTAAAGTCATTTTTCACACAAACTGTGGTACAAAAGTCACTGGTTCTTGTCAGTTAAAAACAAAAGGCAGTTTGGGAGAGGGGTGGAGGGATTTTTTTTTACTTGTGTTCAGATTCTCAAAGCCAAACACTTGCAGCCATCTGCTGTTTTCAGAACCCGGCCTTTAAACTGAATCTCAAAGAACTCAAAAGGTTGTTTTGTCTCCAGTGACGCGTCTCCAACCTGCAGAGGGAACTGTTGCTGTTTCCCGCTTTGTCCCACACTACAGCCAATCCATTAAGACTGTTTACTGTTAGTTACGGCAGACACAGCTACACGTTGTGTTTTGGCTACACAGTCACATCTTTTATCCCTAATCCCTGCCATGTTTGCATAAAATTTCTGACTCCGAGGGCTGGACTGGATTCTAACTCGTGATGCACTTAACAAGAGCTCGGGAACCTTGGGGCATTTGAAGACATGTTCGTTTTATGGAGAAAACTCCTCCTTTGAGCATTGATAAGAAGCAGAGTGTCAACAGAGTGGCCTAGCTTGTCTGGCACTCAATTTTTAGTTTTCTCAAAGGAACGATTTGCTGAAAAAGGAAGGGAAGACGGGTTGATTGTTTCGACAAACTATGTTATAAATAAAGGTATGATAAATGAAAATAAATCACATCAAATCCACACGTTTATTTCAACAAACACGCATCCGTGAAAAGGAATTTCACCTTTAAAACAGAATTAATGCACTTGTATAATGTCACACTAAACGCTGCACACAGCAATTACAGGCTGCTTCAGGCCCTTTTATTGCTGACAGTGATTAATAAAACCGGCGTTTCTTCGTGAATGAAAATGGAAGGTGAACGTAAACAGAAGACCAAAGGGACTAAGACAGCCAGAGAAATCTGGAGCTTTCAGATAAAAAAAAATCCCAGTCCACTTTCAAATTATTTACCTCATAGTCGAGGCATTCTCTGGAAGGTAGGCCTCAGGGGGACAAAGCCCCTGCAAAAAGAATGAATATGTATGTATGTGTGCGTGTCTAAGTTGTTTAATTACGACTGGGATGCGTAATGCTGTGCTGTTTTTTTTTCCACATACGGTGTGTGTGTGTGTACAGCTTACTCCTGTGCTGTTTGTCCAGTGGCTAGTCAGCAGGGACTGGAGGAGAGTGGAAAGAGAGGCTGTGCCAGCAGGCGTGTTATTCCCCGCGGGGAGCTCTGATTAATGAATCACATCTTTCTAACCTAAAGCTGCTACTGTGCTGCTGTGCTTTCACAGCACCAGTCAGCCTCGTGCCAGCCTGCTTCACTGGCACTACACGGGCACCGAGATGAGCGCGGTCACCGCTAACGGGACCAGAGACTTGGCTTGTTTACATTTAAAGTACAACCACAAACTCGATCAAAGTTTAACGGTTCGAGCCTTTGGTGGTTTTTTGTTTTACAAAAACACTTGTTGTATATTGTTACATTTTTATTATGATCACATGACCCTTTATTTAGTTTCTAAAGTTGATTTGCTATGTTACATACTCTACAGCCCATATGATGCTACATTAATGTGTGTTTTTCTCTTTCTTCCATATTTCCCTGATGTCTCTACTGTTCATCCTTGAAATGATCTTTTACTGATATCAGGTATGTAAACGCATCACAGACACAAACACAAACGCTGCATTGCTAACACGTGATGTGTTTAACGGTTTTAATATTATTCATAGCATTACTCGTGTATTTTAGTAGATTTAGTTGCTGATGCTGCTCTACAGTCAGCATTCATGTTTGCTGTGCTGATCTAGACTGTAACACGTTTTCTAACCAGCCTTTTGGTTAAGATTGTTGACCTCTTGACCGACCAGATGAAAATGTTCCTCTAGAGCTCGTTTCATCCTCAAAGCCTCTGAGTACTGAATGAGGATTATAGTCATAAGTGAATGTGAGACCATCTGATCTGGTGCAGGTTTGTGTGTCTGCTCCGTGTGACCTGCGTGACCATCTTGTTTGGGCCGTTGCATCCGGTCTGAGTGGCTTTCTTAATCAATTTTGCAGCAGGGAGAGCTGGCACCATACTGGTAGCCTAGCATCTGTTGTCTTTCTGCTTAACCTGCGTTTCCTTTTATGCATTTGATGCTGCAGCGCGAGGTTCTGCTTATTTTACTTGTTTTTGATTAGCGGTGAAACTAAAATGCCTAATCTGACGAGAATGTAGGTGAGTTTTGGTAAACAGCCAATAAAACCAGAATAATGTTAGATTGTATTGATCCAGAGGAGCTGGTCCCCAGTGATAACGCAATGTCAACCAGTTCTAATGGTTGTGCATACACACTCACACCTAGATAACAGGATGGCTTGAGGCAAATGTTATTGCGCATTGTCAGCAGTGTTCACTATCACACATCAGGCCCACAGAGGATCCCGTAATGACTGTGATGCTTTGAGTGGTGGCACTGCTTTGTGTTTGTGCATGCATGTGTTTAATCTTTTGTGTTTATGGTGGTTACCCCCAAAATCTGCATGTTTATCACGTTGGTTTGTGTTGGATGGAAAATTATTGATTGCGTGCTGGTCTAAACTTGTCAGCAAAGTGGAATGTGATACACAAAGGACTCTGAAATAATCAAAATGCTCAGCACTAGTGGGCTTTCAGTGATACAGTTTCACATGAAGTCTGCTCACTCTATATGTAAATGAGAAAAAAACACATATTACGTCCAAACTCAGGCCACTTATGTGGTCTGATGTAGATGGAGAGGATGCACACTTCAAAAGACCCTTTTGGCTCATTGTCTTTGTAATCTTGGTCCATTTGCCAGTGGTCACTCGTCTTTTTGATAAAATAATTCCTTAATCTCTCTAGTTCTTGTCCTCATTAGTTTCCATACTGGTTTGCATATAAAGCCACCATGATTCACATCAGGAATGATGCTTTTTCAAGGAAAGCCTAATTATTTATTTTGAAAACATCTTCTTTTTAATCTTTTTAAAGAACATTTTCACAAATATGTGCAATGCAATGTGCAACTCCAGTTTAGCTTTACGATGCTCATCTCTCACAGAAGAGTCTTATTTGAAGCTAGTGCATGTATTAAATTAGCCATCAAGGTGACGCTGGTGAAACTTGAGCCTGAAACTTAGTCAAACTTTAAAGTTTTGCTTTGCTTGTGGCTAAAAACTAAACTTTCTAATTAGCTGCTAAGGTCACAGAAATCTCAACGTGCTCAGAAATAGTCACGTAGCATTTACATTCATTATGCTTGGCTAACATTACCATCCTCTTCTCCTCAGAAAGTTATTTTATTCCTCTAGACGATGGCCTGTGTGGTGGTGATTCAAACTAAAAATCTTTCAGAGAAAGAACATGACATTTGTTCTTTTTCCCCTCATGGAAGATACACGGGTAATTAGCTCAGAGAGTGATGAGGCATGTCTTCAGTGATTTATCTTTTTTTACTCGTGATGTTAAATTATTAGGAAGCTGCTAGAGTTAATCTGATGTAGAACATAAAATAGAGTATTTTGTGTGAATCTAAACAATAACTTGCTATACAAGTGTGCTTTTAACATCACCAGTGTATTATTCGTGCAGGCTATGTGCATCACTTTAAGCACCATAACGTTTGCTGTTCTTGCCGTCACCATCAGGGATGTGAGTGGAAGCTTTTAGACCTTTTGAGCCAGCTCTTTTCCGATCACAAAGGACGCCGTTAAGCTCTTAACAGGACTTCTTAGGTTGATTTTCAATTGCTGTCGCTGAGTGAAAATTTCTGCCACAAGATAAAAAGCACTTAATCTGTCAGGTGATGTCAGGGGTGCATGACTGATGTCAAAAGGGAGTCCATGAGGAGGACAGCCTCAGATTTTTTCCCCCTCATAGTTAACTTTGCCTTCATCCAGATGTTTCTGGTTCTCCTCTGTCAGTCATTCTCAATCATGTATTTTTCACATTTCTTCCATCCTTCCTGCCTGACTAACCCTTCCTAGCCCCTGCTGTGCAGTGCTTAAATCCCCCTCCCTCCCCCCATGCAACCTGCCAACACCTGCCTTCCTCCACCCCACCTGAAGGCACTGTCAGTCTGTCTCCCACCTAGTGTACAGTGTCATCCTCCCACTCAATTTAATTGCTCATGTGATAGTGTAATGCATGCTAATTTAGGCAGATGAGATGTGTAGCAGTGGAAATGCCACATGTCCCAGCATGGTGTCATGCACTGGTGTGATCACTCCTTACTTGGTGGAGAGGCAGTGGAACAGCAGGCTGGACAGCTGGAGGAGGGGGTGAAGACGGGTGATTACAGGAAGAGATGAAAACAGAGGCAGCAACATGGACTTATTGTTGGTTTTCCAGAGTTGAGAGTATCTGAAAACCAAGGAAAGTTGCTGAAACTGGTTTATTTAAAACAAATCCTCATTTAGGCATCAAAATCGACCTTCGATCAGACGAGTCTTGATTTAGTCCATCAGCTTCTTCATGTCGTCTACTTGTGCTGTGAAGGAGTCAGGTGGGGAATGCAGGGCTCCATATTTCTCATGACACAGCAGCAGCCCATCTGTCCTTATTGTAATTCATTGAGGGTGCCTGCTGACTCACTGTTTATTTTTCTCCACTGTCACATTATTCCGACCGGCTAGAGATGACAAGCCAAGGTCACACACGTACATGCACATCCTCTCCTTGAGGTTTATTGATTTATAGATCATTGGCAGCTCCAGCGACAATCATTTCACCTCTAGAAGTAAATCAAGTCACTACGATTACAAAGTTTAAATGCTGGCGTCCAATATAGTGGTTTTAGTTTGTTTCTGATCAGTTACCATGGAGACCGTCTGTGATAACGAGGCATTCTTGGACTTGAGTAAAAATAAAAAGGATTTGATTTTTAAGCTGTAGTGGTTCTTAACTTCAGAATCATTATTATTACAACCCCTGTCATTATTATTGAAACCATGCTGAGCTGCTGGTCTCACGGTGACCTCAGCCATATATTAAAATGCTAATCTCATCAAGCGTCCTGCAGCCACTGTCCATCTCATATCACTGATTCTTTTTATAATCTGTCTACTCTTGTGCCAGCCTTTACTTACTGGAAGAAGTATGCATCCCTGTCTGATGGGAGAAAACAGATGAGAACATAAATAATGTATCATGTTCTCCTCAGACAACGCTTTTCTTTTCTCTGATTCTCCTCGTGGTCTAAATCAGCTCTCCTCCACTCTCAGCCTCATGAGTGTTTTCTCCGTTTTTCCCTCATCTTCCTCTGCATTTGTTGCTTTTTTGTCATTCCTGGCTTACCTATCATCTTCATCTCATCACACTGAATGCCGCTGGATGATTTCAGCCCTTTCAGAAGCCTCCCAATTTACTTGTCTGCCATGATTTTGTGCAACATGTCTAATGGTGCATCTCCCAGTCCATTCGCCCCCCCCCTCCCTTTTAAAATATGCATGGCTGCCATTGCTCCCACTAGATCACTGAGCGGACAAAGCTCATCTAAACGGAGCTTAAATTATGTAGGCTGAATACCAGCGTGCTTTTGGCATGCAAACCAGCTGTTAGTGTTTCTATGGTAATGTACTGAGAGCTAAAAACGTGCTTTTCCTCTTTCTGTTGTTGATACTTTTCTAGAGATGCAATGTGCGTGTTTACATGTGTGGATCAGTGCTTAACCCTTGAAAACAGGGTTTTCATTGAGCTGAACTTATTCAGACGAGGATTTGTTTGAAGCAGAGGTGTTTGACGCAGGCAGACGGGGAACACAATGTAAAATTTACAGCATCTGTTGTTATTAATATTTATCTTTGTTTTCCTGTGATCTGACTTTCTCTTTTTGTTCTGGGCTGACTGTATAAGTTATAAACTTCAGGTTCCTACTGATTTGAACATTAAATTTAGCCATACTGGTATTTCAAAAGCCTTCTAACTTTCATTTAATAGTATAGATTTAGGTGTACGAGTCATGGCAGGACCCGAGTTCTACGACCTCCTCGTGTTTATTTTACAAACATTCTTCACTTGACTCTCTTTCTAGCCCACTGAACTTTCTAGTTGCTGATTAAAATAATTAATGCACCGCAGCTGCTGCAGAAGTTTATAATTCAAATGAAAAAACAGCTTTAAAAATCCTGCTTTGAAGCGCTCAACTATGTGCTCTAAAACGTGGCTACAGAACATATTTTGCAGCATTGCTCCAAGCTCATACAACCCGTAAATGAACAGGAGTGAGTGTAACACCCCCCTCCTGCTGCTCCTTGCATGTGATTTGCAGTGAGTCACTCTGCTTCTCATTAATATTCAGAACTGCACTTGGTTTACTTTGTTTGTTGCTGCTGTCTTTTATTTCGTTGTCCCTCTTTGAGCAATGGCCATTTTTCCACCTACACAAAGAAACAGAAATACAGAAGCACTCTCACCACACACACACACACACACACACACACACACACACACACACACACACACACACACACACACACACACACACTAGCGCTGTCACACTAACTCACACAATAGTGGCTGGAAAGCCAACCTGATACTCGCTCCATTCATGAATATTCATCCACACCTGCTTCCGGCAAAAAGTTAGAAGCTGGTTTTCTAGCTGCTTAAGCACACGTTAGGCTCTTAGTTAGGGTGTTTGTTTCCACACACACTTGTTTTCTCTTGTATTCATCTCCAGCTGAAAGGTTGACACTAATGTTTTTGCCTCTGTTAGCGGAATATCTCATGAACCCCTGGATGGATTAGAGTAAAACTTTCTGAAAGTGAGAATTGCACATATATTCACAATCATTTAACTTTTGCAGTTAACCTCATTTATGACGGCCAAATGCAGAATAACAGTAATTCTGTCAGAGCTACCATTTACCATGGTAGTAGCTGAATGTCATTCACAAAAGATAGTCTGAAAGCTAAGAGTACATCATTTAATTTTCAAGATTTGACATCAGATTCTTTTGGATTGAACCCAGACATCATCTTGTTTTTTCCCAATCAAATAGCAAAGATTACCAAATTTGTCGGATTTTGTCTTTTCCTTGCAACTTCACAAACCTTTTTCATGGAACCATCTCCTGCTAGCTTTGGGCCGTCAGAAGCTTTGGTGTTAACCGTGATCCCTGGTGAATGGCGCTCACTGATCTATACCTCAAGGAAACTCTGTGATGTCATCTTACCACAACGGTGATGCAACATCAGCGGAGGATTTGGAAATCACTGTAGGCTAGAGAGAAGAAGGTTCAGGAGATTAGAGTTTTGGTGAGCAGGGCTTTGCGGATTGACAGCGCAGCCTCAGGCTGTGAGGGTATGTATATGTTTACATGGAGGCTGCCATTTTTGCCAGAGTCTTTGACGGAGATTGTTGTGCCACAACACTCAGCTTTAGTTTACAACTTATTTGAAGGTGTTTGGTTTAGTTCTGCCTGTCTGTCCTGACTTTTATTTAGTTTTATTCTGTTTCTATGCCCCCCATTCCTCTTATATCTTTTTTGTCAGTCAGTTCTTTCTTATTTCTACGCTCCTGTTTTCTCCCTTATAACCATTGCAGAGTTGATTCGTCCTATTCCACATGAGGCTAAGTGTTGGCAGACTGTGCTCAGAGGCCGAGAGAATAAGGAACTGCAACATTCACTCAATATTAACAAGAGATGTCGGGCTGCTACATTCACAAGGAAAAAACTCAATCTTTAAACAATTACATGATCATCACATTCACAAATGCTTCCTATCCAGTAGGGATGTGTATTGATAAAATTCTGGCGATACGATACGTGGAGACGATATGATATATCACGATATATTGCGATACATTCAGCCAGACGATATTATCATTTTTTTTAGACTGAATTTATTGTAGGAAAATTCAATAAACAGTCCAAACTGATACGTAACATGTTTAACATGAGGTATCTAAACCATAACAGAGGGATTTACATTTCAATGGTGGAAACAAAACTCACTGCACACTGCTGCCAACTAGCGGTCGGCGTTTGAATTGCACCAAAGGAAAAGAAAATACACAACTGTTTACATGTAAATTCTTCCAAAAATTTGATAAACTGCTTTTGAATATCGATATTTCCTTACATCCCTACTATCCAGCAAGATGGACGTTTGAGTGTTTAGAAACGGCAGCAGAGGAGACTCATTAAAACATTGAAGTTGGTACTGTCCATTCACATAAAGGAAATGATGAGTGTCTTTTCTAACTGTAAATGTGGAGGATGGAGCTGAATCAGAGACGACGAAACAGTCTGAAGTTTATGTCGTTATGACGACAGCACTCAGGTCTTTTCCTGCCGTAGAGAGGTGGGTGTATGGAGTTGTGCCCATGCATTAAACCTGTTTCAGGATGAAAAGATAAAAGACACACTGGACTCTTTGATGTCATTTCTCAAAGACCACATCAGTTAAACACCAAACCAAATAGCACTTTTTAACAATACCCATTTTCACATCAGAGCAGCTGACTTCAAGACTTCAAACATGGTTGCCCACTTGGATGAGCTGATGATTCGATATCCTCAATTTATTTGTTGTATGAAGAGTTCTTTTAAAAAATTGATTCTAATGAGAAGTGTTTTTTTTTTAAAGTCTTTGCTCGTTGATGTAAAATACACACTGCCTAGCCTAAAAAGGAAGGAAAAGATATGATGCTGTATTTTTCTTGAGCTCCAAGTCTGTGTTTCACCGTTTTCTGAATAATAATCATATATTTTATTCAGTGGAATAGGAAACTGTAATCTCCATCTTGGTTATGGGCTACCACTGACAGAATGTGTAATTAAAATAATATAAGGTCAATGCAGACAAAAAACAAAACATCAAACTACCCACAACTTCCCACCAAATGGTTACGCACGCATGCACGCACACACCATTACACTGTCATTAAATTAATTTTGTGGGCTGGATGTAGAACAAGTGTGTATCGTGTCTTCGGTAACGGTTTATAAATTGTATATAATCACAATATTTCCATCGCATTGATAGATTTATCGTTGTTGGTGTGGTCCTCTGTAGGATCTTCATTGTTTCAAACGTGTCTTACATATAAATGTTTGTTTCTTTTATCCCAGCTCGGCAGCAGGAAATTACCTCATGTTGACTCATTGGCAATGATCTAATTGTTGATCATTCATCAATAGATTTCAGCAAGCTCATTAACTGTTTAGTTTCCATGCCAACAATCATTTAAATGAGCAATTAGCAAACATATTTAAACATTTGTCATCAAGCTAAAAGTTGCATTTCTGTAATATTTCTAAATGTGTTTCTGTCTTCCTCTTTTTAGTTCATCCATTTTTTCCACTCATCCTCTCTCTCCCTTTACCGTGCACTTTGAGACTATTGGGATGTAGTCTGCAATAGTCCTGAGATATGTCCACTTTTCATGCTCTCATTCTCACACTGGAACACCAACATGGTGCCCAATTACATCTCTGGACAATGCTCACCATAAATCATCTACTGCACTGTCAGACACTCAGGGACTCACACTATCTTCTTTTTCTGCTGCTTCCTGCCTCTTTTGTTCCTCCTTTTTTCTATTTATGACCTGGTTCAGAGAATTATATTGCAGTGCAGACGTGCTTATCCCTCCTTAATCTGCATACCTACATCAGTTTATCTTCTGCTCATTTGCCTTTCAGTCCACGGTGTTTGAGATGCATTTTAATTAGATTTTTCCTTACCTTTGCCGCTCGATTTACCTTTTCATCAAGGCAGCCATTTGTCTTTATCTTTACCTTGTTTGCAATTTGGTGACGAGGCTTTAAAGAAAAGCCTTTTTTGATTAATTTATATAAACCTCAAGTTTTTGATGTTTGTTAGGTTAATTGTTATCATAAATGTTGTTTGAACATCAGTCGTAGCTTGTGCTTTTGTGTTTTCTTTGTTTTCTTTTCCTTTCCTACTTTGCATCTCTGGCATCGTCTTTTCACTTCTCTTGTTCTTTTTATGTTCACCTGCTTTTCTTTCCGTCCCCATGTTGGGGAATGCAGCAGTAAATGGTCGACATGAGGAGAGTTGGAGAAAGAGAAGAGTGGTAGCGGTCAGACTTTGTAAATGGAAGAAGAATATGAACTGAGGAGGAATTTGGCTTTGTGCCAGACAACTCTGCTTTAAATGTTATAAATCTAAGTTTAATTACCTTAACAAGGTGCCTTGTGTCAAAGCTACACAATGTGTCTTAGTTTAAGAGCTGGACTGGATCCCAACTGCACGTGGAAGTCCATGAAAATGAGCCTGTTAAGCCACTCAAACATTTTTATGATTACTTGTTTAATAAATGTCATTTTTAAGAATAGTGGGGGCCTAAATCCACGTGTTTACTTGTGTTGCTTTGCAGGAGACGTGTTTCATTTGTGCTAGTTTTTTTTTACATTTCTGTGTTTGTTGCAGTGCAGCAGGTGAAGGTCTAGTTGTTCTCCATGTGGTTTTGTGTAACTGTCCAGTTTTTACACAGTGGATTCAATGGACCACATCAGGACACTAGTGCACGTGTGACTGTTTCACCATGGAGAAAGCACCTGTTTGTTTTTTAAAGCATAAAATTGATCAAAAGTTTAGCGGTGCATCATGAAGCTTTTTGTTAGTCACCTAGGGTGACCAGATGTCCCACTTTCTGCAGGACAGTCCTGTATTTTCATTACTTTTCACATGCCCTACAAATTGAGACTTTGTCCCACGTTATTGACAGTCTTCGAGTTTCAATCTCGCGGAAAGCTGCCTGTTGCTGTCAATCATACTAGGAGGCGGGACTTTAATGCAGGTCCGGAGTGTGTGAAGCGTGCACACGGACCACCAAAACAGAAGCATCGGTGAGCATGGAGGAAAGATGAGCGTGGTGGAGAAAATGCTGTAAAGACTCTTGGGTTAAAAGTGTTCAGGGTGGCTCTGACAGAGTCGTTGTGATGTTTCTCAGAGTCATTTTTTCGTGTCATGGCGACGAGTCCGATATGAAATGGTGCAGAAAATCTGAGAGTCACAAAAAACATGTTCAAAGCAATTAGACAGGTTCATGCTACAACCCAAAGATTCTAACACATGGTGCTGGGGTTGTGTTGTTTCAGATACATACAAACTCTTTTAATGCACATCAAACAAATAATGAGAGAATCATTACTTATTCTCTGAATTTTGAGGGAAAATGTAACTGTAAGGAACTCTATTATTTTATTTATTTTAGTATTAGATTAGATCTGATTTTTTTCCAGATATTTAAGTCAGTGATGTTTTTGCTCTCCCCTAAATATCTACTATGAGATTTGTTGTCATTTTTGGAAAAAAACAAAAAAAAAAACACCATTTTGTTTCTAAATTAAGAAAAAAAATGCAAAAACGTATGGATATTTTTTCAAGAGGATGTTGATTTTAGTGGAAAATTAATTAAAAACAAACATAAATAGATCTAAAAATGTTACTGGTACTTTTACTGTCATTCTGTTGTGGAAAATATTCAATGAAAACTCTGAAAAGCTGCTTAAACCTGCATTTTTTTTATTGTGGGCCTATCTATGTTTTTAAATGAGTTGATGGTTTTAAATCATTTTAGCTAAAATTACTCAGAGCCACTATAGAAGGTCCAAAGAGCCTGAGTTAAGCTGTGCTAACTTTAGAGGAACTGTGAAGCTTTTGCTGTTTGCTTGTTCAAGTTGAATTCAAATAATAATACATGAAATATATGATAATTATAATTTCATGTCATTTAACAGTGATGTTAGAGCTAAAAGGCAGAATAGACGTTTTTGTTTAAACGTTTTTACTTTATCTTGTTGCATTGGAATTTCACGTTGTCCCACATTGGCAAGTTGATCTGGTTACCCTATAGTCACCATTACATTTTATTCTTAATACTTTGAAATTAAATTGTAGACTTTAGATTGCGCTGCTGTAGATATGTGGTTTGTATTTGTTTTTTGGTATATTCTCTCATCAGTTTCATTTAATTGAATGTGTTGGAGTGTCTGGATTTTACTGCATCTTGGTGTTTCTCAGTGATGAGTACTGTCAGCCTGCAGCACACTTGTTGGAACATTGATAAAGAATATGTGTGTTTGGCAGCTGTATCAGTAGAGTGTCCCTTTGGCAGTGTGTTAATTAAAGTAGCACATGCCAACCTTGAACACTCAGAAATGTTTGCTTTCTGACTTTTGAAGGCCTCTGGAAGTTCCATGGCAGCGGCTGCATATTAATCCACCTATAAACACTTGACAAACATGCAAACCCACATGTGTCGTATCAACTCGCTACATCGTAATTACTCTGCACTGTTTGTTTTATTTCCACTGTTCATTTATGCACTAATGGATTCTGTTAATGAATGGTTCTTGCTCCGCAACACCCCTCCATCTCTCCACCTCTGCTTTCATCTTTCCATCCAAGCTCTTTATTATGTTTACACAGATGCAGCATCAGTCATAAAAAGCTTCTCCAGTGCATTTATTCTAATCAGCTAGCTCATTACTGCATTTTATTACATTCTAGAACGTCAACGCTGAAGGAGGCATTTGGAGGATTTCTATGGTTTTCAATGCTTAGCATTCAGTTCTGGTATCTCTTGATTCCATCGTTATTTGTGTTTTTCCATGAGAACTTAGAGCCACATTAACAAGTAAACTCAGGTTATTTTGTAAAACATCGAGCATAATGAGTATTTTAATATGTTATAATAGAGATAAGCAATCCTAAACCCAGTTTACAGTCTGCAGCTACTTCAGGTAACTCAAATATGACTCTTCAATAACAGTTTACATTATAAAAATCTGAGTTTTTTATTCCTTCAGGGATCAGCAGGGTTTATCCACCTTTAATTCTACTATGACGGGCGGCTGAATGTTTATATTGTTATTCTGTTGAAAAAAATACTGTAAAGAATCATGATATAGATCTGATAAAGTGTTAATGTTGTCTAATTATATGAAAGTACATCTCATCGTGGTCAGAGGTGATGATAAAGTCTTACAGACTATTGAATCAGTTTCTTTATGTGGACTAAAACCGATTCCCAGATTTTATTGAACACAGTATTAGACAGTCAACGTATCTTTACAGCCATAAGGATAAAGAGCCAAGATATGTTCAGGAACAGGATATAAATGTGTGACCTTCAGCAGGATGTGTCCCAGTGTAATAATACCTATCGGAAACATCATCATATTGCCTTTGTCAAAAACAGGAAGCTGGTAATTGGGTTATGTTGTCTTTGAAAGGGAATGTGAGCTGCAGCAACGATGGGATAAGCAGGCCGTCTGTGTTATGTGTCACAACGTGATCAGGTGTGTGTCGACATGGGGCTTAGAGGATGTCCCTGAATCTGATCACAGATGGGCTCTGTGAGATTTCTCCTTGTCATCCAAAACCTAAATCTGAACCAGAATCAGCAGGCGCGATCACTCAGTTCAGTCGTTGTGTATGGCACGGTGGTGTCCGTATCTGTATCCGTGCATGCGCTTGTGAACGTGCATGGATGTTGCATCTGTATATGGCAGATAGGAATCTTTACACTCTGACAGTCAATATAAATGCTTTTATGAGCATCGTTATCAGCCTCCTGGCCTCACATGGTCAGATTGTTTCGTCAGTGTGACAGCTGTACCTTTACGTGGGACTCCAGCAGTCTGGGATACAGACTATATTAGTATATTCTGCCTTTAAACTCACACAAACCTCTCATATATGAGGAGGAAGTTATACCTTCTGCCACTAAAAAAGCATGGCTCAGCTTGCAGGAAGTTTAAATACATCGTTCCAGTTATGGTTATGTTTTATCACTGATTGATAAAGAACTTGTCACCCCGTCTTTTAGCAAAGAAGGACATCGTGTCTGATATCACCCACGGTGAGTCACACCAGATTGTATCAGCAGCAGCAGCTAAAGATCTAGTTAAACCCACTTATTGTCAAGAGATAGATAAAAATAACTGTCTCGCGGCATTTCCTAAAGCACTTTGAGAGTGAGCTTAGACATTCAGGTCACTTTATTAGAGAGTCAAATCGTCTAAAAGGATGAAAGATGGTATCCATTTGAGGGGCGTGCCATATTTTTAATGTCACATGCTTAATGAAAAGTGTCAAACTGTATTTATGAGGAAAGAAACTCACCTGTTGGCAGCCCAATGAGAAATCCACAGGTCAGTGGTTTAGGAGGACCTTACAAGTCATAGAACATTCACACACAGAGAGCAAAACGTGACTGTCTATTTTTTTTTAAGCATTTCAGTTTTGTCAGACGTGACCATTCTGGGTAAGAAGGGCATCCTAAAAAGACAAATAAAATTCTAACTTGGAGGAATAAATATTCAAGAGAGGAGAGTTTGGACAGTAATGCAGCTGTCAGGATGTTAGTGAAAGAGGAGAACAGCAAAGAGAGGGCGGTGTTTATGCTGAAGGACAAAACTCGTGTCTCCTCGTCTCACAAGTCCCTCAGGGTGTCTGACGCTGGTGTTGGACTGCAGGTGGACTCTTCCCGCCCACTCTTCCTCTCTCTTTTCCTCCGTAGTCCTCACTGTGTCACACCAGTCCTTGTTGCCATAGTAACACCAGGCGGAACTGAGAACGAGAGGGAGATGTACAGATAGACAGAGGAGGAGCGGGGAGTCCAGAGGGATGCACTCTTCCATTTCTGTAATCTGCAGGGAGGAAGGTGTTGCCCCTCAGGTTCATCTGTATAAAAATAGATTTGTTTTCTTTATGAAGCAATCCGATCAGATTAATTTCTGCACTTGTCCCCGTGCATGTGATTTCATCAGTTGTTTGAGCTTTACGTTGCATTTTTTAAGCATACTTCAAAGGAAATGGGAGTGCACAGATTAGCATGTAAACATGTTAGAATCATCTCTGGGATTGACTTGTTTTATTTGCTAAAGTCATCCGAAGGCTCCATGCGGCTGTTAACTCGTGTTGTTGTTGCTGTTCTGTTCTAACGCTCGCCGGTGTGATCCATGTTTTAATACCAGTTTGTCAGGCTTTAGCTGTAGTTCAACATTAAAATTCAAGTGTTTGTTTGAAAAGGAAAGAAGTTTGCTCCAAAAGTCTCTAATCTTTTACAAAAGTTAGTCATAAGATCTTTGCTCAGTAAATTTAAAAAAGTTATTTGAAAGAGCTCTAAAATCTGTACCAAAATTGTACCGAAACACTCTTAAAGAATCCTTAAAAGCTATTTAAAAGTAAAAGATCAAAAAATAAAATTACACGTTAAATATTTTAAACTTCTTAGAAAACTCAAGCAACACCTTGATGTTTTATCATTTCTTTTGTCATGTTTTTGAAATGTCAGCTTCGTTTCTGATTGATGTTATTCTTTTGAGATTCTACCATAAATATTTGAGTTGAAACAGAAATAACAAAGATACGTTTTAGAGTGAGCTCACGGATGCTGGACCTCATTAGGGAGTCTTCAGTTCATGAGCAAATTTTCACCCAGAAAATCTGTCATTACCTTTCAGCCAAGGCTCATTCTGCTCCATGAGCAGACCTGTGGTCAATAACACAGTAATTATGGTGCAAGTGTGTGTGTCCATGTTCATAGGGACAGAAGGCAGTCAGACAAACGTATATGAACACACACATTCATGGAGAGTAAGAATTAACCCTGTGAAGTGAGGGGGGTAATTCCATGCTAATTAGTGTTCTGTGTAATCAGTTTTTATTTTGTTGTGCTGCTGTTCGGTGCAACAGACAAAACAAAAGGAAGCTTGCGTGCATTTCTCCCTCACTCGCCCTCTAATTACAAACATATCCAATTAATTACACACAAGTCCCACTTTCATCTGTGAGCACGGAGTGAGAGGACGAGATGAGAACGGGGAGCAGTCAGGCAGGAGCAATGACACACACTGATACACAAGGAAAAAATAATAATTAGTCACACACGGGCATACAGGTTATATATGCACAGACACATCTGTGTCATGGAGCTCATGTTGGCCATTTGACTGATCGTAGCAGCAACCTAAAGTTTTGCAGAGTCTTGTGCATGCGTACCCGTGTGCACAGGAGGGAAGTGGTGAATGCTTACTTGCTTTTAGGTAAAAGGTGTGTGTAATGGGAGTCCCAGAGCTTGTGTCCTAGTTGTAGCTGAGGATTAATGCACACCTGCTGCTTAGAATCAAAGTTGGAGTATCTTTAAAACATTGAAATACAAATCCCTGAAACACACTCTGTCCAGAGAACTAAAAGGTGTGTATTGAGCTAAAGAATAAAAGAATCTTTGGGAGGGAGCTCAGATGTGCCTGTTTCAGGAAATAGAAGTCAGCCAGAGGAGAATCCAGCTTCAGACGACAGGATGTGGACTCTTATTTCCTGATATGTGGACATCTCGCCTCTTATTGGCTAACAGCAACACGACTCTACCACTGACTCTGTTTGCTCTGCAACGTTGATGTTTTATCTCCACAAATAACACAAGCCTGGAGGAGTTCTGCTGTGTGGTGGAGTTGCTAATGCTAATGGTTAGCTTCCACTAGCCGAGACGTTCTCTGCTGTTTCCTGGACGCTGAACCAACAACAGCCTTCCCTGTCGTGAGTCAAGATGGGGGAGTCCATGAATGTTAAGTGACAGTGTGACGTAGATCTGTCAGGATTTTCTAATCCTAGAGTTTCACCGTCTATTTCCTATCAGAAGCTAATGCAGGAGATAGGTGTAGGAGACTATTTTCAAGTTCAGCCTGCATGAAACACTCAGAGTGATCGATTATAATCAGAAATAATCATTAAAAATGGGTTTTCAGTGATCCACACAAATGTTTCTTGCAGTTTTTGTCAAAAAGGTAATTGTGAGAATATTAGGAAACTGGAATAAAACTTACATGAATAATATAATATATGATATTAATGTTATTGTTTCCTCTTAATTCCCAAAGTTGGGTCATTCAGCTGAAGATAAATATAATTTTCTACATTTTTGTGTGTTCAAATCTTGTTTTCCAAACAACTGTCATCTACTCTTCTAAAACTATCCTGCATTTCATGATGCAGATTCCAGTTCTGGAGTAAAAGCTAGCCTCAGCTCATTATTGTCCAATTAAACCAACTCTACTCCTCTGGACTGCAGCGTTTCCATCCTCCTCCACATCCTTCCTCTGAATGGGCATTAGCCCTCTTTCTTAATTGGTGAAAGCAAATGCCGCTGGGCCTTAGGTTTTTCAATTACACACAATGCAGAGTGTGAGGAGACCAGGGAGGCGGTGTACAGACAAATGGAGTGCTAGGAGCCTTCTGGTCTCCAGGTGTTCCCTCAGGGAGGCCATTCAGGTAAAGCAGAGCTGTTTGTTGTTATTTAGTGCCTCTGGCCGACAGTGAGGTCTGGGCACAGAGCAGCTTGGTTGAAAAGGAGGAAAAAATAAAGCAATAAAGGTGAGCAGAACTAGATTTTGTGAAGTATCGTAACATATGGTTGGCAGAGTCAGGTGGAGGAGTTTTAACAGGAAATAAGAAGTGTACATTTAAAAGAGAAAATCTACTTATTGCATTATCAGCTCAGAATATGACTATAGTTGGGTTTGTTGCTGTCCATCGAGGTCATTCAGTGTGTGCGTGAGAAAGATTGATACAAATGGACAAAGCCCAAGTCAAGCTGCAGTGTGAGTAATGGTTGTTCTATCCTCAAACCTCCAGGTCAGAGGACTGAGCCCAGCTCTACTCCAAAGGCATTTCTGCCCTGAGGACAAGTGTCTTTGGCTATGAAATGCTTCTCAGTTTCACCCTCTTAATGCCAAAACCACCGTGAAGTGGACTTCAGCCTGCATCAATGAATCCTCTTCATTTTTTTTTCTTTTTTTTGTGTTAATAACCCATTCAGTAGCATGGATGCATGTATTCACGTCATTCTTCTGCTGCTCCGCTTCCTTCTCTTTATGAAACTCTTCATCACTGACACGCACAGACCAGCAGTTCAAGGTTACTTGCGTTTTCCCCCTTGGTTGATTAGCTATGCATTCCTCCATTTGTGTGTGTGTGTGTGTGTGTGTGTGTGTGTGTGCGTGCGTGCGCGCGCGTACATACATGCATGTGAGAAAGAGAGAAAACAAGTGAGGCAACCTAAAGAGCCGTTATGGTCCTCCTTGAGTTTTGACCACCCTCCTGACCCCCCGGTGCTGACTGTCAGCTCCTTTGTCAGAGTGAGGGAACCCGTGCAGATGTCCCGCTGAAGCAGTCGTTTTGTTTTGAACAGTCTACAATATATTCAAAACTCAGTGAATGAAAGCGAAGAAAATCAAAAGTGCACATGTTAAACACAGATGCTAATGAAACTTTGATCTTAAACTAACCTCTAGAGTCTCCGGCCCCTTCAGCTTTCTCTGGTGCCCGTTCCTATCTGACCCTGCTGCTGAGCTTTAGCTTCTGTCTGAAAGTTGCATCAATAGGTAATCATTTAAGTGAAGCTGCAAATATAAACTGAAGCTTGTACCTTTTTTTATTTTAGCTTAGTTAACTTTTGTCTGTTTTTGGATTTATTGAATGGAAAATTGTGGGGTTTTTACCAGGTCTTGGTAATAATATTCAGATTTGGAGGTAATTACAATTCCTTCAATTGAGAGTTAATCCACATGTGCCCTTTTTGTGTTATCGGAAAAAATTCCGGAGGGGCTTTGGGGCTGGGCTCACAGAAAAACCTGAAATGACTCTTTTATTCTGGGGAAAAGACGCTCATGAAGGTGTGATTGTACGTGCGCTTAAACAACACCCACATCTGACCATTTCTATCTTTTCTTTCTCGTTCACCTTTCCTCATTTTCCTCTCATCAGTGCATGTCTCAGTCCATTTCCCTGTACAATGGCTGTGCTGTTGCAGCTATTCCCCATCCCCTTCAGTCATACTCTGTCCCCAGGCCAAGTCTATGACACAGTTGGCTGGGGCAGAAGAAAAACCCACAGCCCTGACTCATTAAAATGGTAAAGAGCTGGAGCAGGACAGGGCAGCTAATCCCTCCACCAGTTCCTTCCTAGAGCCCTCATCTTCTGGCCTAAGACCCCGAGACACAAACACACATTTAATATCATGGGAAGGCGGTGGGTTTTCTTAAACGTACAACCCGTGGGAGATGGAAACGATAGGACTCAAATGGGACAGTTTAAGACCTGGGGAAGGGGGTGTCAAGTATATATTCATGCATCAGCAAATCATGGGTCTTGGGTGAAGTTTAATTTCATTGTAGATTTGTTTAACTCAATTATTTTTGTGCTTTTCATAAAGAACAAAGGAAAATGTTGCAGCAGTTTCTAACTTCTTGTACAAGTTATTGCATATTAGACACACAGGTCTGTTTCACCAGTAACAACAAACACATCATCATAGAGAAAATAATGAACAGGGACTATTTCAGTAGCTTTTGACAAAATGAATAAAAGAAAATGAATCTTTCAGGCTCAGGAACACTTCAGGTGCAGGCCTTACAAAAGGAGCTGAAAACAGCTTAATTTCCCTAAAGACTAATGCAACTTGAGTACAGTGACAGTAATACTCACTTTTACTAATGCTGCATAACGTCAGCTTCCCAAAAAAAAAAAAAAAATCCTGTACCGCAGTGCACTTTATGGTCTTGATTGTGTTTATCGATTTCACTTCAAACAATCTCAGCAACTTGCAATGCAACTGAATAAATACACAGAGTTACACGTTTGCTGCAGCAGCTGAGATGCGTTACACGTCCGTAAATTAGAGCTGGATTAGAAGCAAATGGGGAAGTTTTATAAGTGCTTACTCAGCAACAGTTTCTGATGGGGGTGGGGGTGAGAGCTGACCTGAGGCGGTGCTTCACATCAGAATGGAGCCGGGTTTATTTAGCTGCTCTTGTGAGGAGACCGTGACAGCTGTGTGTTTGTAACGCGTTAATATGTTATGAAATTAAATTGTATTGATGTTTTGTGTTAAGATTTCCACCTATATGATGGTGGTTTATTAAAATACCATTATGAATATATTCTTATCCCTGATCTCAGGCCAGTTTTTGATGATAATCCTCAAATCTCATATCAGGATGCTCAAAAAATGAAAACCGCTTTAGGGTTTTAGATTTTATTTTTGTATCAAACATGATTATTATCATATGATCTAATGTTACTTATTGAACATTTGCAGACCTCTGTTATCCAGTTTGCAGACGATTGTTGATTTATTTTGATAATTACCTGCTTGGCTGATCACAGCGGTTTCACATTAAGTCTTTGGGAACAAAGAGCTTTCCTCTGAGTCTGACAAATGAGCTGTTTGTGGAAGGCTTTGGTGATAAACAGGCTAAGGTTTTTCTATAAATTAGGGAGGAAATGTGTTAGCTAGTTGCTAAACTGATGGTGACTTCATTTGTAGGCTTCTCATTAGTCTCAGGTTATCTCTGAATATAAAGAGGGTGTGGAATGAGAAAACTGGTTAATTAAAGCACAAAATGCTTTAAGCTTGGGCAGAATTAGCATAATGTAGAAATTAATGTATTCATTATTTATAATAATCTTTTGTGTGGAACTTGGTATTTTCTCCAAAGGCTAAAGAGAAGCAGCATTTTTCTTTTTCAGAAATATTTAATTGTCTTGCCTAAATATCTATGTTGTCCCATTTTACCATAAGATTACAGCAGGTTAGTTTAGGTTCGTATTCTAATGTTTTAGAGGTGGACATTTATTTTATGACACTTATTAACTCATTTTTATGCACTTCTATCGTTCTTTTAACAAATACTGGTGCTCATATTTTTACATTTTGATATTCAGTCTTAAATCTGCACACACACAACCAATTTTGTGTGTGCTGGAAGTTAGCCAAGGGCGCAGGCATAAGGCAGTGGCACGAGATGACAGCAGTAAGATTAAAGGGTGTGGAAGTTGTGAGTAGAGCTATAAGACTGGCAGGTCCATAAATATCACATGCAGGGATACCCCTAATAGTTGAGACTAACGTGTCATCAAACTGCCCCATCATAGAGGACAGACACGCTACTACGAGATTTGTAGGGGACGATGTGACTGCATGTCTGAAGCAGACTGCAGAGTTGTGCTCTAGAGAAAAGGGGAATAAAAATCCCCCCACGCGGGGCATAATACAAAAGTCAATTTAGAGAACTACCCAAGAGGAACTTGCTACATGGATATATTATTTTTCACTTGTTTCTGTGCAAAAAAACATTAACAAATTCACTGGATCTGAAAAGCCAAACTCTTCTCTTGCAGAGGTACCTTACAGAGCTACCTTAGCACTCCAAAATAAATGATTCACAAAGCTTCAACACCCGTCCAAGGCTGGGCTACAGAGGAAGCCCAGACATCCCTCTTCCCAGTGACATCCCAGCCTCTCCTGGGGGATCCAAAGGCATTCCCAGGCAGGAGAGGATATATAGTCCCCCAAGTGAGTTCTAAATCTGCCCTGGAGTCTGCACCAAGTGGGACCTGCCTGGAAAACCTTCAGAGGGCCCAACCTTAGGTTAGCTCCTTTTGATGAGGAGAAGTAAAAGTAAATCTACTCCATGCAACCCCTGTATAGGAGCTCCTCACCTTATCTCTAAAGCTGAGCCCAGCCGCCTCATGGAGGAACTCATCGTAGCCGCTTCTATCCTGGACCATGTCTCTTGGTGGTCATAAGTACGGGTTAGAACACTGTGAGCTCGACAGATCAGGTTTTATTACCCTGTCCCATCAGTTCCATCTTCTGCCCCATCCGACAAGAACTCCAAGATGCTTGAATTCCTTTTCTTGGATCAGAGACTTACCCAACTCAGAGGGAATATTCCACCTTTTTCTGGTTGAGAGTGATGGCCTCAAATTCTTCTTCTTGGCTTCTTCAACATCTCATATAAAATATTAAATCTCTGAAGGAGAACTACAGAAACACACAGAGACAGTACAGATGAGTAGAAATGTGGTGTAGAAGTAGTTTCTTCATGTTAGTATTTAATATATAACATAAAAACACACCATGGCTGGATATTCACCCACTGACACAGTCCCCTCATTACACACACACACACACACACACACACACACACACACACACACACACACACACACACACACACACACACACACACACAAAACATAAGAGTAAATGCACAAACGTACACACATTCTGCAGCAAAGCTATAAAGAGCTGGAGGGCCTTCTGCAATTAAACCTTTGCTGCTGTTTGTAAGCTGTCGGCGCATGCATGCACACAGTAACACACACACACACACACACACACAGACACACACACACACACACACACAAGCGCATAGGGCACGTCTTCTGTTGCATTTGCATCTGGTGCGTTCTTTCTTTCAAGGCTGAGTAGATTTCAGAGTGCTTTGTTGAGATCAGTGTTGCCTGTCTGACTTCGTTACACCACAAACACATCTCCAGGTTTATTATGCCACTAGAACTGCTCAGTATTCAGAGAGGAAGAAAAAATAAGAATTCATTTCAATTGTGGATTTGTTGATCTGCTTTATGGAAAACTGCGTGTGTTCAAGGATGAAAGGGGAGTTTTGATCAGGGGAATGTTTTATCCCTTTTTTAATAGGATCATTTTTGGAGTTTGTGCATCTTGGTGGAATTCTTTGTATTGAGATTCCAGCTGAGGGTACACAACTTTTTCTGTGTTTTGTGCAAAATGTTGCTTTCATGTGTTTCTTTAGCCAGCATGTGTCCGTGTGAGCATATCTGCGCATCCCCAGTGAGATGTGCTCTCAGCTCTGAGTGGGCGTTTCACAGACAGCCAAGAGACCAACAGGGAAATTTCCCATCAGCCCATTGCAGCGCAGGTTAACCACTAAAGGCTCTGAAATCCATAGCACAGCATAGAGCGGCTTCTCTCGGCATCTATCTGTCCCTCTACCTCTACGAGCATCCTCTGCAATTTTCTGGTTCTCTATTCTCCTCAACCTCTCCTCCATTCTCTCTCGGTCTCCCCAGATGAATCAGAGCAGAGATGAAAAGCTTTCAGGAATGCTGGCAGACAGACAGTGCTTTACAGTAATCTAACCTGGGGAAGATGAAAGCCAGCTGGGATGCTGGGAATTGAGCGAAGAGGGGAAAGGTGAGGGAACAGAATGACAGGATAAAGTTTAAAGGAAGAAAAGAGAAGAAGAGGAAGGGACAGAGAGGTAGAGGAAAAAGAGTAGGATCTTATTGGTGCTGCATGTGGGAAAATGGCTAATTTGCTCAACTTCGTAAAAAAAATGAGATGAACAAAAAACAGGATGTTTAAACCTTTATAGAAGAGGAAATGACCAATTAAGAAATATAATACAAAAAGAGCGTTCCTTTACGTAAAACATAACAAATTTGTTCAGTTTCACCTCATCAGGAAGCTCGTATCCTCTTATCAGAACACTTTTAGTGAAGCCAGAGTTTGTTGAATCTGACTCTATTAACTACTTTGGGTAAAAAAGTGTGATTTCAGAAAGAAAATTCAAAACAAAAAATATTCAAAATAAAAATTCAATATGAAGTTTTGGAAGTTTGAACCTGCTTCAGTCTTTTTAGTCCATATTTAAATTTTTTAGTAAAAATATGTGAAGACAAATAGATTAAAATTCTATTTACTGAGTATAAATGACTTTCTAACTTTGCAAAGGAGGACAATAGATTAACATGAAAAACTCATTAGAGTTGGATTCACAAACTGATGTGAGAGACCCAGGTCTGTCTTTGTCATTTTCTACACTTTGTTTAAGCTCCCAGTTCTACTTAGAATTTTCCCCATTTTTAAATATTTTCTCTAACAAAAAGAAACACTATGAGTCTCCACAGTCTTCAGGGAATAGTGCAGAGTATATTTTTACGGATGTCTCTTAAAAAACCTACTTCAGTTCATAGCTTTGGGACATGAGCATAAAACATGCAAATGGTTTTTATATTAAACAGACTGTTGTAAAAAAGTGTTTTCCCGTCTGCTAAAGATTTAAAACATCAATTTGTATTTAATGTAATGATGTTGTACTTCATATGAGTTCTGACAAGAATCTTCAGTTTGATCTTGTGGCCTGTTTTACTTTCAGCTGAGTTATTTTTGAAATACGGTCGGTCACTCTTGCATGCTGAACGTGAAAAAAGTCTTGAAACTATATTTCCTGCACTAAAGAAAATAGACGAGGAAACAGTCGGGTCAGAAAAAAACACACAGCTCTATGTCACACTGTGAAATTTGCATTCATGGACTCATCCATCTTGGCTTGCGACCACTAATCCTGTTGATTTCAGAGAGAGCAGCGCGCATCTTGGTTAGTAAAAGCTAACCATTAGCATTAGCAACCCTACAACATGGCGGAGCGTGTTCAGGCTTGTGTTATTTGTGGAAGTAACATGATAAATGACCTGGCCAGTTTTATAGTGTCTTTCTGAGCGATGGTGGCAGAAGAGTTAAGTGGCCGCCTTGCAATTGGAAGGTCGCAGGTTTGCGCCCCGCTCTGTCGCTGTCGTTGTGTCCTTGGGCAAGACACTTAACCCAACTTGCCTGCTGGTGGTGGTCAGAGGGACCGGTGGCGCCAGTGCTCGACAGCCTCGCCTCCATCAGTGCACCCCAGGGCAGCTGTAGCTATGATGTAGCTCATCCCCAACAGCGTGTGAATGTGTGGATGACTGATGGTGTTGTGAAGCGCCTTGGGGGGTTGTAGAACCATAAGAAGGTGCTATACAAATACAGGCCATTTACCATTTCTGAGTCGGAGGACTCCAAAGCACTTGACACTGCAGTCATTCATTCATTCACTCACTCACTCACTCACTCACTCACTCACTCACTCACTCACTCACTCACTCACTCACTCACTCACTCACTCACTCACTCACTCACTCACTCACTCACTCACTATAAGCTAGCTACAGCTGCCCTGGGGCACACTGAGAGGCTGCTGAGCACAGGCACCATCGGTCCTAACCACCACGAGTAGGCAAGGAGGGTGAAGTGTCTTGCACAAGAACACGACGACTAACACTGATGGAGCCTGGATTCAAACTGGCAACCCACCAATTACAGGGTGAAATCCTCAACCCTTGAGCCACTGTCGCCCAAATGTTGCATTTGTTCCTCAAGAAAGGAGAGCGAACGAAGGCTGCAAAAGGGTCGAGTTGTTGTTAACCACTCAGAAGCTAGACATTCTCATTTCATACGACTCGCAATGCTGCCATTTTTTACCCCCAGCTCCACCAACAAACTTGTACCCCCTGAAACAGCAGCGCACTGAAAACGACGCACGAGGCATTCTTTCACACTAGAGACCACAGCAGATGAACTGAAATGATGAGTGAATGACTCCTGTAACACATCGAGTTGAATTTCTCACCAGAAGTGATCATAAAACGTTTCTTTGTACTTATGTTGACCGAACTTGGTAACTCTGTTTTTCTTCAAAAGTGAAGTGTTGTGCCCCCCCACACACATACACACTTCTAATTTAATCATCAAAGCCTCTTTTCCCTGAAAGTTGCATGTTTACTTTCCGAAGTAGTAAATCAACATTACTTGAGTGGATCTGAGGTTTAATAACAAGATGAGTTAATCTGGGACACATTTTCACCCATAAAACTAGGCCATGACACTTTTGTTTTCAGAGTCGTTTTTGTTTCCTTCTCTGTCCACGAAGCCGGTAACAGACAACATAAAATGAGAGTGAAACACTAAGGTGGGAATTAAATGAAAACAGACCATGAAAATTGGCTGTTACTTTTGGCATTGTAATTACTGTAAGTTGTTGTCATTTGGAGGGGCTGACACATGGTGTAATTGTGGCTGTCAGACCGATGACAGAAGACCAACACAAACCTGTGGAGTTGAAATTTCAGATCCTCTGCAGTGGAACAAACTCAATTGCAACACTGCTCAGTGAACACTGAAGTAGCATCAAGTGTACCACTGTTGTCACTTGAAATGGTTTTGGCATTTGGAAGGGAAGCTCTCCTAGTGTGTGTCTGTGTGTGCACACATTCTTTGAATCATAATGCAGGTGGAGGAGACCTGTCTCTGCTGTGACAAATCCTACCTCGTGCACCTTGTACTTCCTGTGCAAAATGAGAGAAGCGCACCACACCGAATCGCTTCCCAACCTAATTGAAATTTTGAGGTATAAGAGGATTTCTGTGCAACGCGAGCTGACAGGTCCCATTCACCAAATATCCTCTTAGATTCTTCTCTCACGCTGTCGTTCCCTGAGAAAGAATTAACTTTTATCTGTCTCCAAGTTTTAGTGCAGCTTACAGCCGTCTTTATCTAACATTCTGCAGGTGATGATGTGTCTCGGTTCCTCTCGGTCTCTCCTTTTTGTCTCTTTTTTGTCATTTTGGCTTACTTGCTGTCACATTGACACACACATAGCCTCTTTTCTCATCATATTTTGGTATATCACATCCTAAAAGGGCCTAGAAGTCAGACAGGAAGTAGATGAATGTTGATACAGAGTGGAGGACAGAGTGAGGAGTGAGATGATGGTGAAAACCTAAATGATGAGTGAATATTTATAAACATGGTAGCGATGACTGTCATGTTAGCTGAGCTAAATTAACCTTAAGTCACCAGTTAAGAAGCTTAACTTTTCCCAGATTAGTTTTGATACGGACCCAGAATTGAGTTTCCTGCTCAACAGCTGCCATTGGGGACAGTCTTGACTGAACTTTATTTTAACATATTTATGTTTATTATGTCTGATAATAAATTAGCCAGCGTGTTAATCATTAGAAGTGTTTTTTTAATTACCTTTAGAGTCACGCCTTCAAGTGCAAGTGTAGTTTTAAACTCTTTACCTGTTTGTTTTGTTCTGTTCCCCTCGTCTTTGTGAAAACCACTCAGCCCAAAACAGCACATTTATTTATTGGATGAAGTTATTTGACTCCCACTGTGCAGCCGCCATTATCATGCAGAATACCCTGCTTTTATGCTATCACATACTGCATGGGCGTGAAGCTCTAATGTGCTCCCCTGATAAATCGGAGCTAATTTTAGAAAAACTCCTGCGGAGCCGAAGGGGGGGGGGGGGGGGGGGGGGGGGGGGGGGGGGGGGGTGATAGCGTTAGAATGTCTTTATGGGTAAAAAAGGGAGAATGTGTTTGAAAATAAGCAAGGTTTGCTGTGCGAGGGCACGACCACGTCAGCCATCATTTTCTTGACTCACTGATTTCTTGACAGGAGAACAGATGAAATATATTTTATTTATTACGAATCTGAAACCTGTTGTCCTTTTTTTTCCAATAATAATGCAAAAAGAAGTTCTGCTATAGCTGTTTTTTTTCAGAAGCGGTTTTGCTTTTGTAAATGAAGGGCTGTAGTTTAAAAAGTTATTTATACGATGTCAGGGATAATGTAGGTTGAGTTATTGTACCCCATATGGTCAGACAGAAATAAAATTGTGTTATCTCGTGATGAATGTGTTAGCCTCTGGTGGGTGATGGGAGAGAGAATAAGACGGGAGAGGGAAGAATAAAAGAAGTGACTTAAGGGAGTTCAACTTTTTCTTTTAGCCACATACATCACATCTGATCTTTTTATAGACCCTCGTAGTCAAACCATTTATCGTTGTAACTTCCAAAGCGTAAAGCAAATTTGTTGTTTTTAACTGAAGACGATGCTTTGATGGCGTTTGCTACGTTTTTTAGGGTCAAATTTTTTGTTTAGGAATGATCTGGCAGGAAAACACTTATGGTAAATGGCCTGTATTTGTATAGTGCCTTCTTAGGGTTCTACAACCCCCCAAGGCGCTTCACAACACAATCAGTCATCCACCCATTCACACACACACTCACACACTGGTGGGGATGAGCTACAATGTAGCCACAGCTGCACTGACAGAGGCGAGGCCTGCCGTACACTGGCGCCACCGGTCCCTCTGACCACCACCAGCAGGCAAGGCGGTTTAAGTGTCTTGCCCAAGGACACAACAGCAGCATTCTATGGGGGGAGCCTGGGATCGAACCTGCAACCTTCCGATTACTGGACAACCCGCTCTACCTCCTGAGGTAGCAGTAGCTCAGGAGGTAGAGCGGGTTGTCCAGTAATCGGAAGGTTGCAGGTTCGATCCCGGCTCCGGCCAGAGAATGCTGCTGTGTGTCCTTGGGCAAGACACTTAACCCGCCTTGCCTGCTGGTGGTGGTCGGAGGGACTGGTGGCGCCAGTGCTCGGCAGCCTCGCCTCTGTCAGTGCGCCCCAGGGCAGCTGTAGCTACATTGTAGCTCATCCCCACCAGCGTGTGAATGTGTGTGTGAATGGGTGGATGACTGATTGTGTTGTGAAGCGCCTTGGGGGGTTGTAGAACCCTAAGAAGGCGCTATACAAATACAGGCCATTTACCATTTACCATGCTGATTTAAATCAGGTGTGTTGAGCAGGGAAACAACTAAACTGCGCTGGATAGTGGCTCTATAGGACTGGAGTTTCCTACCCCTGACTTAGATGATTCTCAAAGAATCAGAAATGAGATTATCAGACAGTTCTTAGCTGTCTAAGATCTGGACCTTGAACACAACAACATTCTGTCTCTGACATTTGTTGATTTTTTTGGAGAGAAGTTGCTTATTTCCTCCATTTTTGACACCTGGTTGTCCTCCAGAGGTCTCATCTTTACTGCAGATGCACTCACACCTTGCTGAGGAACCTCTGGTGGGAGCCCTGATCCCAATGCTGGGAAACTTTAGGAGATGTTTGTGTTTCTGGACTTTTCTGAGTGCCCTGAAGCCTTCATCACAAATGCATGAAAATGGTTTCTTTGGAATTGACGTCATTTGCATTCCATTAAGATATTTAGCAGATTATTACATTTTATCTGGTCACTCTTCATAAGAGTACTCTAAAGAGTCTTTGATCTTCTCCGTGGTCTGCTGATGTTTTGGGGAAGTTTATAACTCTTTGAAATGGGAAACACATAAATCCTTCATGCAGCTAAGAGTTTATTCTTATTTGACTCCTTGATGGCACATAAAATAAACAAAGAGGGGCCAAAAGTATTGAAGTTATTGGTGTGGTGATAAAGCATTCTTCTGCCTATAGCTGTTGGACTGCAGCTTTCTGGAGTCCATGCAAACTATTTTCAATGTTAAAAGTCGTTCGTCTTATTTCCTTCTCATTATGTCCATCTTTACTTCACCTTTTCAATTATTACAGCTGCTGGCAAATCAACAACTGTCTGGATGATTTGGTGCAGAGTTATTCCTCACCCCCAATGTCCTCCTCACTTCCTGGGTTTTTATTTTCTCACTCTCTGCCTTTCTGTCTCTCCCCCTCCCTGCTCAACCAGCAATGCAATTTTTCACTTCGGTGGGAAGGCAGGTATAATAGAGGGAGTGTGCCTTTTTGTTCAAAAATGGAATAAAAAAAAAACAAAGAAGGGCGATGAGAAAGAAAAGGGAAGCTCGCTTTTGCCTGGGAACAAAAAGCACACTGACAAAACCACACATGCACACAAATACATTTTTGCAGACAATAAAGGGGAAATACAGAAAATTGTTCCTTCTTATCTCTGAAGAATTGGTTTGGAGGTGCTTCCCCGTTTAATTAGAAACGTTGGTTGGAACCTCATAAATCACCACAACATAAAAGTGAAAGCTAGGCCATGAGCGTTTCTCGTACACGTGTTGGTGAACACACAGAGACCTGCAGAGCTCTGCAAAGTAAAGCCATTGATAATTTATGAATTCACGAGTATGTGTGGTCTTCAGCTGCAGTCAGAGATCCAAAAATTTAATATGGGTTTCCATATTGCCCTGGTTCTTGTCTGTCATCGCCGCACAAGCAGAATTCAGCTTCTCAAAGGAACAAGAATGTGTTCACATTTTTCAGGAAGATTTAAAACTTCCATCCAGGCTCAGATTACTTGACTCAGTGATTACACATGACCCAAAACAGAGGGTGGTGTGTTGAAAAACGGACACTAAAGGGCAGAAATGTAACATATTTAGTGCTTGAGCCTGAAAGGTGTGTGTGTGTGTGTGTGTGTGTGTGTGTGTGTGTGTGTGTGTGTGTGTGTGAGTGAGTATTTGTCTGTCTTTAGGGTTATTCTGATGGTAGTGTTTGGTAACGAGATCCAGGGCAATGTCTGCTCTCAGACATCGTCTGGCTCTCAGCTCCACATCTATTATTCACACACCTGCACAGACACTCTAATGCAGACACACACTTTCTTTTACTGCACTTCTTTTTCCACATTTGCTGCCGGTCACATAAAAGTAAAGGATTGAATTTTCGTCTCATTCAGATTAGCGTAAATGTGCGTGTCCTTTGTTCTTGGATTTATCTCCCAGGAAACCAATCACTGTCTTGAAGTCAATGAACTGCTCTGTTTGTCTAGTAAACAAGATGAAAATTAGTATTGACTAGAGAGGAGAGGGACGAGCAGATAAAAGGAGAAAGGCAACCAGTAAAACAAAGAAAGTAAGAATTCTCAAAGTCATCCCTTTACTTCAGCTGAAGTTGATCAGAGCCTGTCATTAGGTCATTATCAGGCCCAGACATCTTTTTGGAGACTCGCCTCTTCTTCACATTGGATATGCTGCTGATTGACTTATATGGATGCTGATGTTCCATTTGAGCAGACATGGCAAAGTCATAAACATTAGGGCTGAGGTGGGGGTGAATTTAGGTGATCTAATGAGGGATGATCAAAGTCTTTCACTGGACCCGTCTCTGAAAGGATCGTATTCATTTGAACTGTGTTCTTCCTCTGTGTGTAATGCTGATCTAAGGTTTTCAAACCAACAGATCCTTCACTCAGCTCATGGTTGGTAAACTGGCGATTGACAATATGGAGGAAATATGTAGAAAATAACTTCCTAAATCATCCCATTTCCCAGCTCCTCCGGTGGGACCCCAGGTGTTGCTCTGGGATGACCCAGAGGCCACCTGCCGGCTAAGCCACCACATAATCTCTTTTCTGAACTATTTTTATATGTATTTCACACGTTTTCAATCTAAACACAAGCTTTTGCAAACACATGGTAATATGTAGGTTTGCAACTCTTTCATTTGACATATTGTCTCTGACTCTGGGCTGTAATTGTATATTTGCAGTTTGCTGTTCTGCCAACAGAACTGGTTTTCTCCCTCGACTGTTCTGACTTTAGAGCCGCGCTGCGTGACTTAGAAAAGCTCGGTTTGATAGGCTCATTTAGTGGCCTCCCTTCTCTTGGGGGCAGTAACACTGTAGTTTCTAAGACCTTTTAGCTCTCACACAGTCAGCCTTGGTTACAAAATATAATGTGATACACTCCAGTCACTAGGTTACACCTGTGATAATGACCCAGGTGGTTACATCCCCCTCAAATGATGCAGTTACCGCTTTGGGGTCTTTAAGGTCCAGGCTGTAGCTGCAACTGAGGGGAAATCTGCTTTTATTACGATTGAAGGATGAGGTAACAAAATAAAAATAACTGGTTAGAGAAATATGTGAGCTGGTGTCTCTCTGCTAGGCTGTAAATGGGTTGGTCACCTCATTTGCTGTCCTGTGGCTCTAGTGAGGTGGTTAAAATAAAAAATAAAATAAAAATTTAGAATTGTATGCGACTTGGGGCAATGACAAAACGTAGAAATTAAGCGACTAATATAAAACAAGACGATGTAAAATAGAGAAAAATCAGAGAAAGAAAAAAAAACATGAGATCAATTTGTAAAAATTAGTTTGTAACATAAAACAACTTTAGAGAAATTTAAATAGTCTGGAAAGCTGCTTTTTTCCAATCGGATAGAACATTTGAAAGGTTTTCAATCTAGAATGTTGGAACAATCAAAACTGAATAGGAATGGAAAAACAACAACGAGATCATTAATCTTCAGACTACCTTACTACCAGGTAGTAACTTACTACCAGGTATTATCTCAGACTTAGGTAGATAGACTTAGGTAGACACAGAGATGGGGGTTTGGGGTGAGAAAGGCTGACAAAAAGAGCAAAAAGCACTATTTGAGAGAAAAGAGTAACAAAAGCTGAGCCGTGAGCCCCCCTGCTTGGTCACACTGCTCTAAGGCAGCTCAGCAGTGATAGCAGGGAGACCCGTCACTCACCCTTCGGAGCCATTGGGGAGATTGAAGGAGGAGAGCAGAGCAGGGGGAGAAATGAGCTAAGAAGCCTCCAGACACTTGTCCCCTTTCACGATCAACACCATCATCTTTCACAATAACATTCTTGTCCTTCTCTTCTCCTCTCTCCCCTTATCTCTCAGCTGGGGAGTAAGATCTGATTTGTAGACTTCTTGGACCTGGAGGCTAAAAGGTCCCAAACCTTTAATGCCATGACGGTCAGTCACATAGTCGGGGGACCTATACAGCAGCTGGTTGCTGAGAATTAGTTTGTTTATCCTGGAGAAAATCTCACAAATTTAATTCATCCTATTTCTTGTTTTTTGCTAACTTTGCATGAGAACTTCACTCTAAAACGTCTTTTTGAATAATATCTTATCCAATGCTATTTTAATGCATGTGCTGTAAGAATCTGGGAGACATCTAATTCCAAGTGGGGTCATTTTTCAAAAATTGAAGGTATTTCAAAACTTTTCTATGAACCACTTCCGCAAAAACTGCTCTGATGCATTCTCAATAAAACTAAACTCACGTGGAGGTCATCTTCCTGCATAACTCAGACACTGACGGTGCAAATCTCTGTTCTTACTTCCCCACTAACAATGACATTTCCTTGATTTGCACCAACAAAGCACCTTCCCTCACAGTGCACGCATCAGGAGAAAGACGTTAATTAAAATCCTGCTGTGTAGCAGATATGCCTAATTGCAAACATAAAACAAAGAACAGTGAATTAAAGCATAGAATGAGTTCAGTTCCACTCTGTGGTGTTTTTTTTTTTTTGCTCACTCACCCTCCTACAGAGCAAGAGGTTGAATCAAAAGGAGAGAGGGAAGGAATGAAGGGCCATCTTAAACGTGTCTTTAATGAGCTGAATGAATATTTTACTTCCATAAAGAGAAGGACTAAAGCTCTGACTCAGTGTTGTGCCTTTTGGTTAGCTGCAAGATGACTCCATTAAAGCAAGTCATTAGATGTGAAACGTTATGCCAAAAGACATCATCAGAGGAGACATACCATGGAATTAGTCATTCATGTGTAACATGCTTGTTTCAGGAATAGTGCTGATTTACTGGGTTTTTTATACAATCCTGTTTCTTATAGGACAAAAAACTTGTCATTGTTTTATTTTCTGCTGGCAATAATTTCTGATTGGTTGTGTGTAGCGCTGCACACAGCCAGTCCTGGCATCCGACACTTAATACCCTCATAATAATGTCAAATTATCTGCACTCCTACACTTGTCTTGCATCAGTCCATATTGCCTAAAGAAATGTGTATTAGGGCACTGATCATGGATGTAAAATGTTTTTTTCTGTCATTGATTGACACTGGGAGAGCTCTCCTCTCTGGCTGCCATATGTTTCATTGAGCTGGACAGATTCGGGTAATCAAACAGCCTCCATTGTGCTGCTGTCTGTATGAATACAATGTGTTAGGAGATGTATTACCATTATTTAGTGGTGACGTTTCTTTTCAGTTTGTGTTTCTCTCTGTTCTTGTAAATCTGGCTTCTTCTGTTTCTAAGGTTTTAATGCGAGTCCCGCCTTGCCTGGTTGAATTGCTAACGCTCTGCTGTTGCTTTTCAAAGGGTCTGGAAACCTGACCACGTGTGACGGGTCGGGTTGCAGCGTCTTTTGGCATGTGCGTGCAAAATAAAATGTGTGATACAGTGAATAGATTTAGATGTAAGACATTTAGAGCAAACCAGTAGGATTCAAGCTTTTTTTGCAAGTGTTTTGTGCAGCTGTTGATAAGGGCCACTATGATAAAAGAGGAGGAAGATCATTTTCCTTGGTTTGTCTCCTAGCTTTGATTTTAATGTAGAAAGTTGAGAAAACGTTACGAATCAAGTTGAAAATGTTGAATAAAGGCAAAGTGTTTAGAAAAAAAGGCTTCTGACTTCTTCTGTTGATGCTGCAGCAGGAGTAAAGACTGCACCTTGAACTAATTCACCAGCATTTCTTCTTATTTCATAGTTTATGCACTAAAAAGTCACACAACACCCTTAATGATCATAATAAAAAATAAAACAGATGCACTCAACTTTTAAATGATTTAATGTTGGGTACAAAAACTAATTTCTACTGTTTTCTTCCAAGTGTCCCTTTCCTCTATCATAGGTTCCACCAACAGCAGAATAAAAAGAAAATATTGCTGATTTATAGCTAGTGACAGACATCTGTGACCATGTCCCTCCTAGCTGCTGAAATCTTGGCTCAGAATGTTCATGAGCATGTTTAGAGGATTAGTGAAATTTCTCACCTAAACGTCGTGGAAATGTCGCTTTCCCAGCATTCTCCATGACTTTGGATGACATTCTCCTGCAGCCCACTCACCTCACTGTTGGTTTCATGGCCCATGTCAAAGCATAGTGATACTTTAGTCAGCAGGTTATTCTGGCTTCCACTACCCACACTTTGGTCATGGTGTGTGTTCCAGCTATGGTGTGTTAGTGTGTGTGCCATGCTTAACAGACTGCAGCGCTGTGTGACAAGTCTTGCTTTTGCTGGTTGAAAATCCATGATGCCGTGGCAAGTGAGGACAGGGTTCTGCAGTGTCAGGCTTCACTTGGAGGCAGAGTTTCCTCTCATTTAGGGCATGTTTAAGACTTTACAGGATGGTTTTTCCAAAGGGCGTTCATCTTTGCAACGTGATCTCAAGTATGATAGCGATTACAGCATTTTGTCTGTATCTGTTTAAGTTTTATGCTCTGCTGATCCATAGTGAGCCTACACTTTAACATGACTAGATTCACTCCTAAAATGATCCGTTCTATCAGCTGATTGAAAGTACCCTCTATAATTGGTCTCCAGTTCACTTGGATTATCCAAAATCAATGAAACGTCTCAGATGTGTAACTAGAGGTACTGAATTTCAAAGGGAAGAAGGTTCCCATGAGGCGGGAACATTATTGACAGAGTATATATGTAAGGTGTTGGGTGATTCAAAATGTGCCAAAACAACCAATCTGTTTCTGGAAATTGGACTTTATTAGCTTTATCTTCTGTATGATGCTGGTTTTTAAGCATCCTGCTGAATTTTTTATATAACATAACTGGTCAAGCACAAAGTTTTTCTGCATATCTGTTTTCATCACTACATTTTTACTGGCAGAGTCGGAGGAGGAGCTGCATATTCAGTGTGCCTTTGTGGTGCATAATATGCCAAAAGCAACAAACAGAGTGAGAGTAATCCTATGGTTTTCTCTCCAGTGCGGCTTTCCTGTCTGCATCACACCTTCTGCTAGCTGTGAGTCCCACAGAGAGAGGGAGGTAGTCTCTCTGGGAACATTATTTTTCATTGACAGAATCAAAGCAGGACACACAATGGCAGGAAAATGTTTGTTGTGCACTTAACATTTTTATATATTAATACTTTTGTTAAATGTGGTGATTATTTAAAGGTTTGGACAGATCTAAAGCATGTACTTTATTTCATTTGACATTAAAATAAAAGAAGAGTGATGTTTCTGAGAATTGTTTTAGAATCTGATGTTTTGTGCAGCAGATCTCCTACCCTTGCATTTGACTCTTACTTGTAGTTAGTTGTGTTTGCCACTAGGGGGATGCAGTTCATGGCCAATTTAGTTTGTGGAAAATGCTGCTCAGTTTTAGCTGTGATGGTGAGAATCTTGTGCATTGATTCACTTGCATAAATTTGTTGATTTGAAGCAGTCTTTACTACATCCTACTGTCTGTGATTTGTAAGCCCAAAGTGGCGTTCCAGTCACTTTTTCTCATTATCATATCCTAATTAAAAAAAGCTGCTAGTCCGAATGTGTGTGTGCATGTGTGTGTGACAGAGATGCCAGAGTTTCTGTGCACCTGAATGCATGTTGATATAAACATGCGTTTGTTTAATTGTACGCTGTATTTACATTAAACCTAATGTACAAGGAGGCAAAATGAAGTCTGTTGGCAGTGAACGTCTATTGGGTCGTGTTAATGTGATAGCAGAGATTAGCATTGTAATCCATTTAGCATAGAGCAGCTAATCCACTTTATTTCTGTTGAAAAGGAATCAGATAATGTTGGCTAGCACCCGACTAGCTCCCTTAATGATTTTAAGCTGATGAGAAATTACTTTAAGACATACTGTATTAATAAACGCTGATGATTACCACAACTATTAATGTAATGACAAATGATAATAAGTAATTATTGCTTTACGTGAATGGAATACAAACATGTTTAGTTTGCTGCTAATGTATGTTTTTGTTTTCTGGATTTTTCTTGCAATAGAAAATTTGCAGATCTGCTCTTTAGGTTTATTTGCAGGTAATTAACTTGTTGTAAGGTGATACTTTTAAGCAGTTTACAAGTTTTGTGCCTTTTTAAAGTTTTTCATTTAGAATTTTAGTTAAACTAAAAGGACACAAAGCATAAAATGAATCTATTACTTCCTCTGGGTCCATTGTTTTATAAATAAATCTGGCATTTTGGGATTGAAGACAGTGGCGTTCCCTTGTGTGCTCCCCTCGTGCCCCCGTGTGACTTAACTAGCCGGCGTTGCATGCTTGTGGACATGCTGTGCTCTCCCCGGTGGCTCATTTGTTTTGTTGGTGGTCAGATCCAGGGATGATATACAGCAGCTTCCCCTTGAAGCCTCTCTGCTCCCTGGTGACTGTGGATCTGTCCCAACACGATAAAACTCTAGACTCCACCACTGATATAGCTTGTCAACCCTTAAACTCTATGCAACAATTGTCTCCACACATTGTCATATGCCGTGGAGGTAAAGTGATATGCACATCTTTCCACAAGTCCACATGAAGTGGCGTGCAATGTTCTGTATACAAGTGCACCTAAAATGAACTCACCTGACAGGCCAGATTAGGTAACCCCACCTGCTGAATCTGGCTTTGGCTTGTGCAGAAGTTTCTTTCTTCTTGCCTCCTTCTCTTATTTCTCTCCTATCTGCCTTCTGTTCTTTTCTTTGCGGCTGACCCCGCTGCATACAATGAGTCCCAGTGGAAGTGTGTCAGGCTTTGATACAAGAGAACTTAAGGTTCTTTGAGATCAAGGTCACTACCTTATCCTAGCAGGAGGCAGAGCTGGAGGAAAAAGAATGACTGTAAAACAAACAACAATGAAGACTTGGGTGAAATTGGGGTGAAGGCAGTGCCCGTTAAAAGAAATGTCATGTTGTGAAACTGGATATCTGAGGGAACAGCAGGGAACTTCACCCTGTTTACATTTGCTTCTCTGCAATATAATCATTTATTTTCAAGGAAAAACAAATGCAAAAAAGTTCACCTCGACAATAAAACTGCATTATTCTTTGAGAATGTCTTAAATCAAACTAAATTCATCAAATTGATTCATCCAGATCCTAAAAAGGAAACTTATTATTATTGTTTTCCTCATGTTTCAGTTTTTCCACATGAAATATCAGCTTTTGACCTTAGACGTCTCCAGTACCTGTAGTTTGTTTTCTTTTGTGAAATGCTGACACAAGAAACAATGAAAGTATCATTTTATAATTAAGGATGAAGTGACTCACCTGTCTGCTCCACCATCTGCTTCTGTCCAATTATCTCCGCTTGTGCTTGTTACCTGCAAACCCCTTAAATGCTGAAGAGCACAAAGGACTACAAAGAGTCAGCACAACTTTAATAAGACTTGCTTTACACCTGTCCAAAAGCCCACAAAGACCTGCGTGTGACCCCGTAATCTAATGGCTGCTGGAAGTTACTGTGACTAGTACAGTATGTGTCAGAACTGTGTGTTTCTGGGAAATTAGAACCATAGGACCAGAGAGAGAGAGAGAGAGAGAGAGTGTGTGTGTGTGTGTGTGTGTGTGTGTGTGTGTGTGTGTGTGTGTGTGTGTGTGTGTGTGAGTGCGTGTGAGTGTGTGTGTGTGTGTGTGTGTGTGAGTGCGTGTGAGTGTGTGTGTGTGTGAGTGTGTGTGTGTGTGAGTGCGTGTGAGGATGTGAGAGACAATGCAAGCAGATGTTCTGGCACGACTCGGACCACTTCCATCACATCAATAAGACTGCTTAAAGCCAATTTCATGCACTTTCTGCTGAGTAAACTCACCTAGGGATCCGTAGGCTGCACCTTTTGCGCAGATGCTTTATTACCATAATTACTTTTAAATGGCTCAAACTATGATGGAGAAGGATACAGCACCAAAAGCCACATTGTAGGAGGATGAAATGAAAGCTGTGTGATGCTGGACAAGCGGTGCAGAAATGATTTACAAAAATATTTTTAATAAGTTCTTAAGTCTTGCAATGAAATTGCATTTTCAGCTGTCCTCATAAGTCTTTTGTTAAGAACAACAACTGCCTGTCTCTATTTTTCCTCAGCTAATCAGTTTTTTTCTGTAATTTTATTGATGATGAAGTAGCATGTGGATCATTGTTGGCACAGAAATAACTGAAAATGCAAACTTTTCAGAATTTGCCTTTTTCTTTACAGATCCGAGTGGATGGCTCTTCTCGAGCTCTTCAGTATGAGACGGTGCAGGCGGTGGAGAATGGACCCATCCTCAGAGATATGGCCTTCTCCTCTGATCATCACTACCTCTATGTCATGTCTGAGACCCAGGTAAGACCTGTCTGATGTCTTCAGTGCTTATGAACATTTTACAACCTAAACATCTAGGATTTATATTTTTCTTATACAGCCGTCGGTGTAGCATAGAGGATTTCCTTTACAGCCCAGCTGGAGTTTGGAAATACATTAGATGAACCCCCCAGATGCCGTGACTGTCTTTTATAGAAATAGTCTGTGTAGAGCGAATAGGTGTGTTGAATTATAGGAAGATAAGAGTGGTTGTGTGTGTGTGTGAGAGAGAGTGTATGTGTGTGAGTGTGTGTGTGTGATGACATGGAATGTGGAGCAAAATAGCAGCACTCTGTATAATGGACAGGGTCTGTGAACACCTCCATCAGAGACAAAACAGCATCTGTGGAAGTCACAGACATGCATGTCCCTTGCATTCTACATAAAGACGCATGCACACTTTAAAATGAACAAACACAGAAGCAAGGCTTATGGTAAACGAACAAGAGTTATAATTGTTAAATAATTAAGTAAAGTTAACTTTATGTGATGGGATTTTGAAATAATTAGCTACAGAAATATTTTAAGAGAAGTTTTGCACGTCTGAGTCCTGTCGTGTTCACAGAAGCTGTTAATTTATTCAGTTAAAATTATTAAACGATATCAACATGTTATGACACCTAACTAATAATGCCAAAGCTTTTTGTAAAGGCAATAATTAAAGCTCAAAAAGTGGGTATGAGTAATTAAGTGTTGTTAAGTGTGCGATGCGTTCCGATATAAAAACAGTTTTACTGATGGAAAAAGCAGTTTTACTTTTTAGTACTTTATTGAGGACTTGCACAGGATGCAAAGTTTTTTGCTCATGAAGGAAGAAAACAAGCGTATCGTTGCCAAAATAAGAATATTTTTTTACATGTTGGACCTAAAAAGATAATTATTCCAATTTTTTTCATGGGGAATACAAAAAAAAACAGTGCAAATAAAAAAATATTTGTAACTAACCTACCAAATCAAATGTCTAAAGAACTTAAATGAAATAAAGATATTATTGCATGAAACAAATCTGTACATTTTTAGATTTATACTTATACACTGCAGGAACTAGGATTCTTTCATTTTGTGGCACCCTTAGATGTCTGTTTTCTACTTGTGTCATTATTAAACAAGCATTTGTATTAAAAATGCATCATTAAGGTTTTAAGAATTTATCCTTGGAGGCCAAATCATCATTAGTTTGAATGCTTGGTAAAGCATTCAAAGTATTGAGTTTCTCCTCCTCCATTTTTCAGATTCCGTACGTTTTTTGAACTGTATCTCCTCCTACAGTTTTTCAGCTATTTCAGCAAGTTTGGTATCAAACCGTTCAGCTCGTTCAGCTCTTTCCGGCTATATCTCTTGGTATTGATATCTTCAACCGTTTCCGATTTATTCAGCTTTTTCTGCGATTTTTCAGCCCATTGAAATTAATGGAAAATGCTTAAAATCGCTCAATTTTGCACAAAATCGTTCATCTTTTTGACCTCTTACTTGCCAGGGTTAACTTCAACCTAGAGACTTCATTCAACTTTTAACAAACTCAAAAGACGTTCAACTATTTCAAATTTTTTCAGCTTCTTAATATCTTTTACGGTTTTTCTATAATCACAGGTTAAACTTGAGGTACGATTTTGGAAAGTTCAGGAACGTCTCCTCCTCCCCCCATTCAAAAGAATAGGGCCAAAAACAGACTTTGCTCGACTTCAGACCGTGTCCTGAGAGAACCGTAGAACCGAGGGAAATGAGACTTGCGCTGGATGAAAGCTGACGGATTTTCCTCCGTTTTGAGCTATAATTTATGGACGTACTCCAAAAATTGTGGTCGTAGCGTTAACTAGTTTGGAAAGGTTTTAAAATATTTCTCCTTCCAGCAGCTGAGTTGTGCTGTCCCAAATATGGTCATGCCTTTCCCACTGTGACTGACAGCTTCAGATCGAAATCCAAAAGGGGAAATTCTGCTACGACAACATCTTTTGGGGTAGACGCGTAATTTTCTCAAAAACAGTAGGTTTTTTTGTCTGCTTCGATGGGATGGTCTCGATTTTGCTGTAGCTGCCACGGTTTTTGCGCTACGAGGCTCAGAAGGAGGAGTCAGCCAGATTTTCTCCCATTGGCAGCCATTCAATTTTTTCTCAGCTCAGGTGCTTCGATCGCTCTCCGAGAGCTAAACTGTACTCGTCATATCTCCTACAATATTAAAGATAGGCACACAAAAATTCACACAGAGCACCATCAAAGCCTTCGGCCGCTGACGGTTTTGGAATTTTTCGAACCTGTGCAATAGTTTTCGAATGGTGATGCGAGGTTCGAGCCCTGCAATTTGATGTTTGGAGCTTCAGATCTGGAGAACGGCAGATTCAGATGATTTTCTCTAAACAAAAATCTGCTACNTATTTCAGACTGCAGTGAATTACTCGGCTTGTAAAAGATGTTGCAGAATGACAATAGAATTATTACAAGACTTAAACTCCATTTCTTCTTATTATATTATGTTCTTTTAAGTGTCAGTGTTATTGCCTAACAGCCAGTTACAAACGGAGCATTTTTAATTTGCATGGCAATTATGCTGCATATATTAAAATAATAACCTAGTGAGTTTTTTGTGTGCATGTCTGAAACCTTTGTAGTAATTAGTCTATTAGCCTAGTTACAGGGCTGACCTCCGCTAACTGTTAGGGGGAAACGTTTGGGAATTCCCATACACACCAGTATACAAAGCACTTAATGAAACACAAAAGTACACACAGATCCGGTGTTTTCATGGTCTTAATCAGCTCCAAAGGGTTTACAGAGCAAGATGAGGACGAATACTAAAGTGGCTTTTTTATTTAATTCATATAAGGTTTTTCTAATGATTATTTAATGGTTTCTCTTCTTCAGGCTTAAATTAAATTATTTGCTGCAACACTGATGCCTTAAAGCCCCAGTGTGTAATATTTTTACCTGTTTACTATCAAATTCTGTGTATCCAGTGCACAAACTTGTCATTTTTCATTAATATTTCTCACCAACATCAATTCTAAATATTCCTCTCAGCTTCAAATTTTACATTTTTAATACAAAAATTGTGGTTGACGCTCCATGTTCATCCACCATCTTGAAATACGGTAGCTATTTAGGGACATACGAGGTCCGCGTTACACGTTTGCACTATGACTGTAACCTGTAAGAAACAGCAGAGGGCAGAAGTGCGCCCTGGAAGCATAGTATCTGCCAATTCAACTAAGAAGAAGAGACTAGCTAGCCTGGCAAGCCATCCTATATATGTGAATATATAGTCTGGCCACGAACCATTGACGGCTCTGTCGTGAGGTGGGATCTACGGTTGTCTTTCAAAATGTCAGCACGCAATTGGATAGCGCTAGGACCAATCAGAGTAACGAACAACGTGACGTAATCACAGCAACGGAAAAGCGAGAGGCAGCAATGGCGTCTAACATCAATGATTTCTGTCGTTTTTGTATGAAAAGCATGTGAATATCAGGTGTACTGGGACATTGCACTACTTTGTTTGATAAAAATAAGAAGCCGCTGACGTCATCGGCTACTCCCGCTCTGTGATTGGCCCAAAATATAGAGCGCTGTGATTGGCCCAACCAAAACTATAGCGAGCTGTGATTGGACAGCCACAGGCTGCGAGGATTCCAATGAAGCGTGCCTGGACCAAACTCTGCAAAGCAAGATTTGGTCTAGTTCACTAGGCTAGAGACTAGCTACACCGTGTGCGCGGCACTTTGTAGGCGTGGCGCAAACACTGAACAGTCATAATTGAAAATGCTTTTTTATTTGGTCGAGTAGTTATATGCTTTGTGTGGGTTAGGCTAGAGAGACTGGAAATAGATCAATCTCATGCTTTTTTTATAAAAAAACAGACCTGATGGCTGGAGTGAATGCTGGAGTTTGTTGCCTTTTTGAGTGGGCCACCATGGATGCAATACTTACTCTGAACTGCATGGCGCTAAAGAGTCGCATTTTTTTTTTACCATGATTTCTATGGATCTCACACACGGGGGCTTTAAGCCAAGAAAACCTAATTTCATTAAAAATCACAGATTTTCCATCCATCCATCCATCCATCCATCCATCCACCCATCCACCCGTCCATCTGTCCATCCATCCGTCCATCCGGTCACAAATTTCAACAGTTTAAGGAGAAATCTCCACACCTCCTTCTCCAGGCCTTCTGTGAGGGCTGATATCTAGCACATCTGGGGGGTTTTCCCACGTTTTTCTCCACATTTTGGAAACTCCTCTCAAATATCCTCATCTTGCTTTATTTGTGATTAGGTGAAGCCACAACTCTGCCCTGAGCTCACCCTACTCCATGGATGAAGCTCATTCCAGCTGCTTGTACTCATTCTGTCAGCCATTACCCACAGTTCATGATCACATGTGAGCATTGGAACACGAAACAACAACCTTTGCCTTTTTCTCTTCATGGTGACGCATAGGTACATCATCCACATCAATGCAATGCTGCACAGTCATTCTATCAATCTCCTCTATTCTATCCTCACTTGTGTACAAGACCAAGAGATACTTGAACTCCCACCTAAGAAAGTGGCTGTCAAACCTTTTCCAGTAGAACCACGACCTCATAGGAAAAAGAAAACAAAACTGGGAAACACTTTGCTGATTATAAAACAATCTTATAGCTGTAATAAATCTATTAATTGCTATGTGATTAATAAATAAAGTAAATATCGATTTAATTTAATGCCTGATCCATGTTCAGGAATAAATGCCACCTTTAAATAGCATTGGTGTGCTTTTTGTTAACCTCTCGGTGATTGTCAATTTTAAGGGCCACGTGGATGGTCATCCTAGCAAGTGCTGTTATTGAACGGGGAGCCGCTCACGCGATCATTGCACTAGTTTAGAATAACATCCAGTGCTCGCATGCACATTCCCTATTCCCAGAAGTGGTGGATGCTATTAAAGCAGCCCGAGTTGGTCGATAGCAAAAGGCCACCCGATGTTTCTGGGGCCTGGGACCCACACACTCACAGAGAGAGTGTGATACTTGGAACGAGAGAGAAATACAGACAGAGGTCAGGGGGAGAGTGGTAAAGGTGGCTAGAACAGGAGGCTGAGAACACAGGTGATCGATACAACTCCTCCCATGCTGTTTTAGCCTTGAAATGCTCTCCTTCAGCTGGGCTGATGGATCCTGGCTGGTGTGTGTCCACTGCTAAACAGTGGAAGGTTGTTGCTGATTCTGGAGCTGAGGAGATGGGTTTTAGAACCAAATGATGTTAAAGCGTAATGGTCATGATTTTATTTGTATGTTGAAGGAACATTTTGTTTCTTTTCATACTTCATGCAGTTGTTTTTGTATAAAAATATTGATGTGGCTTTAATCTTTAATGGTCTCAAGAGAAACTAGAAAACATTTTAAATTAGATTTTTTATTCCCGTTTCACATTTTATGTTTTTATACCATTTGACTCGTTCAAAATAAAAAATATTACTTGGACTCTGTAAGATGTTCATCTCACTCTGCAGTCATGATAATTTGCTTTGTTTAAATTCACAGTTATTACATACAAGGATTGAATTTTAGTGCAATTTAAGGAAGTAAGTGGTATACGAACCGTCACATTTACTGTTTATGTTTCAGATTATAGCAGGAAGAAAGCCAAACGCATTCTCAGACAGCACTAATAAATCCCCGTCACATTCCTCGTATTCTTTTCTTGTCACTTTGTTTGTGTTCTCTTTTCTCCTCCTCCCTCCATCCTGCTGCTGTTTTAACCCCTTAAGAGGGTTTATGAAGCAAATGAGGATTTTTACCTTTTGTGTTTTCGTCATCTTCTTTCTCTGTGTTCATATTGTCATTTTTACACCCCCTCCCTTTTTTTTTCCTCAACAGAAAGATCTGTCATTCCTGCGTTCTCATTAATCTGATGATTGGTTGTCCTCTAATGAGATCTATCCCTTTTCTATCTTGTCTGTCTCTTCCACTCACACACGTATGAACGTACGAACATGCAAGAGTCGTCCTATTAGTGGCTGAAATGGATGTTCAGGCATAAAGACGGGAGTCATACTATAGAATATTATAGAACTGGCTGTATTGTTAATGTTAAGGTTGCTGTTTGAGTGATGAGGGCAGGTCAGTTCCCTTTGTTAGTGTGATCTGGTTCTGTATTTTACTACTGTTAGTTTTCTGTTAACATTTATTCAACCACAAGGAACGAGCTGGGTGTCATCTGAACATCATTAAAATCACATATTTAAAGTCATTTGTGAAAACGTTAAACAAGAATTTCAAGCAAATAAAGATTTAACCGAAAGGATTGAGGCAGTAGGTTTTTGGTTGTAACATTGTATTAGTAGCTATTTGAGAAATATTTTTTTCTTCTACCAGTTTTGAGATTAAAGTTAGTGTCAAAAAAAAGGCAAAAATACTTTCTCCAGAATAAAGTAAAAAAATTCCAAAAGTCAAGAAAAAATTTAAGGTAGTGATAGTCCTTGTTTGGAGAGTAAAACGGGAACAAGGACCTATGATAGCCTACATATTTACCTGGTGTAAATGAATTATTTTAAACAAGTCTTTTTTCCATTAAATGTGCTTTTTGTGCTTTTTCAGTTGTGAGCTTGAAGCTCTAAAAAGCTCTGCCACTGAACATCATTGAGATTTTTAAGGCTCATTTTTAACCTGACGATGATGACAATGAAGATGATGATGATGATGACAATGAAGATGATGATGATGATGACAATGAGGATGATGATGAAATTCTTTACCACATGCACAGTAAATTTCATCTATCTTAAAGTTCCTTGTGGTTGTACGATAAATATAGGAGCACATTGGGGTTTATCTACTGTTTTAATTTTCTATCAACACACACTTTATTATGTAACTTATTTCTCAATATTTTTATTTTATCTTTTTAACTTTTTCTTTGAGTTTTCAACTTTAAACTCAAAACTAAAAAAACAAAGAATATTAATCCTTTTTGTTTTCGTCTGTGTATCCCTGATCCATCATCATATGTTTTAGACATTAAACTGGATTAACTTAAATAGTGCTAATTGATCACTAATGGTTGCATTATTGTTGTTGGTCATTAATGGATTTTGAAGCCAATCCTAAATTGACCAACCTATAAATCGTACTAATCATAGAAATCAGCAAAGCTGCAGTAGCCACAACTGTGTGGGTTGCTTGTTATGATGTTTGGAATAAAACCAGCTTCTGTTTGGACCCAATCTGCAAAAGTAATTTGAATGAATATGATTTTGATCGCTGAGCACATTACAGAGCAGCTGGCTGTTCTGAGACTTGACATGAGTTCGAGGGCATTTGGGAGCCATTCAAGCTGTTGTTTGTTGTGTCTTAGTCATCCGATCCATCCTTTAGTGTTCACGAAGCCGTGCCATAGCCCCGTAGCAACCAGCAAGCCCTTGAACTCAGCCTGCCATCCCCCCGTTCAGTGAGTCGGTGGTTAAATTTTATCGGGCATGTTCCAACATGACCTCAGTATCGAGGTAATTTCTTCAACAGAACCAAGACTTTACATTCAGCAAAATATAAAAATAACAAACAGATAAGTGCTGCTGGAAAAGGCTGCGACTGACACATTCACTGTGATAAAATATTTATATTCAGCGTAGCAAATGTAGATCTGTACGTGTGAATTATTGAAAATGTGTACTACAGCAGGCTGAGATGGTTCAAAGTCAAATGCTCTTTTTTAACTCCGTAACCCCGTCCTCACATCTCACCCAAACTGTTTAGTACAGCATCCTTTCATATCAGCGCAAATCTTTTCACCACATTTTTCCGAGTGCGGCTTCCTCACCCCTCCGGTGTGCGGCTGTGACTTATGAAAGTGTTCAGATGTGCATGTTATGTTGTGTAGCAGATTAGCTGCAGGGTTCTGGTTTAACAAAGCAGGTGCACGGAGCCGATACGCTGCAGCCGCTTCTGCCTGACACACATCTAGAAAAAGTCACAGTGATGCAAGACGAGCTTAGTGGGAACTCTGTGCTCTTCTGCATTTCCCCACTCATGTGTGTCTGTCTTTTCTGCTAGCCCATTATTTCATATAACGGACAGACATTTTATAAAATTTGTCACTAGTGAGTCAACACTCAGCCTCTCCTGACAGCATCTTGGCTACTGGTGGCGATCCAAGCTGTGCGCTCAGTCTGGGCGATGCAGGTCTTATTTATATCCAAGCTATGGCCCTGCTCACATCGATGCAGGCTGTGAAAAATTAGAAACTGCATCTCCAACAGTTTTGTATGTTTCAGTGGAAGATTGTCACAATGAGTTGCGCAGCATGGCTGAAGACTGGCATTGTAATTGGACTAAATTAGCACAATGCTCGTGTGTTACATTGTTTGTACTGAGCTGATAAATATAGACAGATCAATCAGATAAAAATTTAAATATAAGGCAGTACGTTTTAAAGTAATAATCTGCAAAAACGTAACTACATTTTGTCTCCGTTTGGTAATCGTATTGGAATTAAAAGATAATGATTATTTCTGAGTTGATTATTGTACACTGTCAGTTCTGACAGAGCAATGGGTAGCTCCGTCATGTAACCTCTAGAAGATCAAACGGAAACAATATACACCTACAGTGTACACTTGTTAGCTGAATTTATGAAATGTCAACTGGTGGTTGACTGATTGAGCGGTGCGTCGTCCGTGACGGGGCATTGAGTCATTGATGTGTCGGTCCCTTCATTTGATTCTCATGTCAATCTTGGATCCATCCAGGTGGAGAAAAGAGGGAGATGGGTCCGGAAAGGAGGGGAAGTATGAAGTATAAAGTGACAGTATGGTGCTAGGAGAACCGGAGGGCACGCATCAACATTTGGGTGGTGATGCTGAAGATGATGCTTTACAATCTCTAATAGATAAAAAAGGTGATTTTGTTAGTAAAACTACACCTGTGGTCAAAGGCCTTGAGAATGTCACAAATCAAGTGATGCAAACTTGAGAAGATGTTCTGCAGTATTTGGTGCCCTAAAGTCTTCTTTACATATGCAGTGAAAATGGGTTCTACCATTAATAAAACAGAGTCAGCAAAATGTATGATTCTTTATATTTCTGTCTTTGTCAAAACCTCCGGCCATGGCTGTATATGAATACTTTGTTTTTGGGGGCTGGCTTAAAAACTAAATTGTAGGCTTTGGGCATTTTGATTGAAAAAGAGGCATGTTCTCACATTCTCCTTCAAAGCCATGTTCTTCTGATATATCAGAAGTGGTCATTCGTTTTCCTGATTTTGTCAGAATAACTTGATATGTTGTCTCTGGGACATTTATATCACGCCTGGCTTCTTCAAGGCAATTAATTTCCACTTTTTTTATATTTAACCAACTCTAGTGTCACAAATGTCTGCTTCCATGGCCAACTGTGAGGCTAGATTGCCAACATTGTGCTGAACTAATGAACAAACTCTCACCAGGGAAGGAGAAAAAGATGAAGTCAGCCTTTGGGTGAAAGAGAAAAGATAAGAGGAGTTCAGTGTGGCCCACAGGCTGTAAATCAGGATTGGACTATCACTGTAATTTCTTTCTCTGTGTGCATTTGGAAGGGTGTAGATTGGCTGCAGGTGGAATCTGTTTAATTACAAGTGGAAAATGGCAGGAAAAGAGTGGGATGAAGAGAGGAAAAGAGATGAGGTAGAGGAATTAGTTGATAATAAAAGTCTCTGCAGATTTAATAAATGATCAGTTTCTCAGAGTCGGTTGACTTAAATGCCCCGGGCATTTTCTAAGAAGGGAAGACTGTAGGAAAAGAAAAAAGGAACCAAAACTGTAATCTGTATTTTATCCTCAGATAAAGTTCTTAAAGTGTATATTCCTTTCCTTTTCCCTCTTGATTCTGATCCAGAAGTGCACACACACACATGCATGCCGTGTGCAATTTGACACCATTGTCCCACACACCAAATGATCAAATGCATCTCTCTTTCTCCCCACACATTAAGGCATCAAGTACCTTTGTGATCTCTGCTTCTTTTAAAAGCATGATTGTATTCAGCAGCTTCCATCTCTACCTATTGTGAAAGGAGGGTGAGTGCAGGGGTGTAATGGCTGTCATTTACTCACCTGAAACAGGAGGGAATTATAAATGCCACGCACCTCATCCTTTGTATTTATCCCTGCTGATATGATAGCATGGTCATAGTGAAGAGATGGTGAGCCATAATGGTCTCCTCACTGGTTAAGCCCACCAAGAAGATGGCATAAAATGAATGTGATATCGAGATGAGAGGGACAAGGGGTGCATTGAGTCGTTTAGCCACCAAATCCCTCAATTTTGTGATAAAAGTGGAGACAAAAGTGTTGCCTGCTAAAGCGCATGTGTGTGTGCGCGTGTGTGTGTGTGCGTGTGTGTGTGTTTGTGTGTGTGTGCATGGGAAGGAGAATCGAGGCTCTGGAGAGATGATGAATGTATGATCTTACACACCTCAGAGGATCTGAGTGACAGAGACAGACAGACAGAAACGGAGAGAGAATGAATGATATCCGGATCTGTGCTCTGGAACAGAGAGCTGCTATTGGTGCCCAACGCTATTGCCAGGCTCTGGATGTGTGTGTGTGTGTGTGTGTGTGTGTGTGCGCATGTGCGTGTGTGTGTTTTTTGTGTGTTATCTGTTGACACAACCTTCTCCCCAGATGCAGACATGTGCAGCTTTGATAGTCAAGTGGAGATCCCAGCCTTAGTTCTTATTCCGTGTGTGTGTGTGTGTGTGTGTGTGCGCGTGCGCGCGCCTTCAAGTCTGTCTGGGTGCTTGGCTTTCATGGCTATCACATGAACCATGCAACATTTATTTAAACACAACATGCACAGAAATAAGGCGTGTGTTTTCATACACTCATGATAAGGTGCTGGTAGATGGAATTAATCCATTTGCTATTACAATGGTCTTTCTCTTCAGTGACTGTGAGGTTATTCAGTTGGCAGTGAGGTGAAATAATAGTAAATGTTAGGAGAACCATGGCTGAAGAGAGGAAATCTATCTTGTTACACTCATTGTGCAACGTGGCTCAGTGTTGAGTTTGATCATGTGCACACGGTATTGCACTCCTATCTCCCTGATTCCATCTGAAACTCATTCCCTTTATCTACCTAATGCAAATATGCCTCTACACAGTAGGGAGGGATAAACACACTTGCTATTTTTTCCCCAAAGTGCACACGAGCTTGACACACTCACATGCACCTGCATTGTCTTTAATCTGTAACACCATGCACGATTCCTCTTGACTTTGGAGATACGCCCTCTCTATATTTATTTCTCTCTCTCTCTCTCTCTCTCTCTCTCTCTCTCTCTCTCTCTCTCTCTGGTCCTGATGCTGACACACAGGGTGATCCACTGATTAGCTGTAGCCTGTAGATATTAGCTGAGCTTTATGTTGCAAATAACAAAAAAACTCTAAAGATGATAGTAAATATTTTCTATGCTGGTGTCGAATCCATCAAGCTCTATATTCTCTAGTGCTGTTTTGTTTCTAGTTCATATTTGCATGATTATAGTATTAGGACTAGTGTTATGTAGAAGTATCAAGTCTAAATTCACTTTTAGGTGAATTTAATATAAAGAGAAAATAATCTTTTTTCTCTCATTTTGATCTTAAAGCAGAATACTCTATATTCCAGCCCGTGAACACTCACACATAAACATGAACCTTTCATACACTCTTTCCCTGATCGTATCAGTCCCTCCGCTGGTGATGTCATCTCTTTATCTCCTCTGTCAGGAAGCGGTGTGAGTGACAGCGGTCATCCACCAATGACGGCTCATTAATCAAAAGTGCCAGCAGCTTGCTGTTGCCATGGTGACAGGAGACGGGGACAGCTGAGATCCACCTAACTTTTGCCCCCTGTACTCGATCACTTACTGCCTATGCCAATCAGTGCCAGTCAGTGCCAGTTTGAATTGGCAGTGCTATATATCATCATAAAGGAACTGCTAATCCCAGATGGTTGCATTTCAACATATGGAGCAGCTGGACTGGTGAAGAGATAAGAAACTGTCACGCACCATCAACATTTTCAGAAACATCAGCTGTGACACAAAACAATGTGCCTGTTAGGTTTATAGGTTTGGTTTTTCTTTTATAGTTGCATGAAGCTGTTATTCAAAATCATTTTTTAATCTGCTTATAATAATTGTTTCTATATCAGATCAAGCAAACTGCTCCTAAATATCCTAGAATGTTGTTTCACGTTAGAAAAGGACTGAACACTTTTATGTCCAGTGTTCATTTTGACAAAAAATGATTTACTTTTCAGATCGCCTCTTTTACTGCTTTTTCTCACAGCCGTGGACATTTTCTCCTTTTAGACATAAATTGTTCAACTGTTACCGGCATAGACATCAATATATGATGTCCGTGGTTACCAGTAGCTTGTTCGTCGGTCTCTGATTGGTTCTGTTTTCCATTCTCCCATATTTTTTCATTTTCTGATTGGATTCTCGTTCCCTACAATTTTTGTTGTTGTCTTTTATTCATCTACAAAAATTTTGATCAATATTCATCATAATTTAGTATTTATATAAGTACAAATTTAAGTTTTCGTTTAGTTTTTGTTCTCAAAAATTTGTCACGAAAACAAATGAAAATATTTCATCAACAAATTTAACATTGTTTATGTCTTGGATTGGAAATCTTCTCTTATACCTTGTGTAAAGCTGTGTTTTAACCTCGGTGTTATTGTCTCTACAGCTTGCCAGGGTGCCAGTCGAGGCCTGTGGACAGTACACAACCTGCAGCGAGTGTCTTGGATCAGGAGATCCCCACTGCGGCTGGTGTGTTCTTCACAATATGTAAGTCCTGACAGACCCGAATTTTTTTCACTTTGGTGCATTTTTTAAGTACCAGTTGTTATAACACATGCACCTTAGTGGTTATTGTGTTTGATTTGGTACAACCCCCCCTCCATCCCAGTGACATTTGGGCACATGCCCACCGGCCCTAAAGGATTCACTCTAGCCGATCCAGGCCGAGTTTCTGGTTGTTTTTCTAGAAACTCAACATTTTGCCAGGATCATGCTCCAATCCATTACCTCACCAAACCACTGACGTTCTCAACCAGCCCTGAAACAAGAACCTGGTGAAAGCACAGACACTGGTGGACAATGCCAAAGTTCTGTTGGGCGCTGATCCAAACTTCAGTTTTGGACACTGAAAAAGTGTTGTTGCTGTTTTCTGTCAAACAAAAGAGATGCTCCCATTGACCTTAAGACACCAACTCATCTAACCTGTTTTTTTCCTGTCTTTTTCTTCATATTCTTTCCTCACTTTTTGCACGTTTGTTGTTTTCTCTTTGAAATGCATAAGCACGGACACCCAGATGCGTGCAAATTCACAAACATGCAAGCTCCTTTAAAACCCATGTCCCTCAAGACTGGGGAGGGAGATGGTGCTTGCTGGGGGCAGAGAGTTTCACCACTTCAATTGAAAATTTCTTTCTTGTATTGGCGCCAGCTTTAGTGTGTGTGTGTGTGTGTGTGTAAGAGAGAGAGAGTGAGAGAGAGAGATGAGGGAAGATGGACAAGGCTCGAGAAAGACAGAGAATAAGAGATGGATATGATTGTTACAAATAAAGAAGCAGAACAGTAGAGAACAGCTAGTAGAGTCTGAGGAAAATGTGGTGAGAAATGGTGTTAAGATTAAAATTATACATTTAGAGAGATTTGATAGAGGAGGTGCAAAAAATGAAATGACAGTGAGATCATAGAATCAAAGAAGGAATAACAGAATATGAATTTGTATGAGATCAGCCAGGTAGAAACTCCCTGTGATGATGGATGGATGGATCATGGGTTTCTGAATTATGGGTACAGACAACAGCACTCAAACACACTCATCCATGAATGTCTGATTCATCAGGCGAGCACATTGTTTGTTTATCAAGACCTTTTGAAATAAACTTCCTCTGTAAGCACTTAGCCAGGCAGGAGAATAATTAAACTTATATTCTTGCAGATCGCGTAAAGGAAAACAATCGCTGCACAGTAAAAGTGTAAAGATCAAGTAACCTGTAATCTGCCCTAGTGCAGGTATTTGGTCATTCTGCACTTGCAGTTTGAAGTTGATCTAAAGTCCATGTGACTGAAAAGTATGTAGACGTGAGCTTGTGTGTGCTTTTATGTGTGTATAAAACCCATTATCACTCTCAACATCCTTCCAGTCGGGGCAAATGGGTGGCCACAGATTGGCCTGTCACACTTAGCCTGATAGGACCGGCTGCCTTTGGCTCATCTCTGGCTTTACACACATGCACTCACAAGAAAACCCGTTCTCTACAGATACAATGTCAAGTCATCAAAAGGAAGAAAAAAAAGGAATTGGAGAAAAAGGAGAAAATTGCTAGAAAACCATTTCAGTTTAACTCTGGTGTTGAGATGTTTGATCAAAATAAGGATTAAGAAAAGATAAATACATAAAAAACAGCTATTCTTTGTGAATCTGTGATTTTTAATGTCCCAAGGTGATGGGCAAACTACCCACTCCTATTTCTCTGATGCTTTAAAACCTCCAACTTGTAAACTCTTAACAGACCTGGTGCAACTGGAACCCCCCTGAGCACCACCTTCGCTCCATCACAGACAGACTTCATGCCCTGCTATGATGGCTGTTATTTGTCTAATGTTGCTTTTTTCTGTTAGCATGTTGAAATGCCTCTATGTATGAAAGCTGCTTTATAACTAAAGCTGCCTTGCTTATAGATTTCTCATCATCTTACCAGTTTGATAAGCAGCTAAATCCTCCTAAAGGCAGAAAACATTAGGTTAGCTTATTAAATGTTAGTAGAGATCAATATGCGTATATCTAGACTAAACACAGCTTTTTCAGCCCACAGGTCAGGGTAGATAATAAAACAAGAATTAGTGTCTACACTCATAAAAACCCACACTGAGATGACAAGGCCTTAAAATTATGCCATGATTATGCTCAAATAAATTTCCCTGCTGGTTTTAAAAATTCCTTATGTATCCTTGCTCGTCTTCCTACACACTTTATTTAATGATAATGTGAGGTCAGTAGTAGTGCAAAACCATTAACACTCTGGATTCACAGCCTGATGAAAAATAAATATCCCAGAGGATCCTCAGAGGGGAAAATGACCATAAAAGCTGCAGATTATCTTTAGTAAAAAATCAATGCAAAATGTTAAGGACCTTAGCTCTAACTAAACAGTTTGTATTAAATAGCATTTTTTTTTTTGCTCTTTTTTATCTTTATTCAGTCAAACCTGTAATATTAACAGACTATCTCACTGAGCTGTGGATATTTAGACAAAGTTGTGCGTATATGTGCACTTTTTCAGTTGGAATCATACTGATTTGTGCCTAGCTTAAAGATGTGGAACAATGAAAAACCATTTTTTAATTATTATTTCTAATTATAATCAGTCACTCTAAGTTTTTCATGCAGGCTGAACATGAAAATAGTCTCCTACACCTATCTCCTGCATTAGCTTCTGATAGAAAATAGACGGTGAAACTCTAGGATTAGAAAGGCCTGACAGATCTACGTCACACTGTCACTTAACATTCATAGACTCACCCATCTTGACTCACGACGGGGAAGGCTGTTGTTGGTTTAGCGTCCAGGAGACAGCAGAGAACGTCTGGGCTAGTAGAAGCTAACCATTAGCATTAGCAACTTCACCACACAGCAGAACTCCTCCAGGCTTGTGTTATTTGTGGAGATAAAACAAAAATGTTGCAGAGCAAACAGAGTCAGTGGTTACAGTTGCGTTGCTGTTATCCAATCCGAGGAGAGATGTCCAAATATCAGAAAATAAGACTCCAAATCCTGTCATCTGAAGCTACTTTCTCTTCCAGCTGAATTCTAGTTCCTGAAACAGGCGCATCTGAGCTTTTTCTCCCCCGAGTATGACTTACAAGGCATTCATTCCTACTAGAGACCACTGCAAATGTATCGATTCAACACCTTTAACATCAACTGTGTCGTGGCATTTGACATGAATGTCAAGACATTTCTAATGTTAGCCCTTTTTTTCACAAGGTGTCTTAATTCCCCTCGTTTATTCTCTAACCAGCTCTTCCCAAACATATTCCTCCAGTTCACGCACCTATGACTTTCAGAAACTAAACTCAGCTCCAGGTGCCAGTGATGACTCTGAGAGAAAATGTTTCTGGCAGTTTTAACGTGTTCAAACTTTCAGAAACATTTCAACAACATCGCAGCTCAGCGGGGTACTGACTTCAGTTCTGATCAGTCTGAAATAGAATAACTATTAATGCAAACCAATGTCTTCAAATCAAGATGTAAAACTTGCCAGCAACATTTGTAGAAGATGCTACTGATCAGTTTAACTGCTGATCATTATCATCCTTCTTACAAACTCAAACCAGTAACCAGTGCAGTGGGTTAGTAGCGTTGGATATCTGCTGGTTCTGTCCAAGCCCTGACATAAACACAACGGAGATCCAAGCTAGATTCCCAAAGATATACAGAGCTCCTGGAATGTAGTTCAGTCACGCAGCATTTTTCTTTGTGGTGATGATGAATGAGCCACAGGTAAAACACAGAATTCCCCCTAGATCTGTGATTGTTCAAGGGGCCCACTCAGCAATGAGCCACATTGATTAGGTTGACATTCTAACATGAAGGCAAATGGAAAAGCATCTGAATGAGCTCCCCGAGTGAATGGCAGCAGTTTGATGAAACAAGCCAGCAGGCACAGTTAGCGGTGCTTTGGACAAAAGAGACAACAAATAAAAATGTTGTGAATTATAATGGAGCTGACTTTCTTTGGTGAAATCTAGCTTATAAAAGGATTTTTTCTGCAGAGATTTATGATGCATTTCTATTTCTTAAAATGAATAAAGAAATAAAATAAATAAGAAATGCACGTTTTGAACACGTAGACCAAAACAGAAATAAGTCCCACTCTTCCACCCACACTCGCGTTGTGCTGGAAGGAAGAGCGACAAGCAGTTCAATTTTAAAGGGTTCCTCCAGATAGTTTGTTGTTCCAATCAACCTTGAAATCACCTCGCTGCTCTGAGGAAAAAACAGAATTGCATGCCCCCCCTCTCCCCGTGGCACTCTCACACACACCCTCTCTCCTTTCTCTATCAGTATTGCCTTTATTTACTCTATAGATCGGTGAGAGGAGCTGTTAGAGAGAACACCAATGCAAGAGCAGGAAGCCAGTCAATATTAAAGGAGAGGAAATCAACAGGAGTGTGTGCCTGCTCCTTTGATGGGAGTCATTCTGTCCTTGACAAAACACTCATCATTTATTTCAAAAACGTCTTCAATGTCACACACCAGTGTGAGTAGAATGTGTTTGGGGTTTAAAGACACATAATCAGTTTTATCCTATCAACTGTAAATCCTTTGTGTGTTTTTGGGCCCTCCAGGAAAATCTGCAGCTCATTTTTAGTGCAGCAGCGACCCGTTGGTGTAAAACTGGAAACTCACCTGTCAAATAAACCGTCTCTCTGCTCGTCACGTCATCTGCTGAGATGCACAACTTATGCTAATGCTCGTCTTGCTCAGCAGGTGAAAGGAAAGTTTTGCATTATATCAATACTTTTTTTGTTTGTTTTTATCCTTTTTTATTTTTTCCCTCTTTCCATTTGACATTGGAAGTCATGCACTGTCAATCAAAAGAAAACCAAAGAACTTGGAGCGATTATTCATACATAAAGGAGAATATTCCACCATACATGCAGAGTCGAACAAAAATAATGTAAACAAATGTTAAACATTATCATATGATATTGAGAATTTCCTCATTTGGCGTCAACTTCTATTAACTTGAGGAATAAATTGGACGTATTTTGTTAAAACAGCATGTTCTGGTTCTTTGCAGTAACCGTGAGGAGACAGAATTACTTTATTGCTGCAGCAAAACATACCGTAGAAATGCTAAAAATCTGGTGTTGAAGGAGTTTGGTGCAAGTGTTTTAAAAATATATTGTTTTTCCATTTCATGTGGTCTTTGTGTTGTTTTGTTCACCTGTCAACACAGGTAGCAAAAGTTTGGCTGTAGCATCTTACCCATGATGTCCCTGAGTTCAGGTGTAAGAAGATCTGCAAATGTTTGGAGTGGAACTGAGATAAAGACAAAACACATAAAAATGATCTTATTCTATAAGCTGCTGCATCATGTAATAAAAAGTGCTCAAAATTTTTTGAAAAAAGCCATAAAATAAAATATGATAATTTGCTATTTTTTAAAAAGCAATGAATAGATTCTTGTACTAAATTGATACACATCCTGAATTTGCAATCCTAAATCTTTTGCCTGATGGCAACTAATCAAGCTCTTAATTAAAAACGTGTCTATCACTCAATTTTTCTTCCATTTCCCTTAGTGCAGATCTTTTGTATAAAGACTGGAGATAATTATTTCTCTAAAATTTCCAAATCTCTTAAATCAGGACATTGAAGTTTTGTTTTTTAATTCACTGACAGGCTACCACATTATGTATATTATGGAATATTTAACATGTTTAATCTGTCTACACCCACCGAGTTTATCAGTTAACTCAGGATGGTGAGCATCACAGCAGGTTAGGATTAGTTAAAGGGGGTTAATTGAATGTTTTGATTTTCTATTTATAATCAAAAAATGGCAGCATGGTCATAACATTTTGTAATATATTACAGAGGAGCTTCACTTAAATGCTGCTCTATGTAGATTAGAAAGAGATCCCGGGAGCTGCACCTGCAAGGAAAAGTTTCATTTCAGTTCATTTCAATTAATAACCTTTGTATTTATCTTCTATTGTAAAAAATACTTTTTGCTAAACGTAATCAGTTTTCAACTGATATCCTGTTTTACAAATCGCTAGAACAAAAAAAATCTCTTGCATTCAAAAAGTTTGCTCGGGTGTCATTGAAATCATTTCTCGTTGGCGTCGGAAGCCCATCCAACAAAACCCTGGGGTTTTCTGTCGCACTGTGTTTGTTTACTGCGAGAGGCTGATATGGCACGTTACTTTTTCTCCAACTCCCATCCACACTTCACCCCCTCCATGTAAGGCAGAGCTCTCCTGCAGAGAGCCAATATATCGGCTGTGCTCCGGCCATGTTGTGGATACGTTACCTCCTGTAATATGGGTCTGTCAGCTGTCAGTTCTGTAAGTGGTTAACTAGGCTGTCAAGGCGCCTGTAGTGCATGACAGCAAGACAGATTGGAGACCATATTTAGAGAGGTACTTTTGTCAGAATGATTGTCATCAAATTTGTCACGGGTGTTGAGAATATCTCACATTATTTTGTGATATCAGTGCCTATTTGGAAAAAGTGGTGCTAATGTCGTGATATCTTCACATTAATAATTGGTTTGCATATCTCAATCTGTGCTTTTGGCTGTGATCACTACTTTTCCTTTTTTATTGCTTTTTTATTCCCATTCCACTCCCTCCCCCTCTTCTCTCTCTGTTAAATCCTACTTTCTCCAGTAGCCTGTATCATAGAGCACTTTTTTATGTGATTGTCATCAGCTGCAGGACATGATTTTTCCTTTCTTTTTCTTTTTTTTTATATTGTGGCAAATCACAACAAGAGTCGTCTCAAGGCACTTCACAAAGTAAACGTTCCAATTGAGTTCAGGTCATTTTGACAATTGGTTAAAAGTTCCCCATGTAAGAAAACCCAGCAGATTGGAACAGAAGTTTATCCCATGCTGTCTGATGATTTTACCAATTAGAGGAAAAAGAATTGGTCCAAGCACTAAACCCTGTGGTACTCCACAAGTAACTCTAGTGTGAAGATGATTTCTCATTTACACGATTTAAACCAGCCTAGCGCTGTTCCTTTGATCCCTACATGTTCGAGCCTTTCTAAGAGAATATCGTTATCGACTGTGTCAAAAGCAGCACTGAGATCCAACAAGACCAGAACAGACACAAAATTCTTATCTGAGCCCGTGTATCATTTGTAACTTTCAATAATTTGGTTTCAGTGCTGTGATACTCTCTAAATCCTGACTGAAATTCCTCGAATATATCATTAGTGTTTAGATGCTCACATCCTCAATTAGCCGCTATTTTCTCAAGGACTTTAGATAAGAATGGAAGATTAGATATATGTCTATAATTCATTAGGTCATCTGCATCAAGAGAAGGTTTCTTAAGTAGAGGTTTAATTACAGCAACCTTAAAATCCTGTGGTACATATTCATTTAAGGATAGATTGATCATATCTAAAATGAGGACAGTAACCAAAGGGAATGCTTCTTAAAATAATTATGTTGGGATTGGGTCTAATATACAAGTTGAAGGTTTAGATGAAACTAATATTTTTGATGCCTTTTTGTGCTTTTTACTTTTATTTTTGTGAAATGTGGATGTCATAGAGTAGAGAATTAGGTTGTCAGAAACTCATTTCCCCTTGAATTTCATTTTCCACTCGTAAACAACTTTTCTGTCTCCTTTAAACAAAGCTTGATCCTTCCTGCACAAAGTGGTAAAAGAATAATCGACTGCCTCAAGTTATGTGCATTTACTGACTTCATTGGCTCAGGTCCGTCAGTACAATCAGTCGTTTGATTGGTAAAATGAGTCTTACATAGGTTATCATTCGACAAACTGTTTGCATACTTTATCAAATAAGCAAATGTTTTTTTAAATTGACAGGCTTTATTGTATACCTTACCAGATATTTATACAAACAGATGTTCCACAAATCACAGAAGAGCAACCTTTAAAGTCTTGCAGACAGCCTCCTGCTTTCTGTAGTTTTGTAATATGTGAAGTTTTGTCAAACATTTTAGAGGGACAGCCTTTCCCTCCCAGAATAACTCTGCACCACTGCTACCTGTCACCACGTTCACCACCATTCGTTTCCTCAGTATGCTCATTACTGTGGTATGCCAGAGTAATGCTAATTATACTGCAGTGCTACAATTAGTGTGCAACCAACTCATTGTGTTTGGTTGCAGCGACCACTTGGCTCCCTGGAGACAGACTAAAGCGCTTTGAAATTCACTCCCACCAGAAAAGACGTTAACTCAATAAAAAGTTTTTTTTCCCCTGAAATAGGAAGATTTAAAAACAAGTGAGTAGCTTTTCAATAAAAAAGGTTGTTTGCAAAGTTAACTGCTTGCAATGTATTAAAACTATAGGTTTATTATTTTCAGCTGGGAGCTTACTGTGTAAAAGCTACGTGTTTTACACACAACAAACCTACCGTTGTTATTAACTTACTTAATAATTTTGTTCTTGAACCAAAGATCTATCTTTCTAATTTTGTAATCGACCAGACAACCCATAAAGTCAGATTTATTTCATCTTGTGGCTTTGAACTTCTTGAATCCTTGGCGTTGGTGTGATATCTGCTCCTGGGGGAGGTTAGCCACCCCCTGTGTATGGGCGACTAGTTTCTTCCCTTATCCTCACTCTCCTGGTGGCTCCTAAGGAAAGGTTGAGGGAAAGGAACAAGGCCAAGAAGTGACAGGGGCATCAGGATGGAACAGACTTGTGTGCATCCCACTTCTCTGAACTGTCACTGTCATAGTGTGAGAACATGCACACACACACACACAAAATAGCCGCTGGTCCACTCCTAAGTCAGGACCATTGCTCACTGTCACCTATTGTCACTGCAGCACACACAAGAATGCACAAGCACTAAGAAAGGACACAAACACACACTCACACTGGTGTGGTTGTCTTCCTTTTGACCTGGTAGAGCGTGAACCTTCCTGACACGAGGCAGAAACGATGAATGACGGATGTGATGACAGTCAAAGCACGTGGAGATATATGGTTATGTATTCCAAACGATGAGATGGCTGAAAGTGTGAGGAGGAGAGGTGATATAAATTCACAGCAAAAGAGAGGAGGAGATTAGAAATCTTCTTGAGAGGAGCATAAATTAATCTCTAGAAGGTGCTCGAGTTGAAGATGGGAGGAAAAGAGCTTATAGCTGCACGTGTTTGGCTGGGCTTGACTTTGATAGAGAGCCTTTCTTGGAAAAAGTGATCAGGAAGGTCACCCTGCACGTGTCGCCAAATAGCTGCCGCTATGGCAACAGTAGCATGGTAATGATATAATAACCACATTATGTAATCCAACACTAATCCCTATTGACGTTTCATTGTAATGTCAGATAGTATTGTCAATGAGATTACTCACACATGAAGAGAGTGGCATCTGTGGACTCGTCTTCTGTTGCTGGAAATGAACTCAGAAGCTGGACCGCTTGTTCTGTATCCGGATGTTCTATTTAAGGACTGTATTGTTTAGTTTTTAAGTTTTTTATCCTAAATCCAGCCTTACAGCACCAAATTTGAATATTATGTTCAAAAACTCAAAACGGTTTGTTTTACTCTTACACGTTCTCCAAGTTCATTTTTATCTGAAAGGAAAAGATGAAACCAGAGATGAGGGCGGAGCTAAGGCTTTTATGCTGCTGCTTGATTACTTTCAACCTTTGTTTGGGTGAAACATTCCTCCTAAAAGTCCTTGTCCTCCTTTGCTGTGTTTGGTATTATACATAACAGTAGCTGTTATTTTGGGATGTTTATGGCATGCTATGATATGACCGATGTGATGCCAAAGGGAAACTGGCTTCTCTCTGCACAGCCTGCTCATATCACAGTTAGGCACAGGCAGACAAAAAACCTCGTTTGATTATTTTAACCAAGGCTGATGTGACACTGGCTCAGTAAAAGAGCAAGTGTTTTACAACATACTTCCACATAGGGGAGTTGTTTCACTCATTCTATCATGAGAAATGTGTAGAAATGTCAGATTCTGTAAAAACATTTATTAGAATTTCTCTTTTTTAAAATGACACCTGTTGGTTGAAACCTTACTGCAGGTCTGGCTGTCTTCTGTGATGAAAAGCACCTGGTAATGACACACATAAGAGAATGGGGGATTTACATCAAATATTATGCATAAAGCTCATACGGATACATGTGCATCAGTGATATTTGAGTGTCCTTTTCTCAGCCTCGTAAGAGTGTCTCCTAATTCAGAGTTGGCTGTTTCATGTGTGTAAATAAAAACACCATAACAGGCTGGATATTGACTTTCTGGATCAATACTATCATGAGATTCTATCTTGGTTTCTTAGGTGCAGGATCATAAAAACAATACAGATAAAGATATAAGCCAAGTGCACTTTTGACATCCAATAATGGAAAGAAAAACCTGTGCTGCGAACTTTAGGTTGGTTATTAATTAAAGATGTGACATTAATTTGCAAATTCCATTCTCATCCAACAGACCTTTCAGTGTCTTTGAGAAGGTTTGAAAAGTTGATAGAAGACATCATGCTTATGTCATATACTTAAATCTAAACACTGCAGCAAATTGCAAAATGAAGATTGTCATGTAGGCCTAAGTATCTGCTAAAATAAAATATATACACTGAAGCTTAGAGCCCAGAAATACTGCATTTAGCCCAGTAAAGTATTCACAGTATGTATTCAACAGTGATTCAGTATCCATTCAGATGAGTGATTCTTTAAAGTTCGTGTCTTGTCATAGAAAAATCGCCCATCCCCACATTCGCCAAGAGCTAGGCAGTTAGAGTTGTTTATTATAGAGAACCTGGCCTAATGGCATTTTCCAGGGCAGCAACGGCACCACACATTGTAGATAAACAGCCTAATAAGCCCTCCACAATCTGCCACCATTGGATACTTTTATCAGGGAACTTTTTCTGTTAGTGTGTGAGAGTACAATGTGCTGCTGGCCTAGTTTTTGAGTGCTCCTAAAACTGTATGGTGCTAAAAGTCATTGTAGAAAAGCAGCTGCAACTTGTTGGCCGGAGGCTCCGGCTGGTGTTGCCAATCACAGACCTCTCCTACTGAAGCATGGTTGTGTGTAAAAAGGAAAATGTGGGATTTCTGTTGCAAATAGCAAATGATTACGCCCCCTCTTTTTATTCAGTTGTTAATGGAACATTAATATAATCAGGATCCCCTTATCATTGTATTTCTTATGTATGACGAAGAAATGATTTGATCGCAGATTGGAAACCCTCAACTGCTGCCTTGCCGTGTAATTTTTTGCTCAGCTGGTGTTCTTGCATCAAAGGCGTTGAGAATCTCTAGACCTAGGTGCAGCCACTCTGCAGTTTCTGAGCCCTTAGGTCTGGCATTATGAGATTGGTGTGTGTGCGTGTGTGCGTGTGTGCGTGCGTGCGTGTACACACAAACTGGAGTAACAGGGTCACGGCCAGTGGGCCAGGTAATGACTCTCCCACCAGCTCCTTCATGCAAATTTGGGCTCGCTCTGTGGACATCCACTCTTAATGATCACAGGAGGTGCACTCACGTGTGAGTGAGTGAGTGAGTGAGTGGCCGAGTGTGCGTGTGTGTGTGTGTGTGTGTGTGTGTGTGTGTGTGTGTGTGTGTGTGTGTGTGTGTGTGTGTGTGTGTGTGTGTGTGTGTATTTGGTCACATGTTCTAGTGAGAAACGCTGCCAGCCAGTGTGCTGTATGACTGAATCTACGTGCCACAGCTCCTGTTTCAAAGTAACTTATACAACCTAAAGCTATTAGTATGTAAAGGATTCCATGTAGTGTGTGATGATGCATGGCTAGCTTGGTAATTGGGTTTCAGCTGGGCTACAGGGTGCCTATTTGTTGTGCATTGATTTACCACAAATACTGTAGAGATACAAATCCACTGTGTATTATTTAACTAATACTCTGGAAGGTTGTGGAATTTCACTGCAGGGGTCGCTACGTTAATTTTCCTTCACATAAACTCCTTTCTGTTGCATCAATATTGTTTTTATGATTATTTCCCCTTGTCTTCTTTCACCGGCCATCATCTCGTGTGTACTGTACGCGTGAAGCTGCATGTGTGTGTGAGTTTTCCTGACATTGGTTTTTGATAGAGCTGAGGATGGCTGGACCACATCTTTGTGAGAATTTAATAGCTTTCATTTCACAGCCTGTTTGACCTTCTCCGAGCCTTCCATTAGGTATGCATTGCACCTGAAGTCTCACATGGCCAGATACAGCTGCACCCCTTCCTTAGGATAATCTTTTTACTCTGCTCCCTTTAGCCCTGCATCCTGAGCTCTGCGGACACTCCGCCAGGATGAGGGATATCAGTGGAATTTTGTCATGCATCAGTAAAATAAAGAGGTATTCGGTGCATTTATTGGTGTTTTGAATGCACTGTTCAGAAGAGAATTGGCTATTTTGAATAGATTTTGCTTCCTGTGCACATACCACACTAAATAATACGAGGAATTCAAATAATAAAACCCACACTGATGGATATTTTGTAATGAAATGTTACTGCATATAGTTATGGATTCCTGTGACAGCTTTATCAGCAACAGTTGCCAAGGCTGGAAACCCTTCTCTGCCCTCTCTTTAGTCTCTCTCCAATTATGCCACCTTATCAAAGGCTGCGAGAAACAAGAGAGCAGATTAGTTTTCATTCAGAGCGATCTAATCCTTTCAGCTCGCTTTCTCACGCTGTGTCATTGCCAGTCAAACGGCTCTGCAGTATTTACCGACCAAATGAAGATATGGTGGACGTCTAATTTTCTGCTAAAATGATAGCCAGGGTCAGGCTATTTTGTGATTGTCATTTGCAGTTTAAATAGCACTGATCAGTGGGGCTTTGTTAAACAGTCTAAATGATGCAGTCTTTCTTTTTTGCTTGTGTGCGGATAGTAATTGAAAACAATTGCTTTTGTCTAGTAATGCCCTCCTCTTATGTCGGTTAGGCCGTGTTCTGCATTATCTTCATGAGTTTACACGTTGGCTGTAACAATAAGTCTGCTTGCCTTTGCAGCGGCAGGAAGACAAACCAAACATCGTTTTTCTGTCCCACTGTGAGAGATTGAGTTAAGATGTAACAACACTTGTTTAAGAAAATTGCATATCTGTTATGTTGCCTCTTGGTAGGAATCCCTGCTGTCAGGGACTGAAGGGAACGTAATTAAACTCTGCAGGACATTTCTGTGGATATTGTCGATTTGAAAAGACAAAATACGAAATCAAAGAAAACAATGTAAAGACTTTTCAAGTGGCGAAACATCACAAAGTAACCCGTATGAAAGCATTTGTCTCCCTTGTCAGATTTGTGCATAATGCAGCATGTTGGCCATGCTGTAAGTGTAACCCTCCACCGCTTCCCTGTAGTGGTCTCACTGAAACAAATGAGAAAACCCAACAGATAATAAGCATTTGGACTTTGAGGAGAGCCTTCCCCAACAGTTGTTGTTTGGTTTGATTTTTGTTGTCGTAAAAAAATGTGTTTATCCTTTCAGCTGCATCTAGTGGTGCATCATTTTCATCTTTGCAGCATCTTTTGTCTTTTTCTGTATGAAATACTCCATGAGCTCTCGTCTTTGGGTAGCTCTCCTCTCAGAATTTGGCTTCCGTCTAAGAAACTTTTCATGCAAACGTTTGAAGGTTTTGAGATGCTGAAATAAAAAGATGCTACATCATAATTCCTAAAAGCACATTTTCATCAAAACTGATGTAAGACCTAAAAACCATGCTCATGAGCAGATTTAGATCCCCAGCAACATCTTTGTCTTTTTCACTTTGTAGATCTTGAGATCTAAGAAGTTTGAGATTTTTAGCCAGCATATTTATTTGCAGTAACAGTATTACAATTTGATGTCACATTTTTGAGATTAGAACAAGTAGTTGATCCAAATTGGGTTCGAATGAGGCAACTGAACTTCTTTGGTTTCTTAAAGATGTCGCTTCTCATCCGAGGAGCTTTGTAAATTCTGACTGGAATATGGGAGGCTCGATCTTATAAACTGTAGCTGTCTGTTGCTTAATGAGCAGAAACTGCCTGTGAATACCCCTCCTCCCTACCTCCTGATGGGTTCATTCGAACCCAATTTGGATTACCATGACCTGGATGACTGACAACCTTCACCAGCAACAAGTAGTTGAGAATAGAGCATTGGTGTATAATGGTTAATGACTGCAGCTTGTTTTGCATTTTGAAGTTTGAATAAAAGTTAAAAAGATTCCAGTGAAGACTGACGGTTCAATTTATTTTAAATAGAGGTAATTGCAGAAGACTTGTAATAAAAGTGTGTTAGGAACCCTACAGGTTGCCTCTTACTGGTGTGTAGAATACAAATGGTCTTATCAAAAGTTTTCATAAAACACTACCAGATTTGTTGGTAGGAATGTGATTCATCAGTTTTAACCCTTCCTTGTAATCAAATTAGAGGTTTTATTGTTGGTCTTGTTTAATTGATGTATTAGGATGTATTATAGACACAGATAACTCAACCTGTGAGCAGCAGGTCTTGACAAATGTAGTTATATCTTGTAAACACATAAAACCTTCATAGAAAACAAAACTTATGTCTTCCCCGCTGTTTTCCTGCATCATCACGTGTTCTTAGTTGTTTACGCTTGCTAGCATTTTGTGGAGATGTCGTCATAAACCTGACTCATATACAGCCCAGCTAGGCCCAAGGTCATTTATCAGCCTTGAGCACATGTCATAAATCAAAATACTATCCGGGGTTTCTGTCGGGTTAGCTCTGCAAGTTTTAGCAGGGCAAGAGCCAGAAACTCATAGATTTAGTTTTTATTTACAGCGTGAAATCCAAAGTCATATTGTAATTTAATTATTATATATTCTGAGGAGCAATGTGCAGAGAAATGCAGCACGGAACTAAAACCAGGAAAACAACCTGCTATTAGGAATTTATAGCATTTCCTTAAGATGTTGTCAAATGTTATTAATGATGTGATTAAATATACTCTTTATCTAGAAATGTTTCTGCCTGCAGACATGTTTCATAATATTTAATTGAAGCTAATCTAAGAAAATAGTATTTAGGCTATATTAATAATGTAGTTTGTGTTATTTATTTTTTCCTATAATAAATGTCTGACGAGCTTCTGGTTTTCACTCAGCATCATTCTCCTGGAATCAGTTCACACCTTTGCATCATTTTTAAATGAATGGGTTTAAACCTCCATTAAGAAGACTCCATTTTACATCTTTCTCTATTGATTCTTTGTTTTGCACTTAACCAGTTTACGTTTTATTTAAACACTCAGAATTAGATTAAAATCCCATAACTGGTGGTTTCCATCAGCAGCTTTGACCACCTTTTCAGCAGCGTCCCTCTTACCTAAATGTAAACGACATACTTGAAGGAAACTTGTTCATTATACATAATTAGTGAGTGAAAGTATGGATTTGTGGATTTTCTATGTGGCTTGTTTGCCTGGAGGCTCTTCATATGATGTGGTCCCATTAAATCAGCGCTAGAAAGGAAGGCAGACACCAGTGATAGGAGCACAAAGGAACCTGAAGCGATTAAACCCCTACTCAAACCGGCTTAGCAGAGAAAGCTCCACAGAAAGCCAACAATGGCTGTAGTCCCCTAAATCTTGCAAGGTTTTTTTTTGCTCTCTATTCCATTTTCTGTCCTGCACTTGCTCCTACTTTCCTGTTCTCTACCCTTCTCAAACAGATTATGTCTTTTTGGTTTCTTTATTCCATGTTAGGCTGCTTAACTTTACAATGCTATTGTCAGGTCGCCCTTCCTGATTTTTTTCCAATTTAGGAGAAAAGGTCTTTGTCTGCAAAAGACTACTTTACTGTATCTCAGATGTCCAACACCTTGAAAGTCTCTCATTCTTTTCAATCATTTCTTTCTTTAAAGGAATTTGAAGACACGCCACACTGTGAATTTGCCAGGTTGTTAATGGAAGTTTTTCTGTTCTAAATCAATAAAGGATTATACTTGAATAAGTTTATGCAGTAAAAGGATTAGACACCAACAAGAACGTGGGCTTATGTGGAGAAAAAAATGAAGTTTGTATCAGATGGTTTCTTAAAAAGTAAAAATACAAAAATATGTCAGCCGCTTCTGTTGGAATAATTCATGTGGAAACTTTCAGGAACAAAGTTTTTAGTTGGAATGAAAGGAGGTTATTATTCTACCTTGTTGAAAAACCCATTTAGAGTTTCCTGCTTTGGGAAAATAACCCCCGACGTCTGAGAAGGGATAGAGTTTGGGAACAAGAGAAAGTAAATTCCTCCTAAAGCACAAAGGCTTGCCCCCCCCCGCTCCTGAAGCCACTGTAACAGACTGGATTAGACCACCTGATCTGTGGTCCGGTATTAAGAGAGGAGTCATTTATCCCCCGCCCCCACCAGCATCCAGCCTTCCACCTGGATTTGGCATTGCCCATAAATGCCAGTCATTAAGATGGCTGCACAAAGCCCATGGCTACCTCTCTCCCAGTGGGCTGGCTCTACTTCCACACATAGAGCAACCTTTGTTTTAAATGTACCTGCTCCCAACCCCTGTGGTGGGCTTTCATTCACTGACCGCTGGTGCGCTGCCAGAGAGAGGAAATATGATAAATGTTCCTAACGCCACCTGTTTGGGAACGCTGGGACATTCCTTGTTCCCCAGATGCCAACAAGTAGCCCAGATCAGGTTGCTAGGTGCATGCGGATGTGTGTATTTGTCAACCATGAATAACACCCGCCTCTTTTTTTTTTTCAGGTGCACCAGAAAGGAGAAATGTGAGCGCTCGTCAGAACCTCGCCGCTTTGCTTCAGACATCAAGCAGTGTGTGCGCCTCAGCGTCCACCCGAACAACATATCGGTTTCCCAGTTTAGCGTCACGGTGAGTGGATAAAAATAAATGCTCCCATTATTTCTAGTGAAAGAGAAACCCTCTGTAGAGTGGGTACCACATCACAAACTTCCCATCACACAATTATGTTCATCTATAAAACATAGTGAACTAAACTCCACTAGTCCATAATTAACGGAGTTCTCTTTGCACCACTTGAAAGATGAAATATGGTCAAACTCTAATTAGCAGTTATTGGATATATTTGTTTCTTTTGTTCGAAAAAAACACTTCTAACGAGCAAGCGAGCGTTTGTTTTAGTGGCGCCACATTTCAGTAAATTGTGACGATGGCTGAATTTGCTGCGAGTGAGAAAATCTTGTCTGGCAACGTGACAATATCACACTCTCAAGCATAATTTGTGATACAATGTAATTACACTCTAAGTACTATTGAGAAGACGTGTTAACGCTTTAATCCTGCTTCATATCACTTTACCGCCTGCCAAAACCCATCCTTCACATCCTGACCTCACAACTTTTAGTCATGAAATACTCTCCAAACAAATGTCAGCATTCATTAACAGCACACAGTTCAGCTGGTTTTTATGAGTCTTGGCAGCTTTATAAAAGCACTTTCACCCCCTGGACGTTTTATTCTGAAACAGCTGCCAAAAGTGGAGATTTTTTTCATTTTCTTTATCGATTAGCGTGCAAGGAGCTTTGACCCTTTGCAATGAAAATGTCTCTCTGCATGAATTTAAAAACACAAACAGTTTAACAAATATTTATGTTTTTAATAAAAGCTGCTTTTAGAGAAAAATATACATTACTAGCACCAGATTGGATTTGGTTTAATGCAGTTATTCTAGGTATTCCAAGGCTTTCTGTTAAAAGATGAACAGTAACTCTGAATGTTATGAGTATCACTTTGACCTTAACCACCAGTAAGTGATGTCACCTTTTGATTTGCCGTGGAATCATCTTTTGGAAATGGCTGTAAATTTTGAAGACCAAGAATATTCTAGCTGTGCAATTTTCAGAGGCGAAGCCGGTGTGACGGCGCTCCATGCGAGTTGCTCGGAGGGTCAAACGTGAAATGCTGATTGTCAGCATTACAGCTCTGCATCATTCTAATGATATTCATGGGTGTTTGTGTGCAGTGTTGCTGAGTGTTTAACCTTTTTGCACATTTGCCACCCAGCTGGATCAGGGCAGAGGCTTCTATCAAACATACAGGAGCTGCTTCTTGACCTTCATGTTGATAAATATGTATTTGAAAAGACGAGGAGTGTTATTCCCTAAACTTAACCCGATTTAGATTCTCCTTTGATTTTTATTGAATGTGTTCAATAAAAATGGCTCAAGAGCTCTGAAGATGTTCGATTCTGTGTTTCTGATTCTTTTTTAGTGTTGAGAGACTTGAGCAGCTACATTTGAGTTGGCTGTTCATGGCTGGACAGCATTGCTTTTTAAATGGAAAATCGAATAAAGTAAAAGATGAAAAGAGTGAGAGGCAGCGAATGTCCATGGATGCTGTAAAGATGTTGGCTCTGCTGCAGCTCTTTTCTCATTAAACAGCCGTATAAAACAGTGCAGGCCAGCCTTCCTCTGCTGATCAGGCAGCTTTTAGCATCACTTCACAAGAACACAACATGCCTACGCCTCTAATCAATGTTTGGGCCGATGCTGCTGTGCAGATGGGTTTTTCCATCAGTCTATATTTTCATCTTGACCCCGCTCCACCTTTCTCCATCACCACCTCTTCGTTTATTCAAGGACAGTTTTCTCTTTTAACCCTCTCGTACTTCACCTAAGGCCATTCATCCCCAGGTGCTGAGAGAGCTAACGCAGCATTTCCAAAAAAAGAGGGAACGTTTGCATTTCTTATTTCCTGTAGAGTTATCCTGTTCCCTTTGTTTTATTAATTGTTGGTTGATTTATTTGTTCTGTTTTTATATTTTTGATCAGGCTTTTTGTTTCAGTCGTCTGATTTTTTTCCACCTTTAAAATATTCAAAATCTTTCATTTGTATGATGTCTTTTTTACTTTTTGTCCTAAGTAGCGTCTCCACTCTTAATGCCAGACATTTTGAGTAAATAGGTAAATAAGTGTGACCACCCTGAATGACATTTTCTAATGTAATTGGTTTCAATTTTAAGTTGGTGATTGTGTTTCTGCAGCAGTTTTGTGTGTACTTGAATTTAACACAATGTTCATCTAATGACTTATAACAGGGGTGCCCAATCCTGGTCCTGGAGGGCCAGTATCGAGCACATTTTAGTGGTGTCTCTGCTCCAACACACGTGATTCAGTGATTGAAACACCTGTGCAGCAGCTCACCAAGCTCTGCAGAAGCCTGCTAATCACCTGCTGATTGAAATCAGGTGTGTTGAAGCAGAGTTAAAACTAAAATCTGCTGGATACCAGCCCTCCAGGACCAGGATTGGGCACCCCTGACTTATAATAACACTCTACTGTGTGTCTGCAATGAACCTCATTCTTCCTTAAAATTGTTGCTACATTTGAGCTCATGGGTGTCATCACTGCAACTGAATAACAACTGAAACGTCAACCTGCTTTATTCCCCTTTGTTGATTTTGAATATTTTTGGCTGTATTTAATGTTGAAGTTAGGTTGTTTTAGGAGTTTGAGATAAATGACACCTCTTCACTTCCTTTCATGTCAACAGCTGGTACTGGAAGCCCACAACGTCCCAGAACTTTCAGCAGGTGTCAACTGCACCTTTGAGGACCTGGCCGACATGAACGGCCTGGTAGAAGGAAACCGGATCAAGTGCTCCTCCCCTGCTGAAAAGGAAATGCCACGCATTATTGTGGACAAAGGTAGGAAGACAGACAGATTACAGTGAAGCCGTCTCACTGTTTTGGCCTTTGATCTCATGTTTGAATAATAAAGATGTAAAGTATATAAAATAGCATTTTAGCAACAAGGTGGTTTTCAAAGCACTGTTTGAGGATCTTAGCTAAACTAAAGGATGATGGATAGCTTAAAGTGACTATGTGTATTTTCCCTGGCGATAGGGGACAGTACATACCTAAGTCATTGCAAGCAAGCAAAATTTTTGTGTTTGAGTAAGACCTTACCACAGATGGCCATTAGGGTCAAAAAATCCCTGTGAGCGCAATTTCAAAAGAGTACTTTGTCAGATTGTTCAACTTCTCGCAAAATTACATCAGACTCTCCATCGTTGGCAACAAGCGAAGCGGTAAATGTTTAAAACAACGTTTATGAATGGTGAAAGTTTTGTAACTGCTTGTTCAATTCTGTAAATGCATTTTGTCCTCACAGGCTCCCATAGAAGGAAACATCGCGTCGAATATGGCGTCGCCCAGAGACTTTTTATGGTTATATGTTACGAAGCTGCCAATATTTTTCAAAAACTGGGCATTCTTTAATTAATTTTCAACAACATTTTGATGGATCTTTCCAGAGATTAATGATAAAAAAAACTCCACATTGTCACTTTAAGTCTTGTGTCGTGATCTTTTCCTGCACCTAAAGACAAGATTCACATATTTTGCATCTGCTGGAGAGAACTTTGCATCATGCTGTCATAGTCAGGCCTGATGACTGAACAGAAAGCAGCCCAAACATCCTGGGTAACTGTTGATCAAAACCACCTCAAGGTTAAAAGAAGGTCTGGCTGCTTGGAAGGTTGTTTTTTACACCAAACGCCGCTGTCCTAAACCGTCATCAGCACTTGTTAAATACAAACACACCTGCTTGTCACACACAGCCACGTTCGTGCTGTCTCATGATGGGCCCGGGGCAAAAGGTGCTGTGTGAATTTTTATTTTCTCATCATCAGTAACTCAACAGGCCTTGGAGCCATGCCTTGGGACATGTTTAGTAAATGAATGAACATTAGTTATTAGTCTGTTGTTGTTTAGCTTCCTCCCTCACACGGCTCTGATCCAGAGGAAGTCATGTGACTTGTTAAACGCCGTGCAAACATCAGAATATCAGGTGTTTTTCTGCAGGATTTTACCAAACGTGAAGCCTAGTGATCACAAAGTCACCACATCAAAAAAAAAAAGTAGTTTCGTCCGTCTTCTCTCTGGAGTTAAAGCTGATCTCTGCCCACGTGCCTTTGACCCGTCCACATTCTAATTTAACATTATGAGTCAGAAAGAAAATGAACAAAAAGGGATTTTTTGTAACATTTTGAAGGCGTTTGATTCCAAAGCTGAAGAAGAAAATAGATGTGAGGTTGTTTTATAATGTAGTACAGCTGAGATCTCTGGGCTCTCAGCTGAACACATAAAATATATTTATGTTTTCCTTCATTTATTTTACCCCAAAGGATAGAAGGTTCTCACTCACTCTGCTGTAAAACACAAATGGACAACAAAGTAATCCACAGACGGTGCTCATGTACACAGCAAACAGGACAAGCGAGTGTGTTTTGGGGAATTATAAACATTTGTTCATTGTTTGCCACGTCGGCCACATGTAAATCTGCTAATGCTGCCGTCATGCAAACATAGATGTGTAAATATATACAGCAAACACACACACACATGAATCTCTTCTCCCAAACATATATACTCCTAACTGTTTTAAGGAGGAACATGCTTGAGCCTCTCATGTTCCAGTTTTACCAGTACTCGTTAGTCCAAGCCTAGCTTAAAGAGAGAAAAGAACGCACGGCAGATGGAGTGAGAAGAGAGGGAGGGATGGATGGTGTTAGCAGGCTTCAAGGTAACATTTAGGTGGCCTAATTAGGACAGATCCGTTGTCAGCGGTGCTTTACTGTGATTGATGAATGATTCCTTCTTTGTTAGAGAGATGGAGAGAGACGCGGGGGAGAAGGAGTCACAGTGTGGAGGGAAGAGAGGAGACCTGTGGGTAAAGATAGTAGGAACGAGAGGGAGAGCTACAGAGGTGGTGGAGAAAAAGAGCAGGTAGACGCGTGGATGTGCTGTTGAATTAAACATGAACTCCTTCATTAGAGCCAGACAAAAGGACACACAAAACACAGATGAGCTCATATACACATACATTTACACACACGCTTGGTATTTCATGTTCGTCTCCGTTTACCTTGTCAAAGATACCCTCAAAGAGATTTCTCTGGGAATATCGTCCATCCCAGGGGAAATCCGTCTGCACCAACTTTTGTGTTTTTGTTGCAAGAACAGGGAGACTTAACCCGATGAGAGTCTTTAGAAATAGTCTCCCAACCTTTGAAGGTGTTGCCTTTGAGAATGCAACAAGAGGATCACCTGTAGCTTCAAGATGTTTCTGCTTTACTGGGAAATCTATCGACTGCTGGGATATTTGAGCAAGTACAAGGAAATTCTCAACAAGAATGACGGCGTTTGTATTTTTTTTATTTCAGTTTTATGTGATAAACTGCTCATTTTGTGTTTTTGATGTTTTATAGGTGACCACCAGATTGTGCAGCTCTACCTTAAGTCCAAGGAGACGGGCCTGGCATTTGCAAATACCAGCTTTGTTTTCTACAACTGCAGTGTCCACAAGTCGTGAGTCCACGTCTCCTCATCACATTCAGATCTGTTTTAATATTCTCACGTCTTCATCCTAGAATGAACATTTAGAATCTCTCCTAAACTCTTTGTATTGATGGAAAATCTAGGTTTTTCTCTACATTTTAATAGTAACTCAAACCTCTGGTCTTTTGCAGGTGTTTGTCCTGTGTGAGTAGTCCCTACCAATGCCACTGGTGCAAATACAGACACGACTGCACCCACGACCCTCGCACTTGTTCCTTCCAGGAAGGGAGAGTTAAGAAGCCTGAGGTGCGTTCAACCTGTTCGCTATCAGAGTTGGAGCTAAACATGTCCCCAGAATATGCTCCGTTTTTGTTTTTGAGCTAATTCAGACAGAAACTCTGCCTCTTCATACTTAGAGCTTTGCTTGCAGAGAATCACCACAAATGTTTCGTTAAGTGGGACTAATATCTACCTTTTTTAGATTTCACGTGCAAAAAGAGTTGTGTAAAAAGACCGAGGCACCTTTTAGCTGTAGTGCTTCCATCTGGCAGGAGTCTCTTGGCATGTCTCACTTACGCCTGCACATCAAAGTGCAGTGGAAGCTAATAAAACTGAGTCATTTCCACGTGCCCAGCCCTATTCCCCACAACAGCTTACTCTTTGTGAATTATCAATAACGCTGGCAGGCAGTCTATTCCCGCCGAAGCAGAGCCCACTGTAATTAGGCTGCTCTGCTGCAGAGGACAAGCTGGATGGGGTTCATTCATTCTCCACCCTGGCCACCTCCAACATTTCACAAGGTGATTAAGTGCATGTATATGAAAAAGAAAAGCTACGAGGTCAAGAAAGTTGAGATCTTTGCTAATTGTTTGGGCCTTTTTATACAGTACTAATTTCAGTTATTTACAGTATTTTTGAACATGAACAGTGTATTTGTAAGAGTTTGATCCCTGTACTTTTCCAGCTCACTGTGGTTTTCAGTGGGAGGGTTTTCCAGAGAGTTAGTGGCCTGGTAATCCTAGCCTGAGGTGAGCGATGATGGAGATCACTGGTACTTGTGTCTGGGTTGGCAGATACTGCACGACGAGCAGGGACAAGCTTAGTCAGATTGCTTCCTTTGATGAGCAGTCTCCTCTCAATTGTATTATTCTTCCTCCCATTTCCCCTCCCAAGCCATTCAACCTGCACAGACCATATTATTTTCTTTTTTTGTCGTTTCCATTATCCAGTTGAACCGTCTGCTTAGTTAGACCCAAACATGAGTCTTTGCAGGTTTCCAATTAGCCAGACGCTGGTGGTCAATATTGACTCAGGTTAATAATGTGTGAATCCCTCCTATTGTGTTGCACACTAGAAGAAACCCACAAATAAAGAAAGGAGGATTTAAAAAGCAGGTGCAAAGCGGGCTTAATGAGTTTTAATTTGCTTTTAATTAACCCCTCAAATCCAGGGTGATGTATCTGCTGCCAGATTTATAGATGCTACTTTGAAAAAATACCACACACACACACACACACACACACACACAGAGAATCCATCCTAAATTTCACAAAAGGCTCATCATCGGTCAGTGAAATGAGATGGCTGATGGATTTTTGTGTACTATTACAATTAAGGGATTTCAGGCAGTAATTTCAATAATCCCTTAACTCCGCGTTAGCTCCCCACTGGTTGAGCTTGTTGTTAGCATGCATTGCAGGGCGCGGTGAGAGCCTCGCCTGGGTGTTTTATTTATGCCAGCAAAGACATGGGCACAAGGATCAGACGCTTGCATGTTGGCACATTAACCAAGGCCACGTCCCTCTTTGTCCTCCCCACGTCTCAAGGACTTTGTCATTCTGTCTCACTCACAAAGACTATGCATGCAGGAAATAGCTGGCAGTTTCTCCTCACTAGATGCTACCTTGTTTATTATTATGCTGGACGTTGTTTATTCGCCTGCATATTTAGCTCATTCTCAGACTGCACCTCCCATCCTTAAAGCACACACACGAGAAAGTGATGAAACTGGGTATACTTCCTGTTCTCTTTGTCTGATGAAAACCACAGGAGGATATTTCCCTTTCTTCTTCTCCTGTCTACAACCCAGCATGTTCATATCCTGAGCTGCTGCCAAATCTTACCCTAATATATTCAGCTAGACACAAAACACAAAAATATTAGTGTCACCATCTCCTAGTTCATACTGCGTCCTGCTCTCTCCATTGTTTACCTCTTTGACTGTACTCTGGTCATCAGTGTTCTTGAGTTTATTTACCAGGAATTTATTGATCAAGTAATCAGGATAATTTTATTATAGGAGCTAAATGCCAACGGTAATGGCTGTTATCTGCCAATATTAGACAGGAGTGGTGGAGTGGTAGAGAGAAGTGTTTTACTTTGATAGGGTTAGTTTAGGGTTAGACAACAATGTCGTACGGTGCAGGAGTCGGTAAGATACCTGCACTAACAAAAGGGGATATGCAGGAGCTGGGATTTAAAGCACATTTTAAACATGGACTTCCTGTTCTCAGTGGGTGGAGCTAAGGTGATGACAAAATTCTGACATGTTGTTTAAATGCAGTTACCTCAAAATTTCACGCCTGATATTTTACGTCTCAAGACTTGAAAACAAATGGATGCATAAAACTGAGTTTTGGGGTCAATATGGCCGACCGAGTCCATACCACTAAGAGCACAGACACATATACGTAGACGCCTCGTGGACTGGCGCTGCCTATTGGAGCTGCCGTAGTGGTCGCCCGCCATCTTAGTTGGGTCTCCATTCGCCCCCAGTGCATTCATTTCTACTGAGAAAGGTGCTTACCCAACTAAAAAACACATTTTATCAAACTTTTTCACAAAATCAGACACATGGTATGGCATGATAATTAAAATATAAATATAATTAAACAAAATAAATTAAAATATAAAATCCCACCATGTAGGCTAGAAAAGTCAATAGTAATTCCATCTGTTTTCAATAGTACACCGGTTGTTGCAACTGTAGGCTGCACAAAAACGGGCATAGTTGCTCACTCTGCATTGAATTTGCAGAGGCAGGAGACCCATCCAATATGGCGGCGACCCTGTTAAGCTCTCATGCTCTCCAGTGCCCAATGGGGCGTCTACGTTTTCATGTCTATGACTAAGAGTTTGTTCTTTCTCTGTAGCTCCTGGACTGGAGGACATGTGGTAAAGTTTCATATCTTTTTGTAAAACTATTAGGAGGGACTGCTATTATTAAATCTCTTCAATTAAGGAAATTTGCATCAGTTTTGACATGAACAATTTTTCAGGATTTTTTTTTTCCAGAACTTTAATTAATTTGCCAAATGACAAAATCAGAAAACCAAAGTAAAAAAAATACATTTCAAAATTCTGGAGTTTTAATAGGTCCTCTCACCTTCTTTTAGTGCCTCGCTGTAATAAAAAATAACTAAAAGGTAATGAACGCAAATCCCTTACATCAACATGTACACTTAAAATTCACTAATGAATATTCAGACACAGTTAAAACAAATTTTAGGTGAAATATAAACTAAATTCAGGAGTTTACATTCCGTGGTTCAACACTACCTAACTAAAGTACATCTTGGATTATCTTCAAACCCTTTTACTGAGCTGAGTTCACCATTTGAAGACTGTTGCATCATTCTTCTACTTTAATAATTGTGTTTGCATTAAATCGGTTATTTCTTAGAATAAATACTAAAATAAGTTACATTTAGATTTTCCTCAGGGAGTAAAAAATGTTAAAGCAGGACTAAATGAAAAGTTATTTGGAAAATTTAAGATGAGGAATGACTGGTGGGGATAAAGGAGGGGGTGTAGAGCGGGGGGGGGGGGGGGGGGGGGGGGGGGGGGGGGGGGGGGGGGGGGGGGGGGGGTGTTTGCCCCAGGCTCTGTTGGATATGATAAAACAGAGACGGGGAAGCTTTTGGTAACCACAGTGTGTGTGCGAGTATGTGTAGAAAAACTTAAGATCCTCTTCATCTTCACACCTTACACCGCTATAATTACGGGCCTTTTTCTCTCTCTTGCCATCACTCTCCCTCTCTCCTTAGCTTCGAACCATGCCAAGGGCTTTTACATTCACAGCTCCCATTCTGCTTCCTCCTCTCTGTCACTTTCCCTATCTCCACCCTTCACACCTCCCACCAGTCTCTAATTATCAGATCTAAGTAGGTCCCCAAGAAGAAAGGGAGTCAGAGACGAGTGGAGAGACGAGTCAGTGAAGAGGGCTGACAAGAAAAATGAGAAGGGTCAGTGAGGTGTGTGCACGGGCTGAATCAAGCTGGCTGCTTTTGGGGGGAGGAGAAAAGAAGAGAAAAACAAGTTGGGAGCAAGAATGAAGGATAATTATCCTGAAAAAGAGAGGCGCCAACTTTTTCAAAGTCAGAAATTATATTGTGGGTTCGATGAGTCACGCTATTCACAGGTACTCCTCTGTCGAGACATTTAGTTCAAGTCCTTGATTACAGCCTTGTCATTGACATTCACAGCTTCACGTGCACAGGCAGGAACAAACACGTGCACTGCTAAACTTCTTCTTTTACCACCAAAATCTAATTTGTAGTTTTACTCAGGAAAAATTTAGGGATTAAGGTAAAAATTAACCAAAATGCTGTTTCACTTAAAGGTGGAATATGGAACAGGAGGTTGTAGCTGCAACAATAGAACAAGGTTTCCAGATGTCGGGATGCCAGGTTTGCTGCCGATACGTGAAGTAAGCAGCCAGCACCATGTCCAGTGACGACCTAAACTCACTCTGGTTTTTGATCTTTTATGGTCGCTCCTCTTCTGATAACGACATCTTCTGGGCTCAGAAGCAGCTGCTTGACTTGCAGAGTCCACCATTTTCCACAGCGCCAGCCTCGCTGTGCCGAGTGGACTGTTTACCGTATTTGGAAACCCTCAATAGTGCCCTCTAGTGGCTGGTAGATGTAAACATAAACCCAGTATCGTGCCCGTCAAAATAAATATTTGATTATTTTTTAATTAAAATATAGCTTTTAAAGGAAATACTGTACCTTCATTCTAAACACTCATGGGGGTATTATTTTTTTAAAATATAGCTTTTTATGAACTTATTCCATAATCAACCTTTAAACTACATAAAAATCTACACCTTTAGCTCCACCTGTAACTCTGCAGACAGTTATAGGAATTATAGGAACCAGAAAAATAAACTGTTATGGGTTTTATTGCTTTTGTGTTCATATCACAAATGAACGCTAACGGTTTGTTAGCATGGTCTGCTTTAAAGACAGATTTGATTGGTCTATGGGGTAATAAGACAGAAATATAGACTGACTTTGTAGCAGGACACATTGGGCACATTTTGAGTAAAAGGGATAGACGATGTTCATGAATTTGTAAATATGTTTGTTGCCAGTTGAACAGTTAGAATTTGCATATTGACATGCTCCATCCCTGGACATGCTACAATAAAGACAGATGAATGTTTGATATGTTGTCAGGCTGTGATGTTTATTTTAAACTCCACTGGGATTCCAAGGCTTTGGTTTTCTCTCTGTTTGCATGCATACAATATAAACTGTCAGTGTGTGTTTTTGAATTTTCCTGCAGTTTCCTGAAAAGTCATTTTGATTTGAGTTTCAGGCATAAATCATCAAGAAAAACATGCCTAGTGCGCCAAATTAGACATCACTATGAGAATATGAGCAGAGCAGGGGATGGGGGCGTGTTGCTGAGTTTAATGACTGACACCTCTCACACCATCATGAATAAGCCAAAAATACAATATAATGCAAAAAATATCTCAGCTGGTTTAAACTGAGCTGAAACGCTCATATTCAAATAATTAATAGAAAGGGTTTAAAATTTAACAAAAACACTCAAGACAGTTTATAGTCTGTGGTGCCAGTTTGTCTCATAATTATTCTGCAGGAGAGCCCAAGTTGTTTAACTGTTGCTTCCATCCAGGTAGCTGTTAGCTCACTGATCCAAAACATAGATGGCACAGTTGTCTAGTGCTTTATTCTTTATGTTTAATGGTGTACTGGGTGGGTGGAGTTACATTTAATACTCTAAAAGTTAATGCTGAACACAAATATGATTTAAATAAGTTGAAAATCTATTAGGGTTGTGTATTACTAAAATTCTGGCAATGCAATACATATCACGATACAGGGGAGACGATACGATATATCACGAAATATTGCGATCAGCTAGACAATATTAGACTGAATTTATTGTAGGAAAATTCAATAAACAGTCCAAACTGATACATAACATGTTTAACATGAGGTATCTGAATCATAACGGATGGGATTTACATTTCAGTGGTGTAAACAAAACCCATTGCACACTGCTGCCAACTAGCGGTCGGCATTTGAATTGCACCAAAAAAAAAATACACAAATGTTTGCATGTAAATTCTTCCAAAAATTCGATACACAGCTTTTGAATATCGATATAATATTGCAGGAAAAAATATCACAATATATTGCCATATCGATATTTTCTTACATCCCCAAAATCTATTAAACATACTTCCTTTAATGTGTTTTAACAGATTTTTTCTTAAAAATTTACTTTTCAGTAAAAAAAAAGTTAGTTTCATTGGCTGTACACACACACACACACACACACACACACACACACACACACACACACACACACAGGCCCTTGCAGCTGTGTGTAATTCTGCTGCTTCACCTTTAATGCTGCCATCAGCGTAGATCCGTGTCTTTAAGACTCCGCCGAGTTGCCGTGTTAAGTCACACTCTAGTGCCTTCTCTGCCTTCATTTCCACCAACCAGATCACATTTATTGTCCTCATTGTTCAAGTGTATTAACTGGAGGAGACATGATTAAAAATGGATGGCGTCTCTCTTTGCTCTTCCACTCATTTTTATTCTCCAAATATGACCCATCATTCTTAGGAAAATGAGATTTGGAAGAGCAAACACGCATGCACCACCACCTTCCACCACCTTCCTCTCCTCCGCAGCTCTGTGTGTCATTTATCTATAATGACTTTGTGAATGGTGTCAGAGCGCTCCCCTCTCCCTCACCACGTGATTAAGTCACTCACTAGTCAGTCACTCACTCAGCTTCCCCAATCAAGTGGCTTTTAATGAACTTCAAACAAGTGTTATCACACAGTTCAACATGCGCTCTGCTTCAACCTTCCCCACCCTCTCCTCCCCAGCTCCAGCCGTGAGGGGGCTCCTCTTATCTGTTCTCCTCCCTTTCTCCCTCGTTCCTCTTCTCTCTTTGACTTACTAAAGCTTCCCCTGTCACATATGCTTAATGGTGTTTCTGCCTCTTTCAGTCGCTCTGTTCTTTTGTTGTCGTTCTCTTTCATTCTGCCTGGTTTCCTGTCTGTCCCTATCTACCACTCTTTGGGAAAAACATGAAACATTTTGCAAAGTGCTCTGGGAATGGTTGTTCTCTATTTACTGTTTTTACCCCGCTTTGCCACCTCCTTCACCTTTCACTTGTGCCTGTCAGTCTGTTTCCCAGCATGCTTCATGTTTTGTTTCTTTGTCCTTTTATCTTCTCCATTCATCTCTGGCATCTTTCTTCATCTGTTCTTTTCTTTTCTGCTCCTCTTCCAGCCAAGTCATAGGTGTTCTATATTTAGCCACTGCTTTTACCCTCACTGATTGGTTGTTAAATTTAGTTCTCCAATTGCTACTCAAGGTATGCATCACTCTTAATCAGTCATTTTATTATTCTGGTTAATCTCTGATACAGTTTATCCACCAACAGTTCAAATTTCACTTGTCATGCATTGTTTAGTGAGGTGCCAAAATTAAAAACTTTTTGAAGACTTAAAAAAATACACAAATTTCACATTTTCTTCCAGATATGTCACAATATTCAAACATAAATGTGCACTTTTTTTACAAGATCAGAAAATATTAATAGTATTCTCATTTTGCTGCAGGACAACAAAACCTAAAAGTGAAATGAAAATCCAAAAGTAAGAATTTAAATGATTCCCTTTTAAATTGACCAGATAATACAGATACATAGAAACAGACACTCTGTAGCTCCAGTAAAACCACACCAGGCATCGTGTCTTATCCAAAGCTAATCAATGTTTGGGATCATTGAGATGATGCCGGTGTGATGTTCTGATCACTTTTATCCCAGAGAAAGTTTGTTACGTGTTTCTGTTCTGGTAAACATCATTTGAGCAGCTTGTATGTGCAACAGAACCAAAAAGTCAGCATATTTTACAGTTTCATCAACTTTTTCCTTGTCAGGAAATAATATTGATTTAATTTATTAACTAATTAACTGAGAAGGTCAAACTTGACCAAGTATGTGACCTCAGCACATCAAAAGAGGCTCACCTGTTTTCATGTGAGATGCTTTTTCATTCTGGGATTTGTAGTTTCAGTGGGTTTTGTACTAAAAATGGCCACGTGCCATTTAAAAAACATAGAAATTGTGATTAAATCAAAATGTCATACTGGCCAGATGTATATTCAGATTAAAAACAAGGAACCTCTAATGTAGAAATAATGATTCCGATCATCTCACCAGAAGTGTCCTGTTGATGGTGTAAATGATACTCCCCCCTGAGGGTAATGACAGTAGAGTACCTCCTGAACCGGCCCTTCACTCACTGAATGTGAACTTGCCTAAGAGACTGATCTTATTTCAACAGGAAAACACACAAATGAAAGCACTAAAGACCAAGAGTTAAGTGGCTATCTCATTAAAATCAATGGTTTGTGAAGTACTGTAGCCTGTCTGTCACTGTACCTGATGAGGTAAATTATGAGTGAATACACACCAATTGTCTGTCAGCTTTTAATGATTTTGTTAAAAAAGAAATAGTTTTTAAACTGTCTTGGAATACAGTTATTATAATATTCTCAGCAATCAATCATAATAATTACTAAGTAAAAACCATAAAACAGCCGTTTCTGAACTAATTGGTTTGATTACATCACATATGAAGCACATAAAGGAGACGTGTGACTCTGAAACATTTGTCTATTCTTACACTGAATTATTAAAGGGAGTGGTGGTTTTTACTGTGGACTTTAAATGACTTTAAACCTGGTAATAACACAGATGTGCAGAGTACAATAAGCCTTAATATCTAATATCAATTATGCATTCAAACTGTGACCCACCTTTCATATCCATATTCCAGGGATGTCCCCAGTTGCTGCCTGCAGACAGGATACTGGTGCCAGTGAACGTGGTGAAGCCCATCACCCTGAGAGCTAAGAACCTCCCCCAGCCCCAGTCCGGACAGAGAGGATACGAGTGTCTCCTAACCATCCAAGGAAATGAGCACAGAGTTCCTGCCCTGCGCTTCAACAGCTCCTCAGTGCAGTGTCAAAACACATCGGTAAGAAGGGTGTGTGTGTGTGTGTGCATGCGTGCGTGTCAGCTTCTATGATGCATCATCATCGCCCAACTCTACAGCCGCCTCCTGTTTCTATAAACCATCCAATAAAAGTTATCACTAAATATTTTCAATCTCTTGCACACAGCCACACACACACACAATGATAACAGCTAAGGAAGTTTATTTTTTGCAGATAAAAAGCGAATAGATGAAATAAGATTCTAACTTTGTCTTCCCTCTGATGCTCCATCGGCTGACTGAATAATGTGTTGACAGCGAGCTGAAAAAGCCCTTTATACTGGTCCTGATGCTAATCGTCTGTTGATACAATAACATCCCATCTTCCTGTCTATCTTCATCATCCCAAGTGTGTGTGTGTGTGTGTGTGTGTGTGTGTGTGTGTGTGTGTGTAATCACAGTACGTTGCAAACATTGTACTTTGATTGAGCTGTGAAGGAGGGAAACTGTAATTTAGCAGAAAATTATGATTCTAGCACCAACTCTTCATGCTGCTAGTGTTACAGAACCAATTGAAAATAATTTCATCTTTTAACACTCTGGTGTGTACAGTGTGTGTGTGTGTGTGTTTTGCATAATGTGTGTTTTCAGTGTGTGTAGCCACCTGATGATGGTGAGTTTTTGTGTTAATAGAAGGATTGTGATGGGAGTTATTTGAACGTGTAAATAAAATATTCTCCCTCTCATATTTTCTGCCTTGGCTCTTCCCTTCTATGGTTGCCATGGTTATAGTATTTCTATGATGGGATGGAGATGAGCAGTCTTCCCGTAGAACTGACCGTCATCTGGAACGGAGATTTCAGCATCGACAACCCCGTCCACAACAAAGGTGAGCGTTGAGACGGGCGCAGGCACTTGTGTGCACTCACACGCCGACAATATGTGTTTGTGAATTCGTTCACTAACACGCTTGGTCCATGTAGACTCTTGCAAACTCTCACTTAAACATACACAGTAAAGCTGCAGCCTCCCTATTGTTGCCCTTGGAGCCTGTCTCCATGGCAACAGGGGGTGGTGTGCTGAGGTGAAGCATCCATTCCCTGATGTTGCCATGAAGAGTGGTTAACTTTACTGCATCCTTTTTTATTTATTTTTTGGTCCCCTACGCCGGGCTCTCATTCCATCTGTCTTCCACATCACTGTTCCAAATCTTTAAATAGCCTTTCCTTTCTCGTCTCATGATTTCGTTTTCACAGGATCCTTTATTTTCTTTGTCAACACGACGCTGGGAGCGGGGCAGTCAGTTTGTCTCTGTCACCACTGCCTTTGCCCCTCGTTTTGTTTTTGCCCTACTGGCACAGATCCAACATGTTAACACATTTTATAAATACTATCTAAACCAAAATAATCAGTCTCTACAAGAAGAGCCAGTTTACTGTCCTGGTCTAAATGTATTAGCACCGTAAAACTGTATTTTTCTACTTGTGTGTTTTTCTTTCTGTAACTCATCTGCTCGTGAATCTGAGAAATGACATTTCACGACAGAGAATTTAAGTATTCTAGCCTGGCAAGCCATCCTATATATGTGAATATATAGTCTGGCCACGAACCATTGACGGCCCTCAGTCGTGAGGCGGGATCTACGGTTGTCTTTCAAAATGTCAGCAGGCAATTGGATAGCGCTAGGACCAATCAGAGTGACGAACAACGTGACGTAATCACAGCAACGGAAAAGCGGGAGGCATTAATGGCGTCTAACATCAATGATTTCTGTCGTTTTTGTATGAAAAACATGTGAATATCAGGTGTACTGGGACATTGCACTACTTTGTTTGATAAAAATAAGAAGCCGCTAAGTATATCTGACAGACTTACGCACGTTGGAGTCTAAATAATCCAATGTTGATGACAAAGCCGTTTCAAACCAACGTGGTTCCTGTGTTGCCGCCATTTTGCTTGGGTTTGCGGCCGCAGCGCTGACGTCATCGGCTACTCCCGCTCTGTGATTGGCCCAACCAAAACTATAGCGAGCTGTGATTGGACAGCCACAGGCTGCCAGGGTTCCAATGAAGCGTGCCTAGACCAAACTCTGCAAAGCAAGATTTTGGTCTAGTTCACTAGGCTATAAGTATTCAGCATTCTGCTGCTGAGCTTGTTCAGCGTGGCCAGTGGCAATCCTCCACTCTAAGTGATTCATGCTGCAACAAGAAAACATCAGCATGCTGGGGGTTGTAGTTCTCCAACAAGCTTCCAGCTTATTTTCACCAAAGGCAGGGAAGCTGAGCCCACCAAGTTTATTGTTATATGCCACGATGATGCGTTGCTGCAAGGCAGAGTTTGCAAAGTGTTTGTGTACACGTGTTTGAGTCTAATGCTGTCTACAAAACGTATCCTTGAGCATAAGTGTAGAATCAAAGAAGCAAAAAAAAAGGTTACACAGAAAGAAGGAGATGCTTGAAATAGAGAACACTCTTCAAACCACCTCCTACCTTTGTTTGCCTGCGGGGGAAGCATCTCCCAGGGCATTTTTTGATGGGCACTTCACACGCGCATCTAATGGCAATTAAAAAGAAAATGGCTGGTCTGTTGCTATGGAGATGATATGTTAAATGTGTGGTGGGTGACGAGAGGCGGGAGGCAGCATTGTGGGAAACTCAGTGAGACAGGGTAGGAGGGAACAGGAGAACAGAGATGATGATGATTGATGAAGAAAATAAGATTTTAGTCGTCTGATCTTAAGGTGGAGTTTGTACAAAATACATTTACCTGCATTTGGATTTATGTCATCAATTGCCCTGAGGTTGTTTATGTTTCTCCTCTGTTCTAATGTCATTATCCTCTTTCCTCCTCCTATCTTCTGCTTCCTCTTTCTCCCTCACAGTCCACCTGTACAAGTGTGATGCCCAGCATGGAAGCTGCGGTTTATGTCTGAAAGCAGACCCGCTGTTTGGGTGTGTTTGGTGCAAAGGAGAGAACCGCTGCACCCTCAAGCAACACTGCACCCTCTCAGAGAACCAGCAGCAGAACGGCATCAACAGCAAATGCACCCACCCACAGATCACACAGGTGAGAGACGCAAACACATTAACATATACATCCGTGTCCACATATGCCCGTGCATTTAGCACGTCCTTGATACATTAGCGCTTAGCGCTGAGCAATGCAAACATTAATGGAAGTAGTCCTTTATATTCACACCTTAAATGTAGAGCTCTGATAGAACACACTTGTCTCTGAGTCAGTGTTGAAGCTGATCATCTTACCATAAACACTGAAGCTGTGAATCATCTGTGATTCAGCCCGAGAGCCTTAGAGAGGAGGAAGATGTTACAACCTTTTCTACAGTTCTGTAATCTTTTAAAAGTTCTGATATGGACGCACTGATAATTATACACAAGTGAATCCGTTCAGTTGTAAGAAACCTATTTTCCTCCTTTAAACGTGGACACACAAAACCCAGGAGGAGAAAAATCATTTTAACACTTGCAGGTTATCAATCAGCGGCGCAGATGTTCACACAAACCCCCCATTTAACCCAGCATGCTCCTGAAGGCACCATGTGGGGGAAATGGATTTGACCTGTGCACGACATATAAAAAGGTCATGTGATTTGGGTCAGTGAGAAGAAGGATTCGAGGGCCCAAAGGAAAGATGAATGGAGAGCTGCCCAAATGACGGGAGCGGTAGATGTGTCGGGTTTACGTTGAAGAAGGGTGATGATGGATGGTTAGACTAAAAGGGACTTCTTTCTCTTTACTGAGGGGCAGAATCAGGCCCCTTAATGTTAATTAAAAAGAATAGGATCTCTTCCTTTAGATTTTTTACAGATAAAATTAAGATATTGTGTGTTCTGTGATTTATTGAAAGTTGTTTTGTGTCCCTCCATAAGACCGTTTTCCTAAAAACCTCCGAAATGGTCCAGGTGACAAACTGCACATATGTAGAAGATTGTTCCTCTCAGCCCTGCCATGGTCCCTCATGGTGGATAATCTTCCTGTCTTTCATATTTCAGTTGGAACCAACCCACATCATCACAATCACGAAGCCTTTTCTGCAATAATGCATTAATGATCAAACATCTATAATCACACCCACTGTAGATATATTATTTTAATCTTCTTTATCCTCTCTGCTGACTCAGAGGAAATCACTCTGCTCTTAAGAAAAGCCTTCCCCCTAAATAAAGAGAGCAGGTTAGTCTGTTGCACTCAATCATTTCTCCTCTGTAGTGTTTGTCCTCTCAGACCAGTGGATTTATCCTGAGAGATGGACCGCATTTCTCCTTTCATCCCCGAGGCTGCAGTCGGGACATATTGCAGCCTTCTCACGTCCCCCATAAAAACTGTCAGTGGTGAGAGGAGTGAGGACTTTCCCAAGACAACCCAGGCTCTAATGCATTCTAATACACTTCATTATGATGACATCTCCCATCAACAATATGAGAGAGTGACTCGCATCCAAAGATGAAAAGAGAAAGAGAGAAGTGATTAAGTGTTTGCCTCTACAAAACCGTCAATTATCTTGTCAAAGTCACAAATCTAATCAATGCTTCATTTTGCTTCTCTCCCTCTTTCTGTTTTCCTCCTCCTCTATTTCTCTTAAGTAATTCCTCCTCTTCAAATATCATATTTTCTAATAAATGGAGAGCCATGAGGCATTGTGTGCAATCTTTTTAATTGGGTGCATTGTAGCCCTTTTCCCAAAAGGCTCCTTTTTTCATTAAGGTATCAGCAGGGAGCCCTATTAATCAGAGGCATTGAATCATTTGATAACAATATCTCCCAATTGGCAGTCTCAAGACTTGTGTAAAACATGACTTGGCTTGAGCTTGACTCCTTTCATTTGTCTACTAATATTCGTTCAAGTTGAGCTTTTCCGGTTTTGTTTGAAAACCCTTTGATGTACCTGTGGAGGTAGCATATGGATTTTTTCGTAACATTAAATAGCTTTAAGCGGTGAGATAAAGCCTCTCTCAGAACTCTACCTGTCACTGGAGAACCACAGGGGGTCACGCTGCCATCTATACACCGAGCCGAGAAACACAGAGCAGCCATTACAGCCGAGCTGCTGCCCGAAGCCTGGAGGACGGCTATTTGGCAGAGACAGATGGGGACGGTCTATAATGCGTCCGTTTGTAACATCTATCCATTTGGACAGACCTGATAATGTCTCCATACACACACACACCCTCTCTCACACTCTGGCCTGAAGGTAGCTCGTGTGAAAAGTGTTGATGGATGTTGCAACCGCATTATCTGCAACGAGAGATGCTGCTGATAAATCAGACAGACACTGATTACTGCAAAGATGTCACCCAGTGTCAGGATTTAAGTTAATCTAATGTAAAAGATTGTTGTGGAATTCGGTGAATGCAAAATTAAGAAATGACAGAGCGCTGACCCTGAGCCGCGACCTATTATGCTGTCAGCGGAGCAGTCGTTTTGTTGTTTGTCTCTTTACTGCCGTCACCGTGCTTCACCTGCTTTTTTCTGTGTGTGAAAGCTAAATCATGTGTGAACACAAACACTTAACACTTTTCCCTGGAAGCTTGACTAAACTAACCCAGGTAATAAACGCTGTTGTTGCTCACTTCAGGTGTTTAGGTTTAGTTCAGTGAGCCAACATTAATATTAGTAGGGAGGATTTATGGCAAATGAAATTTTTATTTGTGAAATTATTGGTTTGGTAAATTGAAATGAATTCATTTAGTTATTTTAATAAGTTACATCAGCATTAATTCACTATAGACAAGGGAATGTGTGCAATAAATTAATCAAAAAGATACCAGGTTTATTGTATTAAGATAGGAGCTTATTTTGTTATTTATCTGTATTTTAATTTTCATATCTAACTAAAAAAAGTTCCAAAACAAATCACGAGTCGAGATCTGATTCTCTACAGATCAACCCTCTTCGGGGTCCCAGGGAGGGCGGCACTCTAGTGACTATCCGTGGCGTCAACCTGGGACTGGACTTCATAGAGATTCAGGGAAACGTCAAAGTGGCTGAGGTGAACTGCACCCCCATTCGTGATGGCTACATCCCAGCTGAACAGTAAGTCCGACTTTATATTAATATACACTGCCTGGCAAGAAAAAAAGTCACTACCTGAGCAAACAGGTAGGAGCCTCCTATTGGATAATTACTGCATGGGTGATTATCTTTCAGCTGGCAACAAGCTATTTAACCCCAACTGGTGCAATGAGTTGCTTCTCATTTCTTAAACAAGCATGTGGAAAGACACATCTGGTGGTTGTGGAAAAGATGTCTGTTTGAGAAGGGTCACATCATTGGCATGCATCAAGCAGAGAAAACATCTAAGGAGATTGCAGAAACGGCTAAAACTGGGTTCAGAACTGTCCAACGCATTATTAAAAACTGGTCTGATGAGTCCAGATGGACCCTGTTCCAGAGTGATGGGTGCATCAGGGTAAGAAGAGAGGCAGATGAAGTGATGCACCCATCATGCCTAGTGCCTACTGTACAAGCCTGTGGGGGCAGTGCTATGATCTGGGGTTGCTGCAGTTGGTCAGGTCTAGGTTGAGCAACAGGATGTGCTCCAAGAATGAGGTCAGCTGACTACCTGAATATACTGAATGACCAGGTTATTCCATCAATGGATTTGTTCTTCCCTGATGACAATGACAGAGTCCAGACCTGAACCCCATTGAGAATCTTTGGGATGTGCTGGAGAAGGCTTTGTGCAGCGGTCAGACTCTACCATCATCAATGCAAGATCTTGGTGAAACATTAATGCAACACTGGATGGAAATAAATCTGGTGACTTTGCAGAAGCTTATCAAAACAATGCTGCAGCGAATGTGTGATGTAATCAAAGCTAAAGGAGGGCCAATGGAATATTAGAGTGTGTCACCTTTTTTGGGGGGCTAGGCAGTGTTTACACTCAGTGAAGTGGGTTAGTCATGCTTCAGGAACAGAGAGCTAAATGTTATATTTCTTTACGTTATGTCAGTATCATCTGATTATATCACAATATGTAAATATATTTATTTTTAGAAAACAAGAAACCACATTATAATTTTTAATTAATGCTTTTGAAAGTTGACCCTATCTTTTATCTGTAATGTGAGATGTGGAATGGTATACGACACGTGTGCTTCAGGTGTACCTCTCAGCATAACACACACACACACACACAGTTTTAATATTCATTTTAGAAGGCTTTGTAGGTCAGATTCAGTTGACTTTCAGGTTTAATCCAGACCTCGGCTTCTAGCTGTCTGTCAAATTAGTCTAAAGTTTCCTTATCAACAGAGACGGGGCTTCTGCTCAAAAAAGAAAGTTGTATCAGGCAGCACTTTCCACATAAACGCTGACCCAGCAGAGGAGCTAGCTGCATAGGAGGTCATTTGTAAAAGGAAAGAGTTTTCCTTTTTTCTCCCGCTAGTGGGCTGTGGAGTCGGAGGGAAGTTCATGTCTAATAATCCATTATTTTATTCCAATTTAGCTTTTTTATCCAACAGTTTCATCTAATGGTAAAGCATTCTGTAATTAGTCTATCAGATGTTTTATATTTATACTGTTGTGTTTTTCCAGGATTGTGTGTGAGATGGGAAGAGCTGAGATGAGCCAGTACACTGGGAATGTGCAGGTCTGCGTCGGGATTGGACCTTGCAAAAAGGACTTTATGGCAAAATCCTCCAAATATTACTACTTTGTGGTGAGTGCAATAGATGGTTAATTTCGTTTTTACATCAAAGTTTAAAATAAAATGATTGGAGGTGACGTTTGCATATTGAAACCATGAAGAGTTACTCTTAGATTTCAGACTTCTTTTTCAGTACCTGTAACTTTTATGTTGTTGTAGCAGCTAAAATAAAAATAAATCATCATATTGACTATTGGAATTGAATGTTTTTGAAGTGTTATGCTCATATTTTATTAACGATTTCTTCCCCTACATCACTTTGACCTGCTTCTTTGACTTTCACACCAACTTCCTACCCTTTTCCCAGATCCCACGGATTACCAGCCTCAAGCCGAGCCGAGGACCAGTCTCTGGGGGCACGATTGTCAACATCACAGGCAGCCACTTGGATTCTGGGAGCAACGTGTCAGTCATGTTTAAGGACCAGCCGTGCACTTATTTGAGGTTAGTGGGAACACGCCACAGCCGACCCTGCCAATCACACTTGAAGAGTCAATTAAAAGCTCAGTCAAAGTCAATGTTTGTCAAAGTACGGGCACTTAATGTTCCCGACACTTCTCACATAAACAGTGATGGAATACATTTGCAACAGAAACCAGCGTGGCTAGAAAAGGGTTTAAGCACGTTTTAATTACCAAGCTGATGAGGATGCTAGCTCTAAACCTCAATGTGAAATTCCAGGTTTAGCTAGTAACCTTTCTATTTAACACTTCTACACCAGCCATCTGATGACATTTTACTGAGTTAATTCTACATTTTTAATTTACAATATCCACTATTTATTTGAGTGCATAACAATTTCATGCAAATGTATCTTCTGACTGTAGGAGGGGTGGCCAGTGGCTAACATGCCGAACTCATGCCTCTCTGCACGGCTACGGGAACGTTTCTGTGTCTGTGAGCATAGATAAGGCCCAACTCCAGAAAGACCTGCAGTTTGAATACGTGGAGGATCCCACCATAACCAAGATAGAGCCAGAGTGGAGCATCTACAGGTATGTCGGAGGCTAGAAGTTATTTTATCTAACAAAAGATTGGGTATTACTCAGGTTAACGTGAGGAATGCTGTGGACCCGATGGATAAAAATATCTCAGTAGAACAGGTGTCGGGCTTGTCGAGCAAAAAAATGTTTCCAGAAAATTCGTAAATGTAGAAATTGTAAAAGCTGATTATTTGGTTCTATAGAATATTTAACTTTAATTTAACTGTAAAAGCAATAATTGATGGGTCTGTTTGTTTTTCAGTGGCCATACTCCGGTGACCGTAACAGGAACAAACCTGGACATCATTCAGACTCCACTCATCAGAGCTAAATACAACAGCCACGAAACACTCAACGTAAGTGACTAAACAACACAATGTGCTTAAAAAAATGCTCTTTCTCTCTCTCTCTCTCTCTCTATATATATATATATATATATATATAGGGGCGGGAATTTGACGGATTATAACGCGTTAATAAAAATGAACACAATTATCCCTTTGGGCCCGAGGGTTCCCCAATTGAGAGATATTTAAGATCAACAGCAGAATACATGCCCTATATATAAATGAATATCGTCAAGCTGCACCTCTGAAAAAAAACTTCAGAACCTTGGCTACTGGACCATGCAAACATTTTTTATGTGCTCCAAACAAAACTAAAACTATAGTCAAATGAGTTTCCAGAAAGCCCTCTTCATGACCCTAACCCTTAACCCTAAACCTCTGCCTCATTTAAAAAATTGCTTTGGGGGGTAAATTTTCTTGAACAATTAAAATGTGATTAATTAAGATTAATTAATTACAATGCCTCTAATCAACTAGACACGTTTTTTTAATTGAGTCCCACCCCTTTATATGTGTGTGTGTTTTAGATCTTGATAAATGTTTCTTTGCTATTTAAATGATTATTTGTTGTTTTAAACTTACTTTATATTTGTGAAATTAATGAGTTCTTATCTATTTCAATATTTTTTGTCATTTTACGATAACATTTACCAACTGGAATAAAATTAATAAACCAACACTTAGCCCCCGACCGCCCTTGGCCTCTAGACTTCCCATGAGGAGTTTTTAGATGTCCTGGTGATTTTATTTTTTTGCTAAACTCCTCAGTTTGTCTTGTATCAACACGTCTTGCTGGAAAAGCTCATACAATTTAAATAAACAAGTTGCACAATAACAAAAAAGTGATTTCATGTTCATTCTTGACTAAAAGAATGAAACGTACGGATACCATCCTTTTAGATTTACTAACTCAGGATATAAAAAAAGAAAGTCCTGCAAAGGTTTTTTGATCCAACAGAAGGAAGCGGGAAACGAAGGGTGGTAATGCTATCTTCATGGTTAATTTGAGCGTGATCTTGCAGCACGGTTAACATCTGTAACCACAAAAGGGCTCAGACTATCCAAAATGTTCCCCCCAGTCTCTGTGTCAGAGTCTGCCACAGCACAGATGTAAATGAGCCAGAGCCAGAAGCAGACATCCAAGACATTTTAGTGACATTTCTCCAAAGACAAGAGTTTTGTTTCTCTTTCTGCCGGTTCCTGTCCTGTACCTGACATGTACCATTGCATTATACATGTCAGCGATGTCCTGAAGACCTCGCAGGATTTGTCAAGTCTGATGTTCAAGGAGCCAATTATAGTGACAGGCAATAGTTTGAATGACTGCATGGCAGAGGTTATTGTGGAAATGTGAGATGTCTGTGAAGGGGACCTGAGCTGTGGGTTGATTTGTCTGCATCCTGACAGGTAGAGAGGAATGGAGACGTCAGGAGGATATAGAGGCGATAGATCAATCTGTCATTGCTTATGAAGCGCACTTAAAGTTTGGAATAAGGAATAAATAAATAATGTGAATTACTTCATGTCGAATGAGACCACAGCAAAGACATGAATGAAACTTTAGGGCAAGACACAAAAAATGCTTATGAGCCAGTGTAGTTGAGACGGAGAGTGGTACAGAGAAAAATGTGCCATAAAGAAAGAGAAAGATCACAGGGAGGAATAACAGGATGGCTAAAAGAAGCGAGGAGACGCTGAGGGGGTCTTTGTGGAGGGTAATGAAGGAAGGGTAAGACCCAATTATCACTCCTGAATCTCCAACATCAAAGCCCGATGGTGGTGATACCGCATTCAGCTTCTATCTGCGTTTATCGTCGCTCCCTTTGAGGAGAAATCTCCAACTGCTTCTTCATTGCACCTTTGAAAGTCTGGAATTGTGTCTCCAGTAGGTTTTTAAAGATCTTCAACGTAAAGACAGACACTGCTGATCATGGTTCACCGTGTAACACAGCTGGTTCGTTTAAAGTGTTTGAAGAATAAAGTCTGAGTAGATCAGGAACATTACAGGCCCAGTCCTGAAATGATAAAAATGTCAGTCTTATTGTTGCAATCATTTTCAGATCCAGTTCCTATAAACATGGCTTTTCTGCATCTTCTAGTTGTGCAACGTGCTGAGCTCCACATCGATGCAGTGCCAGGTCCCTGAGCTACCCATCAGCCTGGCGAGGCAGCAGGAAGCACCTGAAAAACCCGATGAGTTTGGTTTCAAACTGGATGATGTGCAATCTCTGATGGCACTCAACAACACCAACTTCATCTACTACCCGAACCCTGAATTTGAGCTGCTCAGCTCCTCTGGGGACCTGGAGCTTAAACCTGGCTCACCCATTATTCTAAAAGTAAACTGATTCATATTATTAAGCCACTTTTTTCTATGATTTGTTCAATAGTATGTAAATCGTCCCTTCTTTGTTTAGCAGACCTGAATATATTGTGATTCTTTTCTGCAGGGAAGAAACTTCCTGCCACCAACCAATAGTGGAAATGGAAAGTTGAACTACACAGTCTTGATTGGCGACAAACCCTGCATGCTGACGGTGTCGGAGACTCAGCTTCTTTGTGAGTCACCCAACCTGACGGGGCGACACAAGGTCCTGGTGAGTGACACAACAGCAGCAAGCAGGGACGTGGTAGATACGTAGACTGTTGGAGAACAGAGACAGGCACGTCCAATCAGCTGGAAGTTTCAGACAGAAATTACTTCTATTGCTTTCTCTTCGTCCCTTTGGTCCACGCTGACGCAGAGTGTGGTTCTAATCCAATCAGCCGTGTGGTTCCTGTTAGTACCCACAAGCAGACAAAAGACAAACAAATAACCCTTCAATAAGAAGAATTACAACCCAGGCAAATTCAATAAAGAATCCATTTGTGGCTTAGAGAGGGACCACTTTGAACACAGCATTTCCTGATGTTACCACCTGAACTGAAGCAATACTGTAAACTACGGTAGTGGATGCAAAAATAAACACGAGTGTGTAGACACTGCAATCAATAAGTCTGACTTTAGCTTGATTTTGCAACAAACTAAAACTAGAAGTGATCCAAACGGGTGTTTTTGATCAGATATCATAAACATCTGTGGGATATTTTGTGTTTAAGAGTTTGAACATTGTCTCAAATATAATTTTTTTTTGTTCAAATTTTACTATATGCTGTCTCTTTTTGTCATTTTTTGTTGCAAGGCTCGTGTTGGTGGGATTGAATTCTCTCCAGGTGTGGTCGACATCACGTCAGACAGCCCGCTCAGCAGCACGGCGATCATTGGCATTGCCGCAGCCGGTGCCCTGCTCATCTTCTTCATCGTGGTGGTGCTTATTGCTTACAAGCGGAAGTCTCGTGAGAGTGACCTGACTCTGAAGAGGCTGCAGATGCAGATGGACAACCTCGAGTCACGCGTGGCGCTTGAATGCAAAGAGGGTAAGAGGTTAACTTTAATGTAGAGGAGTTTTTTTTACAAAATCTAAAACCTTCTTTTATTAAAGCTCCCATACGGAGTGTTTACAACTGAATACATGCATGAACGTGAAGATGTTTGTGGGTTTTCAGCCTTTGCAGAGCTTCAAACAGACATCCATGAGCTGACCAGTGATCTGGATGGTGCAGGCATTCCCTTCCTGGATTACAGGACATACACCATGAGGGTCCTCTTCCCAGGAATTGAGGAACATCCCGTTCTGAGAGATTTGGAGGTAAGGCGTCACAGATTACTAATCTGTTACATGGAAAGGTAACTAACTGACTTGCCTATTTAAATCCTGCTGATTGATTGATGCAGAAACGAAAGACTTCCTTCTTCATTTGTGCATTTCTATTATATAATACATAAATGTCTGATTGTTTTTCATCTCTTTCAAACAACCGTTGTAATGCAATTAGCCTTATTGGACACAGGGAGCGAAGTCGGCAAACAAATTAACAATGTGGTGGGCCACAGTAGGTGAAATTGGTGCTGACATTGGTTGTTGTTGCTGTACGGTAAACAAAAACCCGCTGACAGCTGACAAAACCACTTTTTGAAAAAACAAACAAGGCAGACTTCAAATCAGAAGCGCGCTCTCATTAATAATTCCTAACGATATGAAATGCCGGGTCGTTTTCTCTCTCCACCTCCGAAACAAATTAAAAGTCAATCGTAGGAAGAAAAGCAAAAAGAAAAGAAGCATTAAGCCATTTATCCGTAGTGGTGACATTGATAGACAGCCCTAATTGAGCAGACCATCTTGTTTCATTTAAAGAATGATGGACCTCCATTTCACTGCCTCCAGGGTTAACCACCCCATCCCTGATGAGAATTTCCCAGTAATAAGCCTTATTAATTAGGATTTAATTGGTATAAATATCAAACTATATGAAGAGTATAATGTGGAAAAGGAGCCTAATGGGAAAAGTTGTAGGCCTGTCTAAGGCTGTTGATGACCACTTAATTGTTATTGATGTGTCGGATAATTTAAAGTCAGGTTCTGATGGTCCGCCGTTGATGGAAACGCCACAGATGTTTAGGATTATTTAAACTTTAGATCACTCTGTGAAAACAGCCTCAGGAGTCCAGATGAGGTATAAACATGCGTCAAAGAGATGTTAAAGGCACACTTTGCATTTTTGGCTTGTTTTTAGCACCCCCTAGTGTCCTTTAGTGATACCAGAAGTGAAACTTATCTCCTCGCTGTGCGTTCGTCTTTTTAACACCTTAATCTAACTGCTGAAGTGTCTCCTCTGCCTTCATTAGTGTCTACAGGAGCGGTTCATCACTAAATCAAACAAATCAGCTGTGTTCACGATCTAAAACATGCAGGAAGCGGATTGCAGTGCCAGCACGTCAGCTTCATTTTTTCTAAGTCCAGCAGGGACCGAACCGGCACTCTGATGTTGCAAGTGCCATATTCTGGCCACAGAGGGCGGTGGGGGTCTGAGTGACATTTCATTAAACCTGTAAAGGGTCATTTTAGCACATACTGGCTCAATATAATGATTTTAAAAATGAAAAAGTTGCATAGCATGGCTTTAAATGTTTAATTAGATAAATAAATTACAACACTAGTACACAAAAGCCCATCTAAGAGGACTGAAAATGTGGGGTACATAACTCTCCACTAAAGCTTGTATTGGAACTGTCTTGTGTACTCTTTATGCACAAAAACCTCTAATAGTGAAACACGTGTGAACTCACAAAAACAAAACACAACACATTTTGACAAGCTGCCTCGAATTAGACTTTCAACTGAACAATGGCTCCCGGCAGATTACAACTACCTCAAGGAAAGGTAGAAAGACACAACATATGTGGGCTGACAGCTGCATTGGGTGCAAAGTGACGCTGTCGCACCACGAGTGCTCCTGACAGATAAAAAAACATAATCTCCTTAGGTGCTATTTATGAAAAAGAGAGAAGAGAGGCACGTGTGGTTGGTTCCAAGTATAAACAGAGCTGAGATGATGTGAGCTCAGACGAGGAGAATTCACAGCACCGCTCTTCCTTTCAACTTGCATTAATATGGAGCACAACGCCATGGAAATAATAAACATTCCCTAAAGAGGCTGGGTGTTTTCCAGCCTTTATTGTCAACCTTCAGATGAAACCTGACAAAAGCTCAGGAATGTTAAATTTCTCTTCTCCCCTGGTTCCTCATTTCCTTTTTGTATTCTACCTTTTTCCTCGTTTGCTCCTCGCTGGAGTTTAACTTTTAATTGCACTTTTAAGTATGGACATTTTAAATGAGCCTATTGGTTAATATTATTTATAATTTGTTAATGTTTTTGATGAACATATCTTTACATCATCTGAATATTAAACACCTGCATCCTTCATGAAAAGACAAAACATTTCACTTGAAGGGCAGAGAGCTAATAATATGTTTCAGTGTCTAATTAGGTCTATGCATCATTGCCTTGAACAAGCCTCTTTTAATCAGTCTTCTTTTGCCTCCGTTTATTTCTTTAATGCTTTTGTTTCTCTTGTTTCCTCACAGGTGCCGGGTTACCGCCAGGAGCAGGTAGAGAAGGGGCTGAAGCTCTTTGGCCAGCTCATTAACAACAAAATCTTCCTGCTGTGTTTTATTCGCACTCTGGAGGCCCAGCGTGGTTTCTCCATGAGGGACCGTGGAAACGTGGCCTCACTGATCATGACCGTGCTGCAGAGCAAGCTGGAGTACGCCACCGATGTCCTGAAGCACCTGCTGTCCGACCTCATAGACCGCAACCTTGAGAGCAAAAATCATCCAAAACTGCTGCTTCGCAGGTAATTATCGGACTGAGAGAGAGTTTGACTTTACTAGAGGCATTGTCTAACAGGTGGCTTCAGCTGACTGTGGTCATTTCTGACTTGAGTTTCTAAACTGAATGTGCTTTAAACTTTGCATTGCACTCCTTTTAGTAAAAGATCAAGATAGAAGCTTTTCACTGGCTCTGTAGGATTTTCAACAGTCAAGGACTGCATGTGTTTCCCAGTGTTCCCTATCTGTGACATGTTTGGATTAACTCCTGTGACCTTGAATCGCTGGCTCTGTGTCAGAAACACAGAGGCGCAATGCTGTGCACATCATTAGCAAAATAATTATAATTAATTAGCACTGAATCCAATTCCAAATTGCTCAAGAGGAAAGAAATACTCATTTATTTAAAAAAAGGAAAAAGATTGTGAAAGGCTGGCTGGCTGGCACAATCACAATCCTCCCTCGGATTTGCTGTCGAAGCCTGAATGGCGTGCACTTGAACACAGCGCTGTATGTGATTAGGCGTCCTGCCTGCGGTGTTTGGTAAATGTGATGCTCATGGTTACTTGAGTAGCAGCTTCTTTAAACCATGTGTGTGTGTGTGGTGTGATCATGCACATACAAACATTTGTGCACATTGCATGTTTTTTGCAGAGGTTGTCAGTCAAGTCTCGACACCCTCCAAATGATCTGACAGGCATGTGATAAATTAAGTTGTCCATCCAATTTCAGTTCAAATTCTGATTCTCCCCTCGGCTACAAACCGCTCTGCTCCGTACCGCTGAAGATGAACGCATAAGCAGAAATATGCAGACAGAGCTGAAATTAGAGCTGCTCATTGTACCATCCAGCACAGACAGTGGGCATACTCTTCCTGTGAAAGCTTGTTTATACTCTTCTAGGTGATGAGGAGGGAGATTATTGCTGTCTGGGCAGGAAGTGTGATTAATTGCAGTCAGATCTCACAGAGGATGGTGCTGCCGCTAAATGATGGGGTAACTGCTGATCCTGGCAGTAGATACAACAAAAGAGTAGAGAGAATGCCGGTGAAGGACACCGGAGACACTCTAGGCTTTGTTACTTAGTTGGGAAATCTTACTACTACTACTGCATGGAGGCACAGCTATTAGATCACTTTGAGTCACCAAAGCTTCATAGGTGCAGATTTATTCAAACGTCCTGGTGTCAGGACCTGATGTGGAACACTCCTCCATGACAGCAGAGATGGAAGGAAAACTGGGGGAAAATGCCAGACTGTGCTGGCAGCACAGAAAGGAAAGCACATGTTCACATCACTTCCACGCCAAAGCTGATTTCCCAATTGTCATGCATATGATCATGACGGCCACTGATCAGACTGTTTTCATCCTGGTTCACCTCCTCGGATTGGCTTGTTAGTCCTTCATCAACCCAGCATGCATTTCATATAGCACCCTGTAGTTGTTACTGACTGCTGTTCCTGGTTAGCAGATGGAAATAGCCTTACTGCACACACACCCTTAGATTAGGTTAGAATGAAGCACCCTTCTTATGCGCTCTCTAATTTGTTCTTTGTTTTATCTCTTTGTGATTGCTGGTTTAAAGTGAAGTTCTCACTCTGCCTCTGCTGACTCATCTATCCTTTGTGTCTGCAGTGCTCAAGCTTTCAACTTTAAACATCACCACTATCTTTATTTCCCTTTTCCTGTTCTACACTCACCCTCTCAGCTTATATTCCCAGCTCTTCCTCCTCTACCCTGTTTCCTTGATTGCTAAATCAATGTTTAAAGTGCGTGAGCAGGGTGTCTCTGGCACAGCATCTGAGCACGGCTACCCCCTACCTCCTCTTCCAAGAAATCTGTGTGTGTATTTGTGTGTGTGTGCGTGCACGCGTGTGTGTCTCTTCCTTCTCCACACACCAACACACATCCTTCCATCTGTCCCATCTCAACCTGTGCTGAAGCACAACCACCAGGCAAGCTAACTAACGAGAGCCTTCTACCACCATCTGTCGCATTCCTTACTGCATTCAACTCCTTTAACTTCCCTCTGTGCTTCATGCCTTCGTCTCTCACTCTCTTCTCCATCATGCAGAGTTAAACACCCTCCCTTTAGCCTTAAGTTTTGTTTGGCTCCAGTTTAAGCATCAAAATATTAGTTTTAATTCTGGTCATAAGATGAGAGCCCAATATGTTCGTGTGTTTATCACAACATGGAGCTGCTGTCAGCACACAGGTGGACGCGCTCTGTTGTATTAATCTCAGATGATGGAAAATGAGTTTAGTTTTAATTATAGTGTGAGCTGTAGATATTTTTGTGCATCAGTGAGTCAGTGGCAATCACCATGAGACACAATGACTGCAGAGCCAGAAATCAAAATAGATTGTTTACATGTGGCTGATGGAAGAAAAGCTACATTTTATACTAAAGCTGATTTATAGATAATTTATAATTTGGGATCATGTGAATTGACATCCTCCCCCCTCGATCAAGGGACCTGGTCCCTCTGCTCTAGATCATTCCCAGCAACCACTGAGGACCTCCGACTTACTGCTAAGCGGTCGAGCCCATCCACGCCAAGAACAGCCCAAACATAGGTCGTCCTGTGTTTCGGATGAAAGCTGATGAGGGGTTCAGATGAGAAGTTGTAGTACCAAATGTGAACATTAGATGTTAGAGCAGCTCCACCACAGCCTGCCGCTTTTATCACAGTTCCCCACAGAGTGTGCTATGAGTGAGAATGAGCATAAGCTGCAGGATTGGCACCCACTGCTACACACACACACACACACACACGCACACACACACACGATCAAGACTAGTCAGCACACATGATAATTTCTGAATACATACCCAGAGGGATTAATTTGTGCTTTTTGTACACTAGCCTTAAAACAGCCTCACACACGTCTAGTCACACACAAACACAATATCTGACAGAAGTGAGTTAGCAAAAGGAAGTCGTAGTGGAGGAAACAGGGAGGCTGGAATCAGCCAAGCCATTTATTTTTCATCCTTTTCTTCTTTTCATTCCTCCTTCCTTCCTTCCCAGTCCACCTCCTCCTTTCTTCTAGCCCCTTTCATCCCTTTCATAGACGGGCTACATTTGTGGAAATGGAGAGGATTTGGAAGTGTTTGTGATTACACGATCCAAAATGAGGCAGCCAAAAGGAGGGAGGGAGGGAGGGAGGAAGTCAGCAAGGACACATGAAAGAAAAGATGAAACGTGACCTTGTTGACCCTTGGATTTGTGGACGGAGGAAGGACAGGAGAGGGGGCAGAATAAAAGTGCAGGCACAGTGAGAGGCAGGAAGTTAATCCCCTCCAGGTGTTGTGCCAGTGCTGACAGGGGGTACCAGACTACCCCACTGGCACATAACGCTCCCCCCCATGCCTCTGAATGGTGACGGGAGGGAGGGCTGCAGGTGGCAGCCGAACCACCAAAGACACACACACACACGCAGAATGGAAACTAATCCTGAAATATTGATGTCAGTGGTAGTTTGTCTTTGAGACAGAGGCAGGGGTGTGTGTTTATTACGACCCACACACCCCTGCTGCTGGCCAAGGAGGTTACTGTCGGAGGATATCCGATCCTAGCCTCTCCTTTCCCCTGCTGCCAACTCCACTGTTGTTATTATGTATGCATATTAGTCATTCACACGGGATCACTCACACTGTTGGCCCAGGTCAACACACGCACACACACACACACCATTCTGCCACACCAGTGAAGCATAGATGCCAGGCAGAGAAAGAGGGAGATGTATTCATTCACTTTCTATTGTGCACGGATCGAGTGTTCGTCCAGTGAATAGACGAGGGCGCGCTTGATAATGAGGCCAGTGTTATTACAGAGCCGCTGCAGCCCCTAACAACATCAATCCACCGGGATCAAATAAAGGCTTTTAATTGCTCTGCCTCATATTAAAATCCCCGCCGCTGCAGACGAGGTGCCCTCAGCGTGCCTGAGCATAAAAGCCAGGCGAAAGATTGCCTGCAAGGCCACGGAGGAGTGTGTGTAAAGGCTCCGGGTTCATGTCTTTACAGCGGTGTTTGTGTAGTGAAAGCCTTTTCATTAGCAGCTGCCATCATTTCTTAGCAGAATATTTGACAATGATGTTGAATATTTATGATGGTAATAAGAGTGCAGGGATCAAATGTTCATTATGTGCTTTGTGATTATTTGTAGGACTGAGTCTGTGGCAGAGAAAATGCTGACCAACTGGTTCACGTTCCTCCTCTACAAGTTTCTGAAGGTACGGTAAAAACAATCACCACCTGTGTGTTTCATTAAATGAATACAACAATCCCTGTAATCCCAATTATTATCCCTTCAATTTAGCAAAACAGAAGAAATAAACTTTAATAAGTTACAGTTGCTTTAGTTTTAGTAGTTTTCACAAACTGATCTTTCAACAGAACGAGTACATCAGAAATTAGAAAAATGTAATTTAGGGAAACAGTGTTTTTGATCTAGCAGGATCTTTTGGTTTGACCTGTTTTTTAAACTTTCTTTTGTGCCTAAATCTGTCTACAGGAATGTGCAGGCGAGCCGCTCTTCTCCCTCTTCTGTGCCATCAAACAGCAGATGGAGAAAGGCCCCATTGACTCCATCACAGGAGAGGCTCGCTACTCGCTCAGCGAAGACAAGCTCATCAGACAACAGATTGACTACAAGACGCTGGTAAGGGTTCACCTGCCCTAGGGTGCAAGGGCTAAAGGGAGATGCTTAATATGCTTTCAGGGACAAGAAGAGAGGATGGGGTGGTCATGGGTGATCAGTTATGAGATGTGCAAAGGGACACTAAGGTTTTTGTTGTCACGGTTGACATGCAGAGGGGCACAGGAGGGGCGACCTCACTTCCTACTGAGGTTTGAGCTGTCAGGGAAGAAAGCAAGGCTTCTGTGCACGTCTGTGTGTGCACAAGCTGAGAAAAGATGAAGCTTTCTCCATCTGCTGCCTCTTAATCAGTAACAAACTCTGCCTGTGACCCTCCTAATGTGACACGTTTGTTTCTCCAAGAGAATCTTTTATTCTTTTTTATTCTAAAGTGCAATTTGATTGGGCTGAACGCTCATAAGTGAAGTCTACGTCCTCGTATTGGTTGTGTTGGCTGTCCGTACTGCAGGGATTAAACAAAAAAAGTAAATATTTTAAAGAATGTTTGTACAAATATAAATCCTATTTGATTATCTTCAATCAATTTATAAAACACAAGATGATTCAGAAGGAAAATTGAATTATTTGACAAATATTTTACATTCATATTACAAAACCAGGAAAAGAGGCAGACATTATTTATGTAGACAGGATAAAAAAAAGGACAACTGAAGACATTCAGACACTTTTTATGTTTAGAAAAAGAGTTTAACACATTGTTTACGATAAGAACACTGCAAAAACTGATTTAAGTAAGTTTTTAAAAGCCTAATTTTAAGACATTTTATCTTATTTTTAGTCTAAATACAAAAATAGCATTACTTAAAATAAGGTAAATATTCTTAAATATGATCCAAATTTTCTTGTTTTGAGTAAAAAGTTGCTTGAATTCTTAAAACTAACAAAATAATCTAAATTTTGATTAATTTGTTAGTTTTAAGAATTGTAGCCAAACAACTTTTGCTTACCCAATTTGCACATTTTTTACTCAAATCAAGAAAACTTGAATCATATTTAAGAATATTCACCTTATTTTTAGTAATGCTAGAAGATAGGGCTGCACAATATATCGCAAATATATCGTTATCGCAATATCAACATGCGCAATAAGCATATCGCAAAGAACAAAAAAATATCGCAATTAATGGTCATCTCAAATTTTTGCTATACATGAAGCATGAAGTTTTTGACAAATCAAATAGAGCCCTTCACCCATTTGGCCAATCAGTTGGGTCCTTATAGGTTAGATGCCTTGGTGCCTAGGTGGACGGCACTTCATTTGGATGGATAGCAAACACCTGAGTTAGCTTAGAGAGCGTCGCAATGACTGAGGGTAAGACGTGTGTGGAAAATGTTAGCGAGAAAGAACTCATTATTCAAACAACATGAGTTCAACAAACACAAGTACTTTGCAAGACATGCCAACCACGAGGGAAAACACGACAAATCTCCGTTGTCACCTCCAACGCAAACATAAAGATCTATATGCTGGGCTCTAGAAAGCTAGCAGTAGCAAACCCAAAGTTTCTGACGTAAGGGCACAACAGCCCAGCAGATGCCCATGGGTGGAACTCCTTATGAGAAATCATCAAAGCGGTACAAGGAAATAACAGAAGTAGTCAGTAAGTGCTACGGGAGTAAACATATCCCTTTAGCTCTGTAAATGTCCTATTGTTTTAAATCGCTCCAACATATTTTAATGATTATTGTTTACAAAAATATTGAAACAGATCAAGCTAATTTTGTAATGTAAACTTGCATGATTTCATTTTGGTACTGTATTAATACTAATGATAGAGGATGGAGTGGTGTGTCTAAAGTATATATACAAAAACTGCAAATTTAAGTATTCATTTATCGCAAGTAATATCGATATCGCAATATTAAGCACTGTTATAAAGAACGAAAAGTTAAAGGATTAAATCAGACATACACAGGATGAACGTACCGGAGATGATTAAGCACTGTTATCGCATATCGCAGGTTTTCCTAATATCATGCAGCCCTACTAGAAGAATTGATTTTCTTGTTAGACTGAAAATAAGATAAAATGTTTAAAAATGAGACTTTTTTTTTAACTTTCTTATAAATCATCTTTTGCGGTGAACTTGTAAATGTCTTGTTAATGAAAATCAAGTCATTACTGGAAAACAACACTAACAAATAAACTACTGTTTTTGATGATGGCAGAGGTGATGGTGGCAGAGGAGTTAGGTGCCCGCCCCGCTCAGTCTGTTGTTGTGTCCTTGGGCAAGACATTTAGCCCACATTGCCTGCTGGTGGTGGTCGGAGGGACCAGTGGTGCCAGTGTATGGTAGCCTTGCCTCCGTCAGTGCAGCTGTAGCTACAATGTAGCTCGTCACCACCAGGGTGTGAATAGGTTTTGTAGAGCGGGGGGTTCTAGGACTCTGGAAGGCACTATATCAAATACAGGCCATTAGGCAAGGCAGTTTTATTTATATAGCACATTTCCTACCCGAAGGCAACTCAAAGCACTTTACAAACAAATAAGACATTACAAAACAGAACATACAAAAAATACCATGTTTTAGGTAGCCTATTACAACATCTTCAGGCTGAAAGAACAGAATCATTAGAATTTTTTTCTGCACTTCCCTCGTAGACCTTTCACCTATAAGCATGATGCAGTACTAATAATAAAATTAATTAATTAATTAATTCAAAATTCCCATCTAAAACCTATGGAAACCTAAACACCAAACTAAACTAATGTATTTGTGTAATTTTTGCTTTGTAACAAAAGACCGTTAATGTGATCAGGTTTGAGCTGCAGCTCTGCTTCTGTGCACGTTTGTGTCCCAGGTGGTGAACTGCATACACCCAGAGAACGAGAAAAGTCCAGAGATCCAGGTTAAGGTGCTGAACTGTGACACAATCAGCCAGGTGAAGGAGAAGATCCTAGATGCCATCTACAAGAATGTTCCATATTCACACCGTCTGAAGGCCTCTGACATGGACTTGGGTAAGGTTCTTTATCTTAAATTATACAAAGAAAATAACAGAGTTCTGTTTGCACACGTCACTTAACCCCAGGGATTGAATTACGGGGGAGCTAAGGGGAGCCCGGCTCCCCCGGAAGCCTCTGTGTAATTCCTACCCTGCTTAACTCTGTTATGTAGTCACTCTTTTTTCTGATATGTGTACGATACAATGATTCAGGTCTGTAGTTGATGCGACACCTGTTTGTGTGTTTACTAAACTTATACAGCGGCTCTTGTCCATCCGTCTTTAAAGACTCTGACATCCATTGATTTTTTAGAAAGGCTTCCTCTCTCCAGCCAGCCCTTCTTAAAAGTACAAATCCTCTTAGATATAGAGAAGTATCTTTCTTTTCAGACTCAAGAGAGTTGACTTCCTGGCTGTGTCGGCTCAGATGTCTCAGACTGTTCTCTCGCCTGCCCAAAACTTTCCATCGATCCGCTCTTTTGTCGACGGTTGTCTGAGTCAGATGATTGATCAGCTAATCAATTGAGACGCTCAGTGATTTTTTCCCCTACAAATCCTTCCTTTCTTTCTTTCCTGTAGCTACATTATGAACATATTTATCTTGCGTTGCAGAGAGAAAGTATTTATTGGTATAAAATAATCATTTTAAATGTATAATGATGCAACATATGAGCACAGCATCTGCAGGTAAGATCTTAGCACACCTAGTGTGGATGCATGTGGCTATTTTAACCTAGCCAACACCAACAGGCGGTCTCATCACAGCGGATCGGGCTTTTTATGGTTTAATGTTGCCAGATAGATTTTTCCAGGCCTCGTTGTGCGTTCATAATAGCATATTTATAACCAAGCCCAGATCTAAGACGGGCTGAGAGCATACCATGGGAAATCTGTCTGAGAGACGGCTAAGTGAAAAGATTGGTTTAGCCTTTTGACGACACTCCTGGATAAAATTGTTTTATGGGCCCTTTGGGCAGAATGTGTCGTTCTCTTATTGTTTTATGACTGGAGGGAATTGGAGGTAGCTGGTCACCTTCTCCACAGACTGATTATGTATGTTGGAGAAAATGAGCTGATATAAGTTCACAAAAGAACATGTGTTTAAATCACTTAAAAATAATTGCTTTATTGACATAATGTTTTAAACTTGCTACAAGTATTAAGGGAAGGTTCTCTTTAATCATGATGGATAGGATGGAAAATGCAAATCTAATATTTTTGGGATGTAACCAATCCGGGAAAAGAATCTAAGCTTTTTAGAAGTAGCATTGAGACACTTTCTAAGTTTAGGAGTATAGTTGCTGCTCACAAGTTGTGACAGCAGATTTCATGATTTACAACAACTGATAAATGTAATGGGATTTGTGCTGAAGCATATTGACCAGTATACCATCATATAGGTTTAAATCCACAGAGTTCATGAACAGTAACTCCATTTAAATGCTTGTTCGTGTTAGTTTATTGGTGTTGCCAGTTGAAAATAAGTCATGCATTTCAGCCTTTTTACTATTCATTCAGAGTCCCCGTGTCCTTGGCTTTGTCTGACTTCATAAAGCCACAAACATCCACAGTTTTCTCATCTGATTAGATTGATTAGAAACCAGCAGGATTAGACAACAGAGATGATCAGTTTGCTTTGGATTTATCACAAGTTTATTGTTTTATTAAATCTGTCCTGCCGTCTTCTTCCTCCTCCTCCTCTTTTTGCTCTGCTTCTCTTCATTTGTTTACTGAGCCTTGACTAGACACCAGAGCTCATTTGCATCTTTATAGGAAGATGTACTGCATAGACAAAGGCAACAGGACAATCTTTATTTCCCGCAGATTTTTCAGATGTCAAGATAATTCTGGTGGATCCTCCAAAGACAGGCCTCATCACGCAGCACAGTGATTGCTGCTTTGTTTTTCTGTTTGTGATCAGAATAGAAGATGACTGTGGCCAACACAAGTGGGAAGCTCAGCAAGGAGCAGACACTGGAATATATTCAGGGAACTGGTGATTTCTGAGAAAGAATAAAAGGAGTCATCTGCCTGTTTGTTCTCAAGATGGCTTTTCTTTCCCCTCTTATGATAACGTCACTGCAGTGTGGAGAGATATTTCCATCAAAGCTGTTGTTTGTTTCCTTTTGAGGTAACAAAGATGTAGGAGGCCAGTTTTTTATCTAGTGCACGTGTCATTTGGTACGGATCATGCAAACATCCTCATGTTGTTTTATGAAAAGACGAGGTCAGATCATCTGGATAGGGTAAAAGTTGTAAATCATAGATGATAGTGTAGACCAACACTGCTGCAGCCTTTTGGTTTCTCTCAGGTCTGCTTCCTTTAACGGTCAGTAAGAGCAGCACAGGCACAAGGCTTCGAGCTGTACATGGAGGTTTGACCACAGGAAAGCGGAGACCAATAGTCTTCAGAAAGTCGAACATAAAAGCTGGAGCTGCAGATGGAAAAGGAAGTGTACAAGCCCTGGGCTCGCCACTGTAATCACACCTATTGATCGCTCCGCTAGAAGAAATGAAAAGGAGAGTTTCATTCTAAAAAGAAGAGAGAATGTGATTAATTTGCCTCGTTTCACATGTGAGCCATTTTCTTCTGTGCTGCTTTTAAAACGACGCCATTTCTGCCCACTTTTTTTGACTGAGGTAAATATTTTATTTTAAAAAATGATTCAAGTTTAAACTATTTAAAGGAAAAACTCAATAGTTCAAGTAGATTAACCTTTTTTTGTAAACTGATTAAAGAATTTGCGTTAATTTTTAATTGCATCATTCATTATAATTACATTTGGAATCAACATGTAGATCAGGGGTAGACAACTCCCTTCCCCGAGAGCCGGTATCCAGCATGTTTTGGTTGTTTCCCTGCTCCAACACACTTGATTCACCTGTGCAGCAGCTCATGGGGCTCTGTAGAAGCCTGTTAATCACCTGCTGATTAAAATCAGGTGTGTTGAAGCAGGGAAACAACTAAAACATGCTGATACCATCCCTCAGGGAAGGGAGTTGTCTACCCCTGATGTAAAACAGACTGCAGCACAAGATTAAATAAATAATTCAGATCTGTCCTAGTCACCTAACAGCTGTAAACAATTAGCTCAGTACCAGACTTATAATTTTTTTCCATTTGAAAGTTAGGCAGAAAACAGGAAATCCAGTCTGAGTCACAATGTATTTTATAAAAACAAAAACAGAACTATCCCAACTTTCCAGCCGACAGTTTAACCCAGTAAAGGAATGTTTCTGTAGCACTTTAATGTACAAATATTGATTACTGCTGCAAACGTGTCCTTTAGGACTTGAATTCTACTGTCTGTCTCAGATTTAGTTTTGGCAAAAAAAGCACGAGTTATTCCCAAAAGCCAAAGTCTAACATTAGAACAACTACCAAAATCCTCCTTGTTGTCCCAACGGTACGCCAGTACAGCAAATATTATGGCAAGATTTGGAGATGTCTTGACAGATAGAGAGGGGATTTAAACCAAATCTTCCCAGCAGACAAAACAAACAAGAACACAAACTGTCAGAGGAGTGATGCAGCAGGAATATGATAATTATTAGTTTGTTTTCTTTCCGTTTCATCTGCAGAGTGGCGTCAGGGTAGAGGACAGCGCATGATCCTGCAAGACGAAGACATCACCACAAAGATCGAAGGTGACTGGAAGAGACTCAACATGCTGGCCCACTATCAGGTATGCATGTTTAAATTACAGAACAGAAAGAAATCAGGCTGCAGGGACCAGAGGAAAACACATCTCACCCAAAAAACTGGACACAACGCTTAACACGAGGCAGGCTGAGGCCCAAAAGTCCAAGTTTAGAGAAAGTTGGAGATTAAAACTGTTGTTTTACCTAAATGATCATTCTGGACAAAGTCATGATTAGATAGCTGGACATTTATGGAAGAGGATTAGGGACAATAAAAAGAAAAGAACGATAACTCTGACTTTAATCTCAGAATTTTGACTTTTTTCTCAGATTTCTGACTTTATTTCATTCTGAGAATTCTCTTTTTTTATTTCAGTGGCCCTTATCCTCTTGAGTATAAAGATATTTTTTTGTAAATCTGCCAAAAACAATATAGTAAGATATTTCTTTATTCACTCAAAAATGTGTTCTGCAGGGAGAAAACCCACCTCTGCATGTGTTATGTGTCACCTGAGGCCTACCTGTCCTTTAAGCCAAACAGGAAAACTGACCGGGTTCTGCCAATATGATGTTAATAATTCTCGCAGCTAAGCAAGTAGAGACTGTCTCCTCCAAGTGTAATTTGTGTGGTGCCTAAATTAAATGTCAGCAGCAGCGAGTGTCAACAGGCTAGGAGTATGAGTCGTGGGTGGAATGGATTAGGGAACTGATTTGAATCTGAGATAAGATAATGAAGACAGAAGTTAATTCACTTTTTCAGGCTGGGGAAAAAGGCCAACTTATCCTTGATGGACCAAAAAAATGTCAAAAAAGAAAAGTAGAACACTCAAAACCACGGCAAAAGCTGTCACAACTCATGAAGGGTTCAAGCCTTACACTATTTACTAATCAAATCCACACAGAAACACTTTAGTGATTTTTTTATCCCCGAGTACATCAACTTATTAATATTTGCTTTAGAGACTTTCTCCAGACATTTGTTTGATTGGGAGTGAATGTAACCAGACGCGCTGAACAGAATCATCTGCTGCACTTTATTACTCAAATCTGTTTTGATCTGAAATTTGCCAAACTCCTCGCCAAACAGTTTGCTTAACTAAATAAGTGAAATGCTTGATTTGTGCAGTGAAACACCACAGGCAAAAAACGTGTCCAGAAAACCACATTTCTGTCTTGCTTTTACTCTTGTTGTGGGAAATTGTGCTCTGTTTTTTGTCTTCATTCTCCAAATGTTATTTCCCAAAATGCCACTCCTCTTTTTCTCCGTTCTTTATGTCCTGCTGCTCTTTTTACATCGACCCAACATGTAAGAGATTGTGGAGAACACTTGAGGGTTCTGGAGAGTTGTGGGTAACTAGATGTGCCCTTTGGGTGTCCTGCTCACAATAATATAAACACATTATGCATAAGAGGCAGATTGAGAGATGGGGGGGGGGGGGGGGGGGGGGGGGGGGGGGGGGGGGGGAGTAATGACACAATCTTAATAAAGCCTCATCTCATATATGCAGACTAAAGTCTGCTGGTCCATCCACCCACACACTGATAAAGATCACTTCAATTAACCCTTAAGCATAGCCTTATTATGCAAAGATGAGGTATCTTATTGTGTGTGCATGCGTGTGTGCATTTGCATGCTGCAAATATCTTCATCCCAGTTGTATTAATTCAATCCAGTTTGGCTGACTGGGGAAGGAGACACATTAGATTGACTCATTCATTCATTTGCACAAACACAAACCTACACACTCCTCATCTTTATGAACACACCCTCAAAACATGCAACCCTGGAGAAAACGCATTATTGAATAGAGACTGTGGGACGCCCCCTCTCACACAATGCTCTGTTAGACTCACACTCCTCCTGTCACTCATCGTTGGTGTGTGTGGGCCGAGCTGAGCGTGCAGAGCTAATAACACTTTCTGTGTTGACTCAAGCAGAATGGATGGAAGGGAATATAGAAAATTACACCTGATATATGTTGTCTGACTAGAAATCCGTGGAAATGAAAACCACAACAGCTTGTGTTATTCAGTCATTATATGATGTGTTTCTGTTTTTAGGCGCCAGATAATGCAGTGATGGCCCTGGTTCCCAAGCAGGTGACAGCCTACAACTCTGTAAATAACTCCACTGTGTCCAGAACTTCTGCAAGCAAATACGGTAAGCAGTCGTGTTTCTGCCCATCTTCTGAATCCGGTCGTGTTTGTATCAGAAAGCAGGCTCAAAGACTCGCAACTTAGTTTTTTATCATTACAAACGGGTCTAGTGCCAGTATCAAACACAGGATGGAAATGTTTTCATCAGTGAGGAGAAAAATGAAACAGTTTCTGTGAGATGTTAGCTGTTTCTGGAATTTAGTCAAAGTGTATCAATCAATATGAAAGAACCTGAACATGTCAACATTAACGTGAACCAGCGTGTGACATTTAAGAACGTGGGTTTTGCCCTTTTGCTGGTCTGGCTTTGGTCATCTAGCTGCCAGAGCAAACACACCAAACTAAAAAGTGTTCAAGAAATTATCCAAATCAGTCAGAAAGACGTGGCAATAAACTGGGTTTAAAATACATTATTAAAGAAGGAAAGGGAAGAATATGAATCCTGCAGAAGTCTGTGTCTACTGCATCAGACCAAAACAACAAGGCACAAATTAGAGGAGTTGAAAGGGTTTCTAAAAACTAAAGAGACCAAAGAGACCCTTCCTTTAGTTGTTCAGGCCTCTTGAGACTCAGAGGAGTGTCCTCTCATCCCTCCGCCTGCCCGTCTGCTCCACGTCTCCTTGAACCTGCAAAACCATCAAGTTAGATCGTGATCAAAGGGTTAGCCTCACTGGTCACAAACACTTCAGACACTTCAAATGTGGTGCCACATTATTAGCATGGCCTCATCTCCATATGGTCTCACCTCAAATGACACCAGATAGGACACGAGTGGTGCAGCTAATGTCTCCCACTGCTGTTTGCTGGGACTGGATTCAAATATAAATACGATGCACCGCTTTGGCCAGTGTGGTACTTGAGAATGACTTTGAACTCATCCTCGGTACGGTGCTTAGATAACAAAGATGAGGTTAGATGTGCCTGCAGAGGAGGTGGATGAAGGGTGGAGCTGGACACAATGTGTGGGGAAACCTTTAGAAACCTTTATGTTGAGTGAAAATAAAAGCATTTGTGTTGCTCCAGAAATCATTAGAAAACGGTCTAAAGCCAGTGTTTCAGTCAGCAGCAACTGCTGGTGACAGCTTTCTAACATTTCATGAGTCACCAGGCCTTTCTGTCACGTCACTTAAAAACTGTTTGTTTATTCATTTAGCAGATGCTTTTAGCTTACCTGCTACCCAGCATGTTTGCGGTTGATGTTTCTCCAAATAGATGAACAGTAAATCCACACGTCAGTTTGAAAATGAAAGAAATGTGAGACAAACTTGGCAGGGGTTAGCAAACAAAGAGTTAATAAAAAAGATAGTTTTGGAATCAAATGCAAAATCTCTCTCCTATCCTATATATCCATGACTGGCATCACTCTGATTTATTTTATTTTTAGAAATAATTAACAGAAAATCAGCCTGATTTTCTGCTTGTACGGTTTAACCAAAAAACAGCAGTGTCCAATTCTGGTCCTTGAGGGCCACCATCCTGCATTTTTTAAATGTTTCTCTGGTCCACCACACCTGATTTTAATACGTGAGGGGTAAACAGACTTCTGCAGAGCTTGATGACCTGCTGAACAGGTGATTCAATCATTGGATCAGGTGTGGTAGAGCAGGGAAACATCTAAAACAAGCTGGATATTGGTTCTTAAAGATCAGGATTTGACACCACTGTCCTAAAAGCTCCTGAATTATTGTCACGTGTTTTCTTGTTTCCCAAAAACAAACCAGACTCACCGACGTGTCACAAACATTTTCAATTTATCACCCTCCCCCGTCCGTTTCTAACGCTCCTCCTGCGTTCCTCTCTGAACAGATTGATTTCTGTCGTTCTGTTTTTTTTTCACCCCTCTCCTTTCCTCGAACCGCACCCACTGATCAATTTTTTTCACACTGTGTAAACATTCATTGAGCCATGTGTTTGGAAATGTCATCGCCACTCTGGCCACTGGGTGGGCCATACATATTTCATCTTGTCTGACACCTGTTCGATTTTCTGTCAGCTGGCAATATAATGTCTTGTCAGTTGGAGAAGAAGCTATGAAAAATTAACCATGCAGACTTTCTGAAAGTTTCATAGCCAATCTGCCAGGCGTGTAAAATGAAGCCCGCAGCCAGAAAGCCATTTTAATGTTGACGCGGTTGCTTCTATTTTCACTTGTGCTGTCAGTCCCTGAAATTAATGCTTGTTATTTTCTCTCGCTTATGTAATTTTTACAACTTCAGTACTTTAAGCATCCGCTGTGGCTGTATGATTCTCATCAGTTACATCAGCTCCACATGAACCCGATCGTGATGCTTTTTCCACAGAGAACATGATAAAGTACACTGGAAGCCCGGACAGCCTGCGCTCGCGCACTCCCATGATCACTCCAGACCTGGAGAGCGGGGTGAAGGTCTGGCACTTGGTCAAGAACCACGAGCACGGAGACCAGAAGGAAGGTGACCGTGGAAGCAAGATGGTCTCTGAGATCTACCTGACACGACTTCTGGCTACCAAGGTGAGCCGTCTGGCTTTCAGAAAGTCCTCCGTTTGATCATAACCATTGCACTTTCTAATGTTTAAATGGAATTTGTCAGCATGTGCAGTGAAATAAGACCTTAACCGCCGTTAAGGCTGCAGCAGTTCAGCAGGTTAGAGGCTAATGGTTTGCCCTGACCTTCATCCTGTGTCATAATGACTCAGAAAATTCTCACTTTGTTTAAATATTCATGATTACTTTGGATGAATCATCTCGGAGGAAAAGATTATTCAAATGTATTCCTCTATCCCCTCAGGTGAGGAAAGAGAAAATAGATATTTCTGTTTATTTTCTTTTTTCATTACTGTTGCACCGACGCAGCAGCATATCAAAAAGGCTACAGAAAAGAGCCACGAAGCTCGTAAAGGCTATGAAGAAAAAAAAAGATATGACAAAAATACAAATGGTAATAAAATGAGATTCTTTGAATGCCTTCTGACAATAGCCCCTAAGATGGGGGGTTAATTTGGCTTAGAGGGAATGTGACTTTGATCTAACAGCTGAATGTAAATTCAGAATCGACGCTTACAGCACCTTGTTCCTGTCTGTCCCATCTAGACTAACGTGATCAGATAGAAGCAGACGGGTGTGTGTGTGTGTGGGCGGGGGGGCAGCTGAAGAGTGAAACATTCAGGCTGAAACTGTTTCACTTTGTTTTTATCCACTTCCTGCCTCTACACAGTTCTTAATATGCACCATAAACAGAAGAACGAGAGGCATAATATGGATAAAATGTTATCTCCAGAATGCATTAAGCTGAACAGGAAGCTGCATTAAGCTTGTTTGCCACCAGCTACATTATTCAGTAATGAGTTTGTTTCCTTTGAAATCTCCAAAACAAATCTCAAAGTTTTTGAGCTCATGCAAGTGCTGCTAAGTGAGATTAGCCTTAAATTCCTCCTCTAGGATTAATCCTAGTTAAAAACTATTATTTAGATTTAAAAAAAACATCTACATTGTTCTCTTCAAGAATTTACAGGTTGGAAAAGGTTTACTAAAAGTTAAAGTCACATATATTACTATATGCCAGGCCTATTCAATTACTTTCTCTACTGGGCCAGATTTTTGGGCCAGATACCCAAGTCTTTATTATGTATTTTACTGAAAACATTTAAATTTTAATATGTTGACTGATATTATTACCTCCACCACTACTACAAATACAACTAAAAATAACAGCGATGCACAACGTCGTTTTATTGTTTTACTGATCTGCATCAACAGTTGCAGAGCTGGTATTACAAACATTATTATGGTTTTTAACCTGCATTAACTCGATCACAGCTACTAAATGAAAATTAACAATAATGGCATAGCAGCTATGCAAAATAAACACATATTTGTCCATCCAAGTTGGATTAAATCACCTATTTTCACTGTCAATTTTGCGTTTCTGACCAGTCAGAGACATCTTCTCGCAGGTGAATCATTCAGGCAGGGCTGGGTCACTGCTAACATAGACATGAATACGTAGACGCCACTCTACGGCAGCTCCAGTCCACGGGGTGTCTACCTATATATGTCTGTGATTGCTAAGCTGGTGTTGCGTTCAAGTGCAATATCAGTGTGCAGTATCAGCTGGTGCTGGCCCGCCATTTGAATAGGCCTGCTATATGCATTCATTCTTTTTTCTGGAGAGCGCTGTCACAAATAGTATGAAGCAAAATTAAGGAAAAAAACTATGTGATCAGGTTTAGTTATTAAATGAAGGCTGGGTATGTTATTATTTTACAGCTAATATTCAGACAGCAGAATAAACAGATGCAGTCATCATAAGCTCCTGGATAAAATGTGCTTGTTTTTGTCAGAAACCAGTTATTTGATTACAATAACACTTTGTGCCTCTGAACTCAGCGGTAAAGAAAGCAGTTTAGTCCGTTAAATAGGAACAACGTAAGGTTTGTCACATTGGTATTGCATGCTGGCTTATCTTTACCAGGTGCTGATTTGACTGATTTAATGTTTAAACAGACAGAATACGCATCGGTAAAGCCCTTATCGAACAAACTAGAATATTTGTTCAAACTGACATTTATGACTAACTTGATTTGAGTCAACTCCATCAAACATTTAATTTATCTAACCAACAAGAACGTAAAGTCTAATATTGATGTTAAAATTAATACAATGCACTGTATACATGTTCACTTTTTAATATTCTTGGACAAACATGGATATGCTGTAGAGCGGAATCAATGTATTAAGTGAAATAGAAAAATACTGAAATATATGAGGTGTCAGCTTTACTGAACACAGCTAACTGTGCTGTTGGCAGAATCAGGTAATCAGTTAGCAGAACATAAGAGGTGTTTGTGACACCAGATATAATAAGCTGCATTTGAGAGAAACTAATAAACAAAGTGCTGATTGCAGACTAAAATGAAACCAGGAGAACGTAGCAGCTGTCACCATGACACATCTCGTACAGCCCTCCACGCACCTTCACACCAGTCGCTTTATTTTTCTGCTGTTATCCTCCTTTCAGAGCACCGTGGAAGGTGTCTTCTGACTGTTGACAGCACATCGCCTTCAAAGATGGATTGTTTTTGTGAAATAACCAGTTTATCTTGGCTGGCCATCTCTCTTGGTGAGAAATGATTAGGCAGACAGGCAGGGTAATTGACTGTTTTTGGCTTCCACCATGCCAATAAATACCTCTCTCTGGCAACACAGCTTACGCGGCTGATATTAGCTCCCTCACCGAATTTCAGAGCGAGGGAACGGCATCTGTTCTTGTGGAGCGGCACAGGGAAACGTCTCGCATCTTCCCGCCTCACTTTTACACTGAAGAGTGCGTCTGAACTTCCCTCCAACATTGTTTACTTACTTTGCATTTCATTGTCGAGGCAGACGGCATCAAAACATCCAGATGACACATTGTGTTTAGAGTGCCGCTTAATGACAGGGTGTGTGTGTGTTGGGGGGGGGGTTGCGTCAGCTCCACCAGGGAACAAGAGAACCCTGTGATGATGGCAGTGTTGATACTGGTGCACCCCTTGAGATAGAAGATGACGTAAAATGTCACAAGCTCTGCCCTTGCACACACACATTTAACATCTCCTTGCCAGCTAATGCAGACTGTCAGTTGGACCCGTTCAGACTTGATAAAGATGTATGTGATCCTGTCTTCATAAAAAAAATGACAAGTTATCTGTAATTCCGTCTGGATTAGAATTATATGCGTGATTGTTGGACTAACAGGATTCCCTCTTCCCACACGTTCCTACTTCCCCACTTGGATTCGGTCACTCGCTCCACCTAAATTGGATTTTTATTTGCCGGTGCCTGTACACACCTCATCTGCCACACTCAATGACCTCTTTTCCTGATAGGAAACCTGTCGTTTCATTCCCATCCCCGGCTTCCTCTTCCTCCCATGCATCCCATCAACTTGTTCTTTACAAGAGGATTAGATTCTTTCACTCTCCCTCTCACTGTCCCTCTCCTATCGTCGTTTTCTCCTCAAAGTCACCAACATTAAATCAAATTAGGGTCAATGGTGCAGTGTGGTAGCTAATCCGGCAGCACAAAGAGGCTTAGGAGATGCGCCTCCTGTTCCCAGATATTATTAAAAGTCATCTGTGAAATAACAATTTCCTCCATCAAAGCTGCAAGCAGATTTAGAGGCCGGGTCTGTGAGATACGAGTCAGACACATAAACATCAGAATGAAATCCACTGCACAAGTCAAAATAAGAATTTTCTGTCAACATTAGGCTGAAATTTATGATGGTGACAATCTTATGCACTGGCTCTATGCATGGTGATGACTATCGATACAGTACAGGTATACGCTCCTGAAACTCCATCTGCAGGTTTTGACTTTGGCTTCTTCTGCTCCACAGGGAACATTACAGAAGTTTGTTGACGACCTATTTGAAACCATCTTCAGCACGGCCCATCGAGGCAGCGCTCTGCCCCTGGCCATCAAGTACATGTTCGACTTCCTGGACGAGCAGGCCGACAAACACAACATCCACGACCCACATGTGAGACACACATGGAAGAGCAACTGGTGAGTTAGAAATTAGCTTCTGTTTCTGCTTAAAAACTCTTAAATGTGAACACAGCAAACATCAGTAATGCATTTATGCCCTGCTTTGATCACTTTGGCAAATTTACCATTGCCTTGTCAATGCCAAATTTCTCCATGCATTCCTCTCTTTCCTAATATCCACTGACCACAGGGGTGTGCAGTCTTCGTTAAAGCCAACCACAAGGGGCTAATCCAATTAGCTGCCAAGCTTCTCCTTCTATTACCATGGGTAACTGTGCCAAAATAATGTCTGTCACAGAGGAATATCTCCATAGTGACAAATGTGCAATTTCAGGTGCATAAGTGCACCTCTAAATTAATATCAGCTTATTAATTTAGGCCACGCTGACCTCTGAGAGCCCACCTCATGAAGCTGGTCAAAGTCAAATTACCAACAATGAACCAGGAGTGAAAAGATAAAGAAGAGGAAGTGAATGCTGCAGGAGTTAAATACGTACTAATAACTCGTTAGGCCCCTAGCCTCTGCCAAGATCCCAGCATGCATCACTCTGCACAGGGCTCAGGAGATTCACAGTGATGGAGGGAAAATTGATGCGTATCAGGGGACAAATGTAGAAGCGGGTCGTAGAAAGCTAAAGGAGAAATATTTGTATTTCTTGTGTCTGCATTATTGGCTAATTTGCTGTGTTAAGTGTTTTCTGACAGCGGCGTTACATTAGACTTGTAATGGGCTTTCAGTGATGCCCCATGAATAAATAACAATATTTAATCACAGATATTCGTTCAGAACTTCTCCCCATGTGTGCATTTGCAGAAGTTATTTTTTTTAATAAGACCTGTGACAAAAACCCTCATGTTGTCCTTTGGTAGGGAACGGTGATGCCAGGGTTTCTTCCAAGCAGAGCTCCCCCCACCCCACCCCCTACCATCATACACATCATTAACCTCCACTGCAATGAGCTCTTGACCCACAGCCCCCCCTTCATCAGTCTCCTGATATGATTCTTTACTCATCCCTTTTCATGCTGTTTGCTTCCTAAATGCATCCAGAATTCATTTAACCAATCATCTCTGACTGTTTAGTCAGCTTTTGAATAACTGAATTCTCTCCCATCTTTATCAGGTTTTTGTGGCCAAGTGTAAAGTTTTGCTAGAGGCTCATTTAGATGAGTTGTCTCTGCATTGTGTTGGCTTCTGCATGGTCTCTATTTGTGCAATAAGTCTGTACATCCATGAGTCACTGGCTCTTAGAGCATCTCCAGATGGTGTCCTTTGGATTAATGGCAGCATGTTGGCGTCTGCTCGTGTCCTCGCTCTTCTGTATTTGCATGTCTGTCTATTGCCACTGTGTGTTTCTCAAGTAGGAAATGGACAGAAAGCATTTTAATTACTATGCTAAACTGTTACATTGATGCTGCCATGCAGCATACATTATGTACCAGTAAGACTGAATGTGTCTTTCCCCTGAAAGTTTATTTATCTATAGATCTCCCTGGGTAACAAATCCTCAGATCTTATTTACACTTTTATAGATCATATAACCCCGTATCCAGCCGATAGTAAACCAGCTCATTAACCTATTATTTAAACAATAGCGTAGAAAAGAATGAAATGCATTGATAAATCTCTGGTTAACGGTCTGTATTTCCAGGATATAGAGCAACTCAGTACAGCGTTTTGTTTTCTGTTTCATCATGACGATCAGCAGAGTTGCTTTCAAACTGAGCCATGAAATATGCCAAAGTCTATTTAGCAAAGCAAATAAAGCTACTGAACTGTTGCTTTTCAACAGATACCCCTGTTGGCTTCCTTTTGTAGCCTGGATTCAATGGTTAGGATTTTTTTCCTAAGCAGTAGCCAGCGTAATTCCTCCAGGATAATGGATGTCCTTGATCTTGGCAGCTGATATTCACCCTAATCCCTGACCAAAAGTCCCGATCACGAACATCATTCATATTCCTAAAACCACACAGCTTGAGTTAACTGCTGAATTTTTACACTTTACTTATTTTCAAAGGATAAGGTAGGTATTATGACCGTTCCTAACACAATGTTAACAATTGCATGGGGAATCTTTTTGTGTGCAACAATAGCACCCCATCAAAACAGCAGATTGCCCACAATCATGGCAGCACAGCAGTGGTGTTAATATTCCTTTGATCCCTGCACCTAATCCCTCTAGATTATTTGCTTAGATTAATTTTGAAGTCATAATGTGGAGTTTTCCTTCCCATGTCCAAATCCTCTTTGGTCAGATTGAACATCTGAATTGCTTTGTGGTTGTCCTTGAATAATGCGCAGCGGGGGAGTCATGGCAGCATTTTAAATGACTGCGTTTCACTTTTTATGTTTTTTTCCCCTTATCCTTTAATATTGCACCACACACTAAACATTTGTGTAGTCTAGAAGCCAATGTCTTTGCTGATTGATTTTTGCCATATCAGCTAAGAGCGTATAGCCCAGAGAATAGCAAAGATACAGTGATCCACGTAATACCACCTGAGCCCCTTTCAGCGCGGCACACAGATAAAGCCGGACCTATATCTATTTATTTTGGACGAAACAAGCCTAGCAAATAAACAGACTTGTATATTTTTATTATTCTGGACAGGCACAAAAATAGGACCCACTTGCACAAATAAGGCAATATGAATTGTGTGGCTGTGCAGCCCCCAGCAAAGACCACTGGACACTATTGGAGAAAATGAGAACCAGCTTCCACCTGGTTTCTAAAGATAAAGGCTTTATTGAATTAAGGCACATGCAGCAGCAACAGAAGGGCCTGTGCACCAGCTTCGCAAAGTGAATGAATCCTTTTCCCCTCTGGCAAATAATATGTTCATGCCTATTGACTAGCCGACTGTAGCAAATTTGAAAATGGCATTTAGAGACTTAATCTCAGACCAGTTGAACTGGACGCAGTTTTGTTTTGCTTTACACTTTTTGTCCCTGTGTTTAAAATGCCTCCTTAAACATCCTGTCTCTGTCATAAAGCTAAATTATAAAATAAAATTAAAATTAAAACATATTCCCATAATAACGTCTTTTCCATTTCTGCAGCCTACCTCTGCGTTTCTGGGTGAATGTGATCAAGAACCCCCAGTTTGTGTTTGACATCCACAAGAGCAGCATCACAGATGCGTGCCTGTCTGTGGTGGCCCAGACCTTCATGGACTCCTGCTCCACCTCAGAACACCGCCTTGGGAAAGACTCACCATCCAACAAGCTGCTTTATGCCAAGGACATCCCCAGTTATAAGAGCTGGGTGGAGAGGTGAGTGTGTGTGTGTTGTTGGATGGATGGAGGGGGAGGAAACTTGCATTAGCTGTGTTTCAGGCCAACAAACACAATGCAACTCTAGCACTGATGTATGAGCTGTGAAAGCCATCCAACTTACAACTCAGGGAGGATGGATGGGAGCGCCCGGGGCATGAGGGAGTCAGTGGGTTGGGACAGTCCAGAAATACTTGTGAAACAATAGAATTACAGTCAGCTGAAGGTGAGGAATTATAAAATGATGCATAGTATTTATCACAAAACAAGTCTCCAGAGAAGGATAAATGTATGAACCCCAATTAAATGGTAAGGTCAAATATTTAGAATTTTGGTTTTGTCTGCATCTCATCCTTGTCAGCAAGTGAGCTAATAGTTGGCCAGAACAGGTCAACTCAAAAGTGGATTGTTGCAAACTTAAAATAACTAGCATATGAAAAAAAACAACCTCTGCATCACTTTATTCCAGATTAAATCCTGTTTGAGGTGAAATGGGGAAAAAGTGAAACATCATTAAATAGCTTTAGCATGATTTTGGTGATTGGGGTTATATTAATAAATCAGAAATCTATTTTAGTCATGGCCGTTCTTGTTGATTTAAATTGAATGGGTGTGTTTCATACATAAATATGTTTAGATATTAAGCAGAATAGTCAGACTGGATGCTGGAATTGCGTAGAATGATCCCAGAAGCACAGTAAATATCAGTCTAGTGCTCAATCATGTTTCTAGTGAATGAAAAGTGAGAGCTAAAGAGATAGATCAGATCTGTTTTAGTTGAGTAAACAACCTGTCCTGGCTGAGGTCTTTTCCAACGTGAATTTCAAAAACAACTCAACTTGTAACATTTTCATACTGCATCAAGCAATTACTGGTCAGTGATTTTATGTTGGAAGATGTTTGCAGTGTAAAGTATCTGTAACTTGCTTGATCCACTATAAAACTATTGCAGTTAAACAAGAATGAAACGCTCCTAGCTTCACTCCACAGAACCCCCATGTCAAAATATCTCAACGTTCTCTTTTTAAAGGGAAAGAACCTGATTTCTGTAGAGATTGTTTTGATACAGAGATGTAAACCTAGCATGATCAGCGCTACATGTAGTCATTTTACTTAAGTGCACTCAAATCCGCAAAGACATTGACTAGAAACCCTGACAAGTTAACAACAGAGTAGCGTTGCATGTTAAACAGTCTGATGGTTCTACAGCTGAGCATAGCTATTATGTCCCAGAGAGCTTTTAATTTGCAACAGTTTGTTGACTCTATCATTATAAGGTTGTGAAGGAAAGCAGACAGAAGAATGATTCACACCCACCTTGAATCTGATGTGGGAGTTAAAGGTCTCCAGTCAATACCTAAAGCATCCACCTGCCACTCGTGCATCATAGGAACTGATGCATTCAGAAATACGCTCATTCTGAAAATCCTTTGTAAAATGACTGGTGAGCTATTAATAGAGAATGTATTAAGCAGGTATCTGCATCATTAATTTTTGTTTTGTTGTGAATGACTGTGTTGTAAAGCACCTTGGGGGGTTCTGGGACTCTAGATAGCACTATATCAAATACAGGTTATTTACATTTACCGGCCAGTTTTGCATGATACAGTTGTTTGGAACAGCTTTTCTATTTTTATCACATATTTCAGCGAGAAATTTCAAACAATATCTCAGGATTGATATGCTAATGGCTAGCATTAAGCATTTCACACAAATAATCAAAAAACCTTTAAATCTACGTAAATTTTCTATTTAATGGTTGTTTGCATCAAACACCTCCGAGTTGCAGGAATTAACTATGTAATGAATATTGATAGCAGTTAGCTCATCAGCCCTACTAAATAAATGATCTGTAATAAGGTTAAATGTTATTTGTAACTTTTCTACAAAATCCCATTTCAAAATGGCTGAAATGTCCCTTCAAGTCATTTTGTGAAAGACGTTTTCATGATTAACGATAGCTGTGGGTTAGACGTGTGATCTCCCTTAAACAAAATAGAAATGCTGTCCCAAACACACACAGATATCTGGTAAATATTTAAAATGCATTTTCAGTTGGTTTTAGTTTTGATAACAACACCCACCTGCCTTCAGCTCTTGTCTGGTAAATGCCATCTATCACACACTCCTAGAATTATCTAGCCATCCAGCAGGCCTGTCCTCAAGCAGCTGCTGCTACAGGAATTTAATATGTTAATAAGCAGCTTTAATTAACATAGCTGATAAGGGAAACACAGCTGTTGCTGACAGTGACTGATTGCCTTTACCTCGGATCTGTGTGTGTGGTGTTTCAAGTAGAAATATGAAGCAGCTCAACATCTGATGATGATCCCGGCTTGGTCCCTTCACCATGAAAACACACATGTGCTGCTTCTGTTAAGAGAAAAAAAACTTAGTAAAATATCTCTAAAGAGCATTGCAGGGAGTGTTCTGTTTATGTTTTGATTTATTTCCTCCTCGTTTTTTTAACAGGTACTACTCAGATATTAATAAGATGCCAGCAATCAGTGACCAGGACATGAACGCCTACCTGGCAGAACAGTCACGGATGCACATGAATGAGTTCAACTCCATGAGCTCGCTCAGTGAGATTTACTCCTACGTGGGAAAGTACACTGAGGAGGTATGTAAAACAGCCATGTCCTTACTGAATAATCCTTAATAATCTTAATCCTATCAATCTAGAGGGGGTCTGCTGAGTTCCTACTAGCAGCCATTGTGTTACCTGCAGGAGATTGCTGTTAGTACAGCTAGCCAATGCAGATTTCAGTCTGAAACAACCTGAATGTTTTAATTTCTGCATTAGACTGAGCCGTCCACCAAACAGAACACTTAGGGCATTGCCAACCAGACTCTGTATGAAAATCATAGAAATTCAGTGTAGCTATAAACCATCTATAAAAAGATAAAGCAGTTTCAGTTTTTCATGTTAAGCGATTTTTTTTATAAATCATTATAAAAAATTTAAATTCTGTCCTCTAATCAGTGAAATACTGAATGACACACATCATTCAAAGGAAAATTTGCATCTGACCAGTTACCTTTACTTTACAGCATTGGATGCACATGGACCAACACTCTTACCATACTGCAGAAAAAAATTTTTTTTATGTTTTTTCTGATTATAATCGGTCACTCTGAGCTTTTCATGCAGGCTGAACATGAAAATAGTCTCCTACACCTATCTCCTGCATTAGCCTTTGAGAGAAAATAGACGGTGAAACTCTAGGATTAGAAAATCCTGACAGATCGATGTCACACTGTCACTTAACATTCATGGACTCATGACAGGGAAGGCTGTTGTTAGTTTAACATCTGGGAATCAGCAGAGGACGTCTCGGCTAGTTTAAGCTTGTTGTTAGCATTAGCAACACCACCACACGTGTTATTTGTGGAAATAAAACATCCACATTGCAAGTCAGTGGTACATTTGCATTGCTGTTATCCAATCTGGGCGAGATGCCCAAATATCAGGAAATAAGCCTCCAAAACCTACCCTCTAAGGCTCAGCTGTGATGTGGGCAACTTTTAGGTCCAAGAAATGGTGCACCGGTATATATTTTCCCCGAGTTTGACTTGCAAGGCATTCATTCCTACAAGAGACCATTACAAATGTATTGATTAAACAAGTGAACCACTCCTTTAAATGTAAATAACAGCTAATGCACAGTGGTGGTGTTAAAATGTTTTCATAAAATAGTTTTTGCATGAAACCTTTGAGATTAGAGTTGTGATTTAAAGGATTTCCGTACCTTTTCCATTAATGTTGGGGTTTGTTAGCTTGCTTTGAACAAACGTATTGTAGAAGTCAATCTTTGTTGTTTAAGCTTATTGTAAGTATCGTAGAAATACACCTGGACTATTCCTTCAGTAGGTTATAATAAATATCTGGTACAGTTCTAAATATCTAGATGATGACTGGGTCTGTGTTTATCTCACTGTCCTGCTGACAGATTGTGTGTGCACTGGAGCAAGACGACGCAGCCAGGAAACAAAGGCTGGCCTTCAAGTTAGAGCAGGTGGTGGCCTTCATGAGTCTGGAGAGCTGAGGACCGCACTTCCCAGGGTGCACTGGGAAGAGACCCCGTCAGAAACCGAGCCGTGCCTGAGCGAAGACCTGTCCCCATCTTTTTCATCATGTGACTTCCGCCCTCCGCTTTTCAGAGAGGACTTCTTCCTCAACCTTTTTTCTGCTTCTTCCTCCCTGAGAGATTTTTTTCCTCATCCACTCAGCTGCATAAACTAGTTTACCTGAAGACGTGAGGGGTGGTGCGCAGCTGAGGTCGGTGTCTCTCAGAGCAATGCGGGACATCTCTCAGCTTCAGCACAGGGGGAGCTTCATGGGGTGACTGCTGGAAAGTTAGCCATATTGGCACACTCTCCCTGCTGGAATAAAAGAGGGAAAATGTTTTTATGTTGCCTTTAAGAATTTACAGACTGTAATTCTTTGAAAAACACAACGTTGGCTGTCCATATGTTGAACTTTACAAAATAGAGTAGTTAAGATAAAACCATCTCTAGGGTTCAGTTTATTGTAGTTCTATATTCAACATATGGATGCAAGTGAAAAAGTGATGACTGCAAGCCAAATGAACACCTCTGGAAAAAAATAATGCAAGGATGGTTTGCCAAGTTTACACTGTACCTTCAAGCAAAGCATACATATCTGTAAAATCTGGGCTGAGTCCAGGCAAACCTAGAATGTTTTTGTGTTCTTTCAATGTAGCTGGAGTTGTATTTAAGATAAAGACTGATGGGGGGTGGAAAAGGAATACTGCTCCTCTGAACTTTTCCTTTCACTGAGACGTGACAGACACTAAAGCAGAGTGTTCCCTGCCTTTAGCTCATAGCAAATTTCACACATTTTTACCTGCCCAGCTTACTTTCAAGAAAATGCTTGTGATTCCTGCTTCCATTTGGCTTATGTGGCTACTGCAAAATGAAGCTTTTAGGTGAAACCCTAGAGCCCCGCCCAGGCTGGATCCTCTGTAAGGAAAAAAAAAAGCACACAACCGACTCTGGAAGACAGTGGTTCGACTGCCAATCCTAACACCTGAAGTAGTCTCTTCCAACCCTGTGTCGCTATAGCGACGGTCTATCAAAGCACACACACCAACATTTACACAAAAACACAGCAGCTGCCCGAGATCCTGACTGCCCAGAAACGTACGCCAACCCTGGAGGAGGTCAAAGGACGAGCTGGCTGAGATGCACGGGGTAACGCAGTGTAGCCAAGATGGCTGACTGCTACCTGGAGGGGCTCTGTTGTCTGAGTAGCACCTTTTTCCCCGGATGTTCTTATTTAAAAGACTTTTGTGGGAAAATCTAACAAGATGGACTTAGCTGGTCAGCCAAAAACCAAAGGAGCTTGAAATTTTCAAAAACGGTCAAAATGTATTTATAAAAGTGCCACTGAGGAACTGACAAAAAAGGACTCTGTACAAGTCAACTTCTAGGTAAAATATATATATTGTGACTGGAACTTCAAAAAGCCTGTGTGATTTTTTTTCTGACCTCAGTGTGTCGAGATAGGAGGCTGATCCTCCGTTCTCTTTCCATCATCTGGGTCTCTCCAGCTCTCGGCACACCGTCCACCTTTTTGTCTGGCTCCTGACTTAACAGTTCATCTGTTTTGCACAAGCGTTGGAGATGGTAGCTAAACGCGTTCAACAGAAACCCAACTGTGAGTGTAGAACTGTTGAAGCACTCTTTCCTGTATTAGTGTAGTTGTCCTCAGTGGCGGCAGAGGGCGGCCTTCTCCAAGCCTCAAAGAAAAAAAAAAACAACCTTATCGAGCAGAGCAACAAGTCGGCATCAACAGTAGGTGAACCCCCCCACCATGGGAGAGAGCGACTGAAAGAGATGGAGGCGCCCTCCGTACCTTTTGACCTCTGCCCTTTCTTTTGCCTTGACAACGTGCCCCATGTGGTGATGTGAATGTGTGAAGACCGCCCTAGGTCCACCTTGGGTCCTTTATTGGCTTTTTAAGCGCATGTAAAACGTAAACCATTTAAGAAACTTCTTTTAAAAAAATAGTGAAAAACAAGAAAATTAAGCCTTGCAATGATGATGTGGATGTGTTATTTAATCTTTCTTTTGCTTGGAAGAAACAAGATGGAAAAAGTGGATTGTTCATGTAAGAAAAACTTTGGTTTAAGGTGGAACCTTTATCAAGCTTGGCCCCTGCAGCATCTCACACCCACAGTTTGTTCAAATGGTAGACGCTAAATAAAACATATTGTATACCTTTGCATGTTGGATGGTATGAAATGGAACTGCCTTGCTCAAAGATATTTATATACTTCTAAAACTACTAGGGAGTTTTACGTCCTCTACCATTTTCCATTACAGGTGTGTGGTTTTAGTGTGAGGTCCAGTTGGAAGGAGAGAACATTGCTGCATCATTATCCAACCATACGTACATTATTTTATGTCTGCAACACAAACGTTAACAAAAAGCACACTTAGTATTCGTCTAGTCTCAAAAAAGCCACGGTGTTTTTCCTCCACGATGAATTTTTTAACAATTGAAATGAGTTTTTGTAGGTTTTTGACTCTTTCGTTTACAACAATGCTGATTGTGAAGCAGCACATAACTTCAGTGTTTCCTCTGCTGAAGGACATGCTGAAGGAAGGAAGGAGCGTCCATTTCTTTAGCTCATATTATGGCTGTTACTTCTGACCATTTTACTCCTTTAGGAACCGTCTTAAGCCAAACCAAAGTCAGCCGGACCCTTAACATGCCTGTGCTGCTATTACATCTTGATTTGTTGGTACCGCTGCATTAGATCACTTCCCCATTTTCCTACCTCTCAGTCGATCCAGGACATAAAGAATAACAAACCATGCCATCACGTATGCACACCTGGAAGGAACTTTGTATATAAACTGGTAAAGACACAAGCCACTGTCCATCAGTTACTGTCTGCATCAACACAGAAGGTCTCAGTCTGCTGTTGCATATTGGAGGGGTACATTTACAAAGTGTAAACAACTGATCCACGAAAGATGCAACAAAAACACCTTTAATACAAACTAAACACCTAAAAGTTTTAAATGGCATAAATGGAAAGTTCTTGTGAATCTGCCTCCCCGGTGCAACTTCCTGTCTTCCTTTCTCCTCAGCCTGTCACCCGCCCCACAACAACGGCCGTCCGCTCGTAGTCGCCTCATGTTGCCGAGAGCACAGATAAAGTTTCCACCTTGAAACATTTTGTAGGAACTAAGAATGTCCTCCTAGCTCAGTGTTATCACAGGTGTTATACCAACATGCTAGAAAAGACTTTTACTAGATCATATTCGAAAGATAAAGAGTATCTTATCAAGAGAGATAAACCTGGGGGATATAAGGCGAGCTTCTCTAACTTTGTTATAATTGTATACCTGTGTATGTAAATATAATGCATTCCTATTTTGCAGTCAAGAACAAAATACTATTTGTAATATAGAATAAACTTTATTATGAAACAAATAACTGATTTTGCTCTTTGTGTAATTTTGCTCATTCTGGAGACTAAAATTCAGTTTCAGTTGGTTCACTTTCAACAACATGCCTGTATTTGATATAGCGCCTTCCAGAGTTCTAGAACCCCCCAAGGCACTTTACAGCATAATCAGTCACTCACCCATTCACACACAGGTGGTGGCGAGTTACATTGTAGCTACAGCTGCCCTGGGGCACACTGGTGCCACCGGTCCCTCCAACCACAATTAAAACGCTCTGTCTGTCTGTCTCACTCACTCTCTCACACACACTGCAACAATCAGCAGAAGCCATTCACATTAACAAATGTCTCCAAACAAATGACATCTGGTCATTTAGACATGTTTTAAAAACTTTGTGACACATATCCTGTAAAAACGTCATCACAGGCGTCTAGAATCCTCAAACTAAGAGAATTTTTATGACGAGAGAAAATGTGCAAGTAAGTTGTTGCAAAAGCCCCACTGAAAACGTGCAATATTTTCTCATTATTGCGTCTCCAACCAGTGGGATGCTGGCTTTCAGAATTCATTCAACCTCCAGGACCTCCTCCCAAGCCAGCTGTGGGAGGACTAGTTTCTAACAAATGCAAAAACTTTCAAAGTACCATTCTGAGATTTTCTGCATTAGAATTTAAAACAGTGTGTGCAGCGGTTCTCTGCCTTACAAGGGCTTTAAATGACACCAGGTATAAACCAACTGGCGTATCTTCCTGACAAGAACATCACTAAACTTGAATCAATATTTATTTCTTGAAGTTTTCCAAGTAGCATTTCCTCTCTTCGTGATCCAAACTGTTGCAACCATCTCAGATCTCATACTGACTGCTGCCACAGAACAACACAGAGTAGCTTTCCAAAACTTCATAACTAAACAAGCAGTTTTTAAGAATTTCTATTTTTTCTCATTGCCGTTGGTTCTACGGGTGCCAGGATACACTGGAGGTGAGTCAAATCAGAAATAAATCACTATAAAACCACCCATATTTTCAAAGAGCCAATCCCACTTTCAAACTCTAAGACAACTGATAGTTTATGGTTTCAATTTTCTGGGGGGGAAAAAATGTAAGTCTTCAAATAGGTGAAGTTGTTACCTGATACTGAATACAGGTGAAACTGGAAAAATGAGAAATTGGTGCAAAAGTTAATTTATTTCAGTAATTCAACTTAAAGGTGAAACTAATATATCAGATAGACTCATTGCATGCAAAGCCAAATATCTTAAGCCTTTATTTGTGATGATTACAGTTTACAGCTGACAATTAGAATATTGTGAAAAGGTTGAATATTCTAGTGTGGCACTATAATCAGCTAATGAATCCAGAACACCTGCACAGGGTTCCTGAGCCTTTAATTCAATTCAATTCAGTTTATTTACATAACGCCAAATCACTTCACAAAGTAAACATTCCAATACAGTTCAGTTCATTAAGCCAATCAGTAAAAAAGTTTCCTATATAAGGAACCCAGCAGATTGCATCAAGACACTGACTAGTGTCAGTGTGTTGATACAATCCTCATACTAAGCAAGCATGTAGCGACAGTAGGAAGGAAAACTCCCTTTTAACAGGAAGAAACCTCCAGAGGATCCTGGCTCAGTATGAGCAGCCATCCGCTACAACTCACTGGGGATTGAGAAGACAGAGCAGACACACGCCCGCCCCACACACACACACACACACACACACACACACACACACACACACACACACACACACACACACACACACACACACCATATATATCAAGTAGTGTTTCTATGGCTACACTGTGATTTCTTAGTAGAAGTTCTGTTTATTAAGAGAAACTTTATTGTCTTTAGATGGTCTCTCAGTCTCAGATAAATGACAGAATTAAATAGACTTTTGCACCATGTTCTAATTTTACGAGTTTCACCTGTAGTTGCACAGAATAAAGCTGCAAGTAAAAATTAATTAGAAATCAGGAAAATCCAAATAAAAGCACATGAACAGGAATAAATGCCCAGGGCAAAGCAAAAATATCTAATTGTCACCAAAGTAGGTGATTTTAGAAAGTAAAGCACGTTTCCAACTTGATGGCAGACATATTCTGGGAGGATAAAAGTTAACACTCACAAATGACCTGCAATAAAAAAAATAAAAATAAGCTGCAGTTGGTAAAGCAGCAGGCATCAAAGTCTGTATGATGATGCAGATGTTTATGCTACTTCTAATGAGTATTTTATCAGCATTGTTTAATTGAATCCTTATATAATCCTTTAACTTTCTACCATTTCTACTTGTGCACAAAAAATGCTGAAAGTCCCAAATTTTTTTACATGAATTTCATCCTTAGCTTCAGCCCTCACAAAATATAATAAAATATTTGTGTTTCTGAGATTTAAACCCTTTATTGCCAGGTTTATGATCAAAACCAGAACTGTGAAAAAATATTAAAAAATCAACTTATGTTTTGTGTGTTAAGAGGACCTGTTTTGGGGGTGAACTGTAGCTGCCTTGGAGTGTCACAAATGGGCATAAAACTATTTTTTGCTCACTTTGTAATTTTTGTGTAATGTCATATTTTCTATAAAAAAAAAAAGAAAGAAAGAAACAAAAAGTCACGATTTTAGTCTTTGTGCGCAAAAAAATGTTGAAACAAAAATTCCTCATAATATTTCATAAGTCCCAGTTTTTTTTTACATGAATTTCATCCTTGGTTTCAGTCCTCACAAAATATAATAAAATATTTGTGTTTCTGAAATTTAACCCCTTTATTGCCCCCTTTATTGCCAAATTTTTGCTCAAAATCAGAAATGTAAACAAATGAAAAAAATATATAATTATTTGTGTGTTATGTCCAGAGGGGGATGATTTTCAACACCTTTGGAGTGTCAAAAATGGGCATAAAAATAATTTTAGTTTTTTTTATTTTAATGCAGTGTCAGTCATTGGCCCCCCTAAATATGGGGAAAATACGCAATCTAGTAGAAAACGGTAAAAAATAAACATTGAATGTGTGACTGGTCTGGGACCTGAGACAGAATAATAAACAATAAAAAAATGCTAATATTTAGGCTTATTAGAAAAATATGATTTACACGTGAGTCAATGGCACAAAAAATGACAGATTCAACATTGCTGGTAAAAACAATCCCATCCCACAATCCCACAAACCCATCTAGTGATTAAAAAAAACAACTAATATTAAAATTCTACAGTATGACCTGCACTTGATTACTAAATATTGCAAATGCTTAGAAATGAATCCATAAACTTGTCAAAACCCATGTTACAAAAGCTTGACTCCTTTAATGAGCTGAGTCCTGACATGTTGGTATGATGCACAGGAAGCAGAAATCCACATCCCAGAATAATTGGAAAACTGCAGCTTTTGTGGAGATGAGAAAACCCGGTGAGCATTTTCAGCTTCAAGCAACTCAGGAAATCAAAGAGGGAAGTCCCTGCTTCTAAACACACATCTGCACTTCTAAGTTAGCGTTGCACTTCATGATAAACTAATTTTACTGTAAAATCCTGTTTTCTACTGTTACACATCTATGACGGCTAAAATGCATGTGTTAAAAATAAACTTCTACTTCCTCAGTACAAAATCTTAAAAATATCAGAGAAAAGTTCAAAGTAAGCCATAAAAACAAAACAGAAGGCAGGAGTGACACATGAGAAAATGGGAAGTACTGTGTTGTAAGGGAGGTCAGGAGAGGCGTGAGGTATATATAGACACGAGGCTGAGGTACTTCAGCAGACTGAGTGGCTTGACGGGGAAGAGAGATTGAATTGGCCCAGAGTCACCCTCCATATACCAAGCAGTGAACTGGGAGTAATGGGTGAGAAATGCAAGGAGGGAAGGTGGAAGGACAGAGAGAAAAAGGAGGAAGGCCTGCCGAGTTTTACCCTAATTTTCTGACTAGTGAGCTGGGAATAATGGAGGGGACACGAGAGGCACCTCTGAGGGGTGATGGGTTGAGAGAGGCTGGATGGAGGTAGTGGAGGGGGCAGGATGATAGAGAGCCGGCTATGATTGCTTTGCACCAGGGTGGCTTTCCACACTCCCATGATCACCGCAGCTCTTTAACCCCCAAAGCCCCACCAGGCTATCAAATCCACACACATCACGTCTGCACAGCGACAAATGATGTCGCTGTGCAGATAAAAATAAAAGATTTGAAGGCCTGTCCACATAGAGATGGAGTGATGGATGGAGGAGGGGAGCAGTTGAGGCAATCAGTATTAAAGGGTATTTGGGGTTATGGGCCAGGATGATCAATAAGCCTGAATGTGGCGCTTTAGGGACTTGGGTCCACATCCATCCCCTGGTCACAACTCAGAGAAAAACAAAACTTATCTTAAAGACAAAAATATATGACATCACCTGTGAGAATACCACTCCATCAGCCGCTGTGTCAGTTCGAATAAAAAAGAGAGGCGCATGTCCAGAAACAAATGGAGTGGCCCGCTGTAAACATTATGGCATGTTGACATATGGAAACCGTAAAAGAAAATTTCACGGCCATCATTTACAATGATCCCCTTATCGCCATCGTAGGGTTTAAAAACATTTCATGTATATTAATGGTTCGGCCCGGCTAATGGTACCCATCTGTCAGAGGTTTGTGATGAATCCTTGCTTTGGCTCGTGTGTGTGTGTGTGTGGGGGGGGGGGGGATCTGACACTCTGAGGTGTCAAAACAGTTAAAGGTGCAAAGAGCTTCAATCTTTTTCCATCATCTGACCCTGCTTTGCTCTTTATCTTTGAAAAGGTTGCAGCATTTTGAGACAGCGCGGTTGGTTTTTCCTGTCTGGACTGACTGAGCTGATGTGGGCTGAAAGTGTTTTTAAATGAGCGACTTTCCATCGACGCGTCCCGTTTCACTAAAGCTGTCCTGGTGTCAGAGCCGTCTCATCCTCACAGACTGATAGTGGGGTGGCTTCTGCTCCGCACCCACAAAAGGAAAACATGCCACAAAATGGCAAATTAAGCTCTACAAGGAAAAACTTCCGGCCAGCAGAAAGTGAAATTTGCATTAACGGACAGCGTTTCTTCTTCCTCGCCAAATACCGTTATTAAACATCTGTGATTTGGAGTTCTGAAATGACGTTCTTCGTGTGGCTCTCGTCACTGTCGACTGCCAGGATGGCAGGATGGGTGAATTGATGACAGCAGTGCTGCCTGGACACTCGATGGCTCTAATTTCAGCCGTGGACTCGGTTATTGACAACTCAACACAAGCAGATGGAGCAATTTCTGATATTAGAGCATTCTCCTCCGTCTGCTCAGTCTTTGTAAACATTTGCGTCGCTGGTGGCAGGAGGGATAAAGCAGGAAGGAAATCAGACTGACAATGTTACACTAGATGCTGCAGATGGAGAATGAAGATAGAAATCTGTCAAGTGTGTCAGAACTGAGGCTGAAACTAAAAGTAACCTGCTGAGTCACAACGGAGTGTCGGGATTCTTCTTCAGCACAGATCCTGACTGACTCCCACTGACCTGCTGACAACCTAACACGGATTTTAACATCATAAATGACCCTGAACATGTAGGATTTAAGACACGACCAGTTATTTAAAACACCAGTTATGATCTCATACAGCCCTGCTTCAAACACACACACAGACAACTCTGCTTTATGGTTTCCACAAATCTTCCTTCCCATCCCGCTCCTGATCAATAACAACCCCACAGTTCCGTCTAAACTGCACGTTTGCTCCCTTGTCTCCAGAGCCAAACGCTTTCAGCGAATCACGGATCACCAAAGCTGCGTAATTCTACACAACACAGTAAATTGATTATCTGGTTGAGGAGAACATTGAATTCATTTTTACGTTATCATCCTCTTACATGTCCAGCAAGCTCCTCCTGCTGATAATGGATTATAGCTGTGCAACAGATGGGAACAATTCCAACAATCCCGCTGCATGAACACGGAAATATGTAGAAGCTACGACACTCAGCGGGTTTCCTTGTCTTGTGTTTCACATCCAAGCCAAACTAGAGCTTTTGTTTCCCCTATAGGAACATTAAACAACCAATTCTAACTCTATGTTTGTGTATTGAGGCACAGTTTTACTGCATTGTGTTGACTTGTTGTTGTTGCTGGAAGAAGAAGAAACTATCTTTTATATAGCTTGAGAATCAGAATGTTTCAAACTTCATGCAGTTAAAGCATCTAACAGAGCTGAGCACTGTGTTATATCCATGTGGCATGCAGCGGCGGGTTACAGCGGTGCTTTGTCGTAATGTAGTCCCAAGTCTAAATCAGCTCCTGCAAATCCTTTGTGTTAATTCTAACTTTTTATTTGCAGTCGACATGATTATTGAGTAATTTTAATCACTTTTGCACACAAACTGCTAGTACCTGCCATTCACTCCCATTGTTTATGCTACACTAAAGCAGACGGACTGCTGCCAGATCAGGAGAATTACTGCGCTGGTTATAAAATGTGTGGGGAATATGGAAGTAGACCAAATTTCACTTAGGGGTGGAATATCCCTTTAACCCTTATTTAATCATTTATTTTTTCTAACGTTTTTGTTTCTTGTGCACAAAAAAATGCACTAAGGGGATTTAAGGGTTAAAGATGGTCTAAATGTCTCAACTCTGGTTAAAACATGTAGAATCGTTGTTTAAACCCTTCAAAAAGCTCTCGATGCAAATGAGGTTAGAACACCTTTTATAGCTGACATTAAAGGACATCTAGTCTGATCCTAACTGTCTGCTGTCTTTCCAGTCTCTAAAGTTTTAGAGGTTCATGTAACCATTTTATAAACTTTTATGCCATAAAAATGTTCACATTGTGGTTATTTAAATAACTTGGTGGTTATTGTTTTAAATATCACCAGTGGAATCAGACTAAAGCACTCCCTGTGCATCTGGGGGTCAGGCCTGAAGGGAGTGACTTAATATTTCTGCAGAAATGACAGTTTAATGAAAAACCGACACCATTACAGAAGCTGACAGACTGTCAAAATTACATTTGATCCATTTGCATATCAGCCCTGAAGGACATAAAATCTATTTATTTTCTGTTTTTATTTTAAAGTATTTATATGTTCATAATGACCAACAATCCATTCAAAGTCCCGGTTCTATAGTTCACATCAAAACAACATGCCCCTCAGTAAGGAAAGAGAGCTTTAAATGTTCTTGTTCTGATAAATCGGTTTTGTTTCTCTACTTCTGACGTTGAAGTAAAGGTTTTCATGCTGGATCGGATTTTTTCTTTAGGTTTTTATCTAAATCTACATTTTGATCATGTAGGAATACGTCTCATCTTCTGTGCCTCTAAAAAAAACAGATTATTTTAGGAACCGGATTTCATGGTGCCATCTCTAAATGTCAGAGTTTGGGCCCCACACCTCCCTATGGACAACGTGTCGCCCTGATCAGGTTCACACCAAACATCCTGAACCCATCTGAGCTGAACAAATGCACCTTGGTTTCCTCTGACTGAAGAATGTGCAGTGACATTATGCTGCGACTTTTACATTGTCTGAGCTGTCACAGAAACTAGCTCTCCATCTATAACAAGTCTGAGCAACACATCCTTCCATTTTCCAGGAGTGTGTCGTTAGCTGAGCTGCAAGTGTCTCTGCTGCAGTGACTTGAAGTGCAGGTCTGTAGTCCAATTCCAGTCGTTTTCTATGATCATATGTGAAATATTTCATCAATGCATGAGGAATCCATGTTTGTAGTGGGGCAGCAGACAAAGGGCAGCTCTCTATCATAGTCAGCCACCTGTGGGCTGCTGTCCCCAGTTCAGCCGTGCTGCCATCATGTTTAGCCGTCCTACAATGGACAGAAGCCCATCAGCTGGACTCGGTGCAAGTCCCGGTCTCTGTGAGCCGACCGCTGCATGATACACAAAGAGGAGTCCCCTGCAGGCGCGGTCACACGAAGCACTAACACAAACACCCCGGCTCAAAATGGCACAGTTTAAGTGAACAAAGCCGTGCACGTTTTCACAGCTTCTGCAGCAACAACATTATGAATATGAATAACCCTCTGGCCCAGACTTCAGCAGGATGCACCATTCTGTGCTGCATTCAAGCCCTCAAGATGTCAACACAGAGACAGAAGGGCAAACTGAGAAACAAATCTAAAAACACAGTGGGGGCCAGCAATTGCCTTTAGGCATTAATGATCTAAAACTGCAGTAAAAGGCTTGTTTTAAAGATGCGATGCACACTTTAAGGATCATTAGTCTGTACTCTTTATGTTCAGTCATTTAGCAGACCACACTGATCTAACTTAAACCAGTAACCCTGTCAGTAGATGTAATCCTTTTCTGTGTGGTGAATGCAAGGTTAACTCTGAGAAGTGCTGGGGCTTCAAACTTCACATTCGAGGTGCAATAGGTGAAAATTGGAGCCCCACGGAGTTTGGGCTGTTTGCTTCTTTAACCGTTTGCTCATTAGCGCCCCAGCACCTGTCTTCCTCTGGCTTGTTTGTGCGTGCATATTCCCAGCTTGACCTAAAAGTTTGTAATTCATGGGGCTGACTTGTCTGGAGACGTGTGACAACAGCTTGCTGAGAGGGTACAGATTGTATAGGGGTGGAAACGATGGCAGGGAGATTGTCCTCTAATCCAATTCACTGAAAGCCATTTGAATAATTGATGTGGGGACATAAATTGGTCCATTCCAGATGTCCCCTGCTCCCTTAATCAATACTGATTCCCTTAATCAATGGTTGGCTGCCCATCCCATGGCTTTGGCTGTTCTCCCTCCACAGCGCCAGGCACCAGCCAAAACTTCCCATAGTCCAAGTCACAGGTGGTTGGCTGCAAAGTGGCTGTTTGCAGTGATAGACTCTGGGTAATTGAGGCTCTTACCCAGTGGGGATGGGGTGGGGAGAGCAGCAGAGGGGACTACAGATTGGCCTCATGTCTGGAGGAGGCATGTAGCTCCCGTTGGGAAATGGTGGCAGACTAATTCAGCCTTGTGTTAAAAACATTCTCTTTGCATCGAGGCAGACTTCAATCATGAGAAGGCAGAAATAGCAAAAACAGAGACCAAACCTCACCGTCCATCGACAAACTCAACTGTATTCACGATGCGGCGTTGGGCATGAAAAGGCTCCTATTTGTTTACCTGAACGTGCTCATTTACATACTAATTCTGCTTTTGAAAAGTCAGACAAATATGGTGTGTACACACAGACAGATAATAGCAGGCAGAAGGAGCAGTGTGCCAGGATGCCAGGACCAAGTGGAGGCACAGTGGTTTGTGACAGCTGGGTGGCACAGCTGGGGGAGACAGATAACCCTCAGTCTGTTTGAGCTGACAAAGCACCCCCTCCTCAGAAGACCGAGAACAACTTCACCTGGCTTTGCCTGCTTTCTCCTCATCCCTCTACCCGTTCCTCTTGTCCCTCTAGACTCCACTGTCTTTCAAGCCGCCTCTCATTTAATTCTTTCAAATTCCATGTCCCCGTTACATCCCTCACCCTTTCAACATCCTCTTCATACCTGTCTTTCTTCCAAACGCAGCCTGCAGCTGACAGAACGGCGTCAGTGTGCACCTGGCTGGAGGCCTGCTGCTGTCAGCAGGACGTTGCAGAGATTCGTCATCTCGTTTTGGCCAAAACACATCTCAGAAGGTTTAAAGCACAAAAAAAAAGATTTTGATTCAAGACAACAAAGTTATAAAATAAAGACATCTCAGCGTGCTCTTTAAGATCCTGTTATTCTGACTTGTATGAGTAATATCCCATCATCCTCTCTGTTTAAGTCAATCACTCCTCCAGCTGCTGAAGTGTGGTAAACACTGCATCCTGACTAATGGGATCCCTCTAGCCAAATGTAAAATGAATGCAGGTTTGATTGTATTCATAAGGGGGGGAGACAGAAGAAGCATGACAGCGTGAGCATGGTTTGCATACAGCACATGTAGATTAACTGTGTTTGAATGCAGCGTTTAACATTCAATCACAATTCAAAAGGCACACTTTGGCTCTGAAGTAGTGCTCGGTGCTGCCTGGCAGCATCCTCGGAGAGAGGTGCTGCTGTAATCGATTTACACAGCAATCACAGATCTGCACACAGCAACCTTCAACAAGTCCTTGAGCACAATCTTGTTCTGATGATCACAAGCCATCAGCAAAAAAGCTCCTAATGAAGTTGATGTTTATGGGTGAATTTAAGACGGCTGTGAGAGCCGTGGCTTTTGAGACGTCAGTGGCATTGATTAGTTGGTTCTGGGTGTCATCACTATCAACAATCACACAAATTACAACAGAAGTAGTCTCAATTTTAGTTTGAGCAGTATGTTCTGTTTTAAAAGAGGTAATCAATATTTGTATTCCTATTTATTTCAGTGAAATCTCATTTCTGGTGCTAAAACACAGAAAATAATCTAAAAGCTTTACTGGTGTTGACACGAGAGGGATGCTTGCTCACTGTCTGTTTCTATCATATTACTTTTCTGCCAAAACGTTGAAGGTAGAAAAGTTGTGTTCTGCTCAAAGAGCATTAAAAATGGATGCAAAGGGTCAACAGGTGACAAGAGCATTTCCTCAAATATATTATATGCCTCAGGTACACAGTGGAGCATCTCAACTTCAAACAATAGTAAAACTCAGTTGTTTAACACTAAAAACACACACAGCCAAGGACCCGAGGAATTAGGGACCAAATAGCCAACAAATAGAGCTGCAGAGGGTTTAGGATCAATTTAATCCAGTTTTAGAGGCAGAGGTGATGATAAGGTTTAGAGACTATCTGCTAATCGATCATCTTGACACAGGTGTTGACAACCTGCCATTTGGGGGAGGCGGTTAAACGCCTAACAGCTCATCACAGGCGTGTATGTGACAGATCTGATGTTGGTTTTGACTCCTAATGAGCCCGGGGGTCACACAGCAGCCAATAAGAGTGTCACTTAGGGGCTCAGAGGTCACATTCCAGTCAGCCAAACACACACCAGCGTGGAGGTAGCCAGAGACATCATTGTCAGTGGGCAGGGAAAAGGTGAGTGTAGGATTTGCCCTCTCCATCTGCACCGTGCCACATTCTGGAGTACAGATGAATGTGGAGAAGGCTGTCTCTAGAGGGGGAGGGAGAGACAGACTGACAGAGCAAAGTGGGGAAATGCACTTTTCAAATGTCACCTTGCCCTGCCACTTCCTTTGGTGGTGTGTGTGTGTGTGGTGGTGGTGGTGGGGGGGTAGCAAGGAATTCTCATTTTTAACATTTCATTGCAACAAAAATTGAAACCAGAATCATCTGACATGTATGATTAACACACATTTTAGTTTTAGCTCCAGACTCAATGAAATCTGTAAAATCTCTTTGCTAATTAAATCCATATTACATGTTTTTAAATTATTTTCTTGGGCCAGTATGTGCTATAATGACCCTTTACAGGGTTAATGAAACCACTCAGACCCCCGCCGCCCTCTGTGGCCAGAATACCGCACTTGCAGCTTCAGAGTGCCAGTTTGGTCCCTGCTGGTGGAGGGAGCTGACATGGTGGAGCTGACATGGTGGAGCTGCAGTCTGCTTCCAGCATGTTTCCTGCATGTTTTAGATCATGAACACAGCTGATTTGTTTGATTTAGTGATGAACCGCTCCTGTAGACACTAATGAAGGCTGAGGAGACATTTCAGCAGTTAGATTAAGGTGTTAAAAAGACAAAGGCATAGCAAGGTTTCATTTTTGGTTTAACCACAGTGAATTAATAACGGACACTATGGGGTGCTAAAAGCCTTTAATTTCTAACTTACTGTAGACCAGGGGTAGAGAACCCTGGTCCTGAAGAGCCACTATCCAGCATGTTTTAGAGGTTTCCCTGCTTCAACACACCTGATTTTAATCAGCAGGTGATTGACAGGCTTCTGGAGAGCCTGATGAGCTGCTGCACAGGTGAATCAACTGTGTTGAAGCAGGGAAACCTCTAAAACGTGCTGGATAGCAGCTCTCCAGGACCAGGGTTCCCTACGCCTGCTGTAGACAAAAGAAAATCTGCCCACCATGTGACACATGCCATAATAACACAGGATCACTGGGCTCAAATCAGCATGAATGCTGGTCTCACACATAAAGATGATTCACGACTGTTTCAGTAATATATCTTTCCTCATTACAGTAAATGCTGTTATAGGAATACATTTGTTTTTTTCCTTGAGCATCACAGCTGAAACATCAAATCTGCAGCACCACAGAGCGGCTGTGCAGCAGAAACACGTCACTTAGAAGCTGCTTCATTCAGTAAATCAACCACAAAATGTCACACAGCAATATTATTAAAACAAGGAGGCTAAAACGGTGAACTAGCCCACACTTAGAGCAGTTAGCTCAGTCACCAAACTTAAGATCACTCATAAAATGATAAAGAATGTCTAGAATAAACCCGGCAAAGCTGAAAATCAATCTACAGCGATGACCATTTTGAGAGCTGCTCCCACTGCTGTGGCACACCGGTCCACAATACCTGACTGACAACAACTATCAGAGTTGTCATGACGACCACAAGATGAGCTCTGGAACACTACTGATGCTGCGCCCTGTTCCTTCACTGGGAACTCCTGAAGTAGATCCACACAGACTGCAGCAAACCACATTTCTGATCCCAACTGAGCGCTGCAGAGTGATGTGTGATCTATCGGCTCGGTGCCAGGGTGCAGGTTTGACATCATCTCCCCTCTGCACTTCAAAAACACATCAATCAAGTCCGCCAAATGCCAGAGAACTTCAACTTGTCATTGTAGGCTACTTTGCTGTGATTGATGGTCTGATGCTTGTCTCCCCTCCTGTCCTTAAACACCACCCCACAGCCCCTCCCTTACATCTGCATCAATTTGCACACATGTGAAAAATAACCAATGATGATAATTTGAAAAATCATTCATGATGTCCCCCACAACTTAGATCAACAAGTCCACCTTACTAAGAGGAGAGGGCAAAACCAGAATCAAGAGAAAAGGAGAAGGAGAGATGTTCAGGGCTTTTTTTATTGACGTTTATGGCTCAAAGGCTGTGAGGAAATGTTTGTGTTTGTCTGAAAAGCAGAAAATGCTTTGAATGCTGGATGCATATAGCGAGATGTAGCGGCCTCCACGGGCGATCTGCATATTCAAATGAACTATTAGGCTGCAGTCTTATAGGAAAGATGTGACGGGGAGGAATGCAGGCTCTCAAATTGTTTATACAGATATCTGTGTATAAACACTCAGACTGGGCACAGTAGAAAGCCCCCCGAGGCTTGGTTCTGCTCCCCTTTTCTCCCTCATTTATTTGTCTTTCAAAAACTCCATTCAACTTTCATCTTCCATCTGCCATGTCACTCCACCCCCCCATCCTTTTGCTTTCCTCCTCTATCATAATTTGTCTGTTCCCCTCTCTCTCCACATGTACCCTCAACAGTATTTTGTTTTACACGCTCCCTTCGTCTCCTGCTCCATCACGCCGCCCCGCTGCCCCTTCCCTTTCCTCCTCCTTCCCTCCACCAGACAGCAACTATCAAACATGTTGAGGAAGCAAGCAGCAGAGATGATGAGAGGGATTGTAATCCTAATGCTGTGACATGACGCATTGTCCCTGCCCCCTTTGATAAATGATTTTCATCAAGCACTTGCTCAGTGGTAAACCACACTAATTAGGCACGGCAACCAAAACAAAGATGTCTGCCTCTAATTGAGGTGAGGTCAGAGAGATTGAGGGGAGTGTGTGGACACGACGGTCTCAGTGTGCCAGAAAGGGAAAAGCTCAGCCGACTCATCTGTCGGTGGGATGCTTGTGTGTGTGTGTGTGTGTGTGTTTACATGTGTGCCTGGTGGGAATTGACTTGATACCCCCTTGAGGGAGCAGATAATGGCGGCCTTTCCTTTTGAGTGTTGGCTCTGCAGCTGGAGATGCAACGTAAACGGATGACCTTGTTTCCCCATGTGCAATGAGATTTGTCCCCCTCGCTGCAGCATGGCTACTGTTCCACTTCTGTCATTAAAATTCTAGTGGGGATCCGTGTGAGGTCAACGTGAAAATTGAAAGAAAAAAAAAAACACACAAGGGCAAGCCACTCACTTCATACTCAAATGACATAAGCTCCCCAACACTGATTTCATTTCCAATTGAATCTGACGAACACAGGCCTGTACGGGACCTGGTCTAGTCTCCTAAATAAACAATATTGACGTGTTTAGAGCTAATCCAAGTGACCTCTGCAGTTTAGCCTCCCATCATTGATACTATTGGCGTGTTTACAATAACTGAACGGCTGTGCGTTTGTCATTCCCAGGATATCCATATGTCCGTAATTGATCTGCTGATAGGAGAAATGCCTTCAGACTGTAATATGTTCTCAGGTCATGAAGAATTTAAGAGAGATGTAAACAAAGAGTGCAAAGAAATTTCTCTGTAGACCAAATGTGAAATACCAAAGCATGAAAAATGTTTGACTCCCATCTTTTTGTCAGGAAAAAAGTGCTGCATCAATATAAAAGGATTTTAATCAGGCAAATATGTCCCCATTAAGACCAGGTTAAATGTAAACTGTTCGCAGTGCAGATATTTTCTTAGAAAACAAGTTCCCAGAAAACAGCAAATTAAATCATTCCTAATCAGCATATGTGGCAGCGTTTTTCTTAGAATTAAAGGTAAAACATTTATAAAATGTTGTTTTTAATGAACAGAAGTTGTAAACAGCATAAAATAGATCATTTTGTTCAGAAACAGGCATTTTTGTTTCATTTTTTTAAATGTGAGTAATTGACAATCTCTTCTAAATGAATGGAATTCACAGCAAGTGAATATGTAAATATGTAAAAATGTGGAGTAATGACTTGCTAATTGGTACTGAAGGCATGTAAAAAAATAATTTATAAGAAAAACCTTTGCAATATACATCATGGTATCTCAACAATTATTAACAATCTTAATTTAAATAGTTTTAAAAGTCCATTTGTAAGAAAAATCCCTCATTAACAGCAACCAAAGCAGATATTTAAACAGTATCCAGCATCAAACCTGTCAGAATCAGTTCAGTTTGCACCTTCAGCACTGTCAAACAGATCGTTGTGGAGATTTATCTGAAGGGAAGAACTAAACGCTACTAAAGTTCAACTGGGACAATTAAAAGTTGATCAGCAGGAAGCTGAAAGTGAAAACAGGACAGACTAATGGGACTGAAGTTGCACGACTTAAAGGTGGAATATGGAACACAAACACCATAGTGACATCTAGTGTGTGAAGGTTGTAGTTGCAACAATAGAACAAAGTTTCCAGCTCCATGTCCAGTAGAGAATCGTACAGGGTAAGGACTAATTTCTACTAATACGTTTTTATAACAGTATTTAACGTTAGAACATCTTCTGGACTCAGAAGCTGCTGCTTGGCTTGCCATGAGCGGACTGTTTACCATATCTGGAAACCTGCAACAGTGCCCTCTACTGGCAGGTAGATGTAAACATAAACCCAGTGTTGTGCCCGTCAAAATAAATTTTTGATTATTTTTTTTATTAAAATATAACTTTTAAAGGAAATACTGCACACCTCTAAATGCCCGTGGAGGGATTATTTTTTTTAAATACAGCTTTTTAATAAATTGTTCCATATTCAACCTTTAATCTCTCTGTAAAATAATTTAGTACACACTGTTGTGACCTGTAAATGTTACAGAACCATCTTATTTCCAACATTTTTACTTACTCTTAAGTTATGTGTTTTACTGATTTGTTTATATCAGTCAGTAAGATTATGACCAGCGATGAGTAAAGTAAATGTTCATCTTGTTATAATGTTGAATTAATGTTAATTTTATGAGGTTTCCTTTAGTTCCCCATAGAACAGCGCAGTGCCAGTCAGAGGAAAACCCAAACGTAAATTCTTACACAGCGTGTTGGGAACAGTAGAGAATATTAGAACTAGAGACACTTTTCTACTCGTCACAGCTGCCAGCTCGTCTGTATTTGTGACTGCTGGCTGGCTTCTGTGTTGCAACATGTCTGAAGAGACAAGCAGCCAGTTCCGTCTTTCTATATGCCAAAGTAAATTACTGAGCTTTGTGGGAAAGTGAGAGGAAGAGGGCAAGATTGGTCTGTCTATGTGCATGAGCATCCAAGTACAATATCTCTCACATCTTAAATCTCCTCCTAATCTTGTTATAATTGCCTTGTGAGCCTCTCTGATATCTTCAAAATTAATGCTCCTTCTTCCATCTGACCTAGCTACTTCACATTCACCTCCACGACAATAGAAAACTTCACAGTTCTTAAATTAGACGCATATTTTCAGAGGTACCAGAATAAAAAATGAGTGCTTTTTTCAGAAGAAGAGCTGAGCTCTTGTAATCCTTGGAAACGGGATAAAAAGTTGCTTCCTGTGTGAGTTTTATACACACAAGATAAAAAAGATGGAATATTGAAATAGACTTGTTAAAAATGCTCCGACCTCTGCAAACTACAAATCAGGTTCAATCTGAGTGACTAAGGTCTTAAAGTCAACCTTAGGATTAATTAATCTTACTTTTATTAACCATTGTTTGTAGCTTAGCTCTCCAAAAACATGATTATAATAAAAAGCTGTAAACACAAAATCTTACATAGACGCTGGAAATAAAAGCATTTAAATAAAAGCTGGCGTCTATATTCACTGTGTAACTTTAGCTGTTTCGTTGTGGTAAACAGTTAAAATGTGGCAGCTTTAGTTCTACATTGTGTTTGCAGGACTGAAAACTGAAAAAGGATGTTTGGGAACAGGGAGAAAGCCCCGAAAGTCCAAGACGCCTGAGGGAGAGAGATAATTGGGTGTGGAGATGCTTATGAAGTTTTTTTTGTGTGTCTGTGTGTGTTTTGTTGTTGTTGTCATGGTGACAGACTTTAAGTAAACACAGTCTGATCCAGTCTTCTAAACAGAAATGACAAAGTTGGAAACTACAGAAGGACTCGCATAGAAAATTAGCCCTAAACCATCCAACAAATGCATGCAAATACAGAAATCACAATTACATGGAGCGTGTTTCCTGTGGCCAGGTAGAGGCTGAATGGAGGGGATTTGTTGGTTATGAGGTTCATGGATGGCACAGATTCTGTCAGGGCCTCAGGCATCAAAGCTCAAGTCAGTCAAGTCTCTAACACCTGTGTAACGCCCCGGGGAGCACAAACAGAATTATATTCACCACATCCAATCTTTGTGCAGGGTCTTATAAGATGCACGCGTTTCATGAAGATAATCTAGAAAAGGAGAAACAGTAAAACTGAGATCATTCCGCCTCTCCAGCCCTATCTAAATTCTGCTCCCACTGGACGTATAAAAGCAGTGTCAGAGGTGCTGCTGTTAAATGGTAACCGTGTTTCTGGTAGCATGACCACTTCTAAATAAAACCTCACTGGAAAACAGGAGAAAAAAGTAAAAAATCTCTTATTCTCATAACACGTAAAATCCTGTCTCCCAGCAGTCGGTTAGAGCTCAGATATGTCTTTTTCTAAACTATTTACATCAGAGTTTAGTAAAGTCTGTTATAAAGTTGACTTATAAGCGTAGTTACTGTGAACCAGTTGTGTGTTTGTAAAAACATCAGCTAAAAACTCCTGATGCTTGAGAATAATTAGAACTTCAGAACTGAAGAGACGAGAAATCATCAACCACATAAAATTTTATAGTTTTAGCAAAAAAAAAGATTCCCTATTCTAAGCCATTGCTAGTAGAGAGCTGGGGCCTCATTTATCAAACATTCGTAGAAACGTTCCTATATTCCCTCCTACGGATGAAATTTAGAATGTGTGTACGAACAGTCAAGGTCCTGATTTATGAAACATGCGGTGGCCTCTCGTACGCATGTTCCTCCGCAATCGTCTGATGATAAATCCCACCTGTGCGCTTGCAGGAGCTCGTGCCCGTTTAACGTCATTTACATACAGAAACGCCCTCAATTAACCATATTTGGTCACACTACGTCCTCAGATCGGGAGGGGATTCCCTGGGTTCTTCCTGGACAAAAAAGAAAAACTTTACTGACAGCGAGATCGAAGCACCGGACACTTGACAACGCGTGAATGATCAGGGAGCAGAGGAGGTTCTGGAGGTTGTTTTATTTGTAAAATAGAATCTGGACTGGAATCGGATCAGTGCGCTGCGCTCACGGAAGAGCCGTTCCCTCCGGAGTGCACTCTGCTCTGCTAGATCCTCCAATAATAAATAAGAATAAGAAGAAGCGATCTTTTATGTAGCGAATCTCAAGAAAAACCACGGGGCGCTTCCCAAGGTCAAAATAATTAAATTAAATTAAAACATAATAGATAAATAAATTCAAAATGATTTAAAACATCATAAAAATGGGAAGAGTAAACATTGTGATTACAAAATAACACGAAATCAGCCGTTCTACGATGTCAGATTCCCGTGGGTCACGGGTGTTTTAGCTCCAATAATAATAATTATTTATTGGGTAAAATAATTAGTGGATGAGGAACACGCGTGGATCACTGAGACCGTCAGAATTGCGGTTCCCTTGTTCTGCCACTAGATGCTGTTCCTACGCACGGTCAGAGCTGTACTTATAGTTTGGAACGTTTTCACGCACAAGTACAAATTGGTAAATACCACACAATGCGTAAAATCGTTCCCACGCACAAAATACGCACAGATCTGTACGTAAGTACGGTCGATAAATGAGGCCCCTGGTGTTTTAAATGTTTTATATGATATATGTAAAATTCTCCTCAGACCTCATATAGTCCTGTATCATCACACCAAATCAGCAGCAGCCAGTGGCTTTTTAATTAATGACATCAAGGAAATTCAAATCTACCACAGTTATATATTAAGGTAGGAAACACCCCCTAAGGTGGTAGAGAGCAAGCGTGCCAAGATCCTGTGGGACTTCCAGATCCAGACGGACAAAATGGTGATGGAGAACCAACTGGACATTGTGGTGGTGGACAAACAGAGGACAGCTGTTGTGGTGGACGTGGCAATATCAACATCAGGAAAAGGGAACATGAGAAGTACCAGGGCCTCAAAGAAGAACTTGAGAAAACCTGGAGAGTGAAGACATCAGTGGTGCCCGTGGTCATCGGGGCAGTGACCCCCAAACTGGAGGAGTGGCTAAAGCAGATCCCAGGAAAAACATCAGACATCTCAGTCCAGAAGAATGCCGTTCTAGGAACAGCTAACATACTGCGTAGAACCCTCAAGCTCCCAGGCCTCTGGTAGAGGACCCGAGCTTGGAAGGATGAGACCACCCGTGGATGGTGAGATGGGAATTGTTTTTAAAAGTCTTGATAAAAAAGTTAAGTAATTCATTTGACAACCAAATACCTAACAGAAGATAAAGAAGAAAGCTAATTTTTAACATTTTCTCTGAAAGTGTTAAGAAGCTGCTTCATCATCCAAACAGACAGGCCCCTCACCAGGTGGTGGTAAAAGTAAAATAAGAGCATTTATTTTAGGTGACTAAACATCAACATTCTGTCAACGGTAGCTTTAGCCTGCTGTAGCTGTTTTTAAAATTTATACCTTTTCAGGAAATGGGAGGTGAAGAATATCCATTTCTTGTCATGCAACTTCTTTTTTTAGGAAAAATCTAATTTTATTTTTGTTTTTCCATCAATCTAAACATTTTTCCCTCAAATCAAACATATTAACCAGTTTCTTTAAGCCCAAATACAATTTATACATAAAGCTTTCCATGTATTTCTCTTCTGGTTGTGGTGAGGGAATTCAGAGTCATTCTCCAGCTGTCACCTGCCCGTTCGCAGACACCAGAGGCTGTGATCTGGGCCTCCAGCGCCATATGTGCTGGGTGCTTTGAGAAGGGTTGGGTCAAAATCCATGTCCCTCTAATGGACGTGGAGCCAATGACAGATGTTGTGAATGTGTCCTTTTTTCTAAATGTATGATTTTATGAATAGATGCATTCATAAATGCAAGCCCTGTTATTGTCAGCATGTCCCCCAGAATAGCCTCCAGAGTTCTGCTGACAGACAGATGGACTGAGGAGCACAGACAGCAGGACAGACACGTCCCTGAACCGTAGCAGAGGTCGTTAACCGGGACTGTGATCCACAACAGCAGTCATTAGTATAGAAACAGTGATCCCTAATACTGACATGCCATAATGTCCAGGCTGTGTCAATAAGACAGAATGACCCATTTCAGTGGTCATTACATGGAAGCCAATGAGTCAGTGGCTTTGGGAACAAATGGAGGGAAAAGTGTGGGAGTCTGAGGAACAGACGGTCTCAGGCATATTGTTAAAGTCCGTAATTACAGGGCAGTGTCCGCTCAATCATGCAGCTTGTCAGCTGGAAAAGCTGTTTGACCATTGCTTTCTGTGATTCTGACCATATTTATCACTTAAGTTACTTAGATATAAAAGCAATAAATGTGGAATGCATGTGTGGATTTCAAATTATAATGTACATTCAAAATATTCATATGGGAGGAACGCCAGGAGCTAAACTAGAAATACAGATCTGAAATCGTCTCATTTTAAATGTTCTGGGTAACTTGTCAGCACGGTTAGATTTGTCCAAAGACAATTTTGTTTTTCATGCAACATTTATGAGTTTTGAAATGATGAACATGTTTAAGGAGGTTGCTGCTGTGTAACCCCAAAATAAATAAAGTACAATATAAGTCCAGTGTCTAATGCACAACTGTAGACAGGAAGTGAAATCTTTGGCAAAAAAAGCAGGTGTGTGATCAGTGGCCACTTTTTAAGTAAGGAGGTCAATGACCAAATCATCTAAAGGTATTATTAGATGTAGTGAGAGGTCTACACTAGAGTAGATTTATAAACTTCCTATTCTGATCAAGTTGTACACAAACATCTCAAAACTCTCACTTTACAAAGTGAAATTCCTATATTATGGATTCATAAGATACAGAGTGAAATATTTCAGATATTAATTTCTTGTTATTTTGATCATGTTGGGAGACATCCTGACACTAAAAACTCTAAAATTCAGCGTCTTAAATCAGAATCTGAATGGTTTTATTGCTATATGTGTGAGAACTCACAACGTTAGAAAATTGCTGTGCAAAAAATAAGAGATAAGCAAAAATAAGAAATAAGCACAATAAAATAATGTTTTCACACACACACACACACAAAACTTAGAATATTGTGAAAAGTCAACCACTAGAAACTCACGGCATCACACCCTAATCAGCTATTTAACTCAAAACACCTGCAAAGGTGTCCTCTAAATGATCTCAGTCTGGCTCAGTAGGCTGAACAATCATAGGGAGATCTGCTGACATGACAGATGTCCAGAGTACAGCTGCTGACCCCGCCCACAAGGAGGGGAAGCCACTTTTCTCCCTTGTGTTGCTGTAGACTATTTAACATTCATGACTATTTTCAACAGTACTAATCCGGTTATAAAAACTAGAGAGCCTGAAGTCTGGCTACTCAAAAGCAGAGTCCAGTCAGAGCTGCATGACCTTCCATCTGTTCCTCAGATTTTTCCTTAGTAGCTGATGGTCAGGATATGAGATCGGAGAAGGAAAGATTTTCAGCCTGCTGGTAATTCCGTGTTTGTTCCAGCTGTATAAATCTGACAGACATCTGGTCTTTGTGTGTTTATGAGAGGTGTGTTTATATTAACATGTTGTGTGCATGCGTGTGCGTGCGTGAAAACAAGATGACTAAATGAGCACACAGCTGCAGAAAGCATGCAGGAAATGGTTACTTTCCTTTTATTTAAAAAAAACATTCTGGACAGAGCGGCGCATCAGTTAATAAACATGAAGCTGTGCTGATAGTGAAGATGAAGCTCCTGCCAGAGCTGCTTGAAGAGGAGTTCAGGGAAAAAAACACGACTTGAAGAATTCTGAAGCACTCTCCCGGTGTTGAAATGCAAAAGCTGACTAATAGCATTACATGGTTGCACTGTGTCAGGCAATGAAAGGGAACTCTGACAGCCCATAAAAATCAAGCACACCTCATGAGACCTTCTTGTAAACAAACTTTGTAAAAACTGAGGAAGCACCACTGAACTCCGTCCAGGTGTGAAGTTTCATTTAAAAGAGCAAAGCAGGGATAAAAGGCTGGAACACCAAGGGTTTGCACCAATGCTTCCCTTTTTATTTCTCACTTTATTTCCTAGTACACTGTTTAAACTTCAACCATTTCATTGGTTCTAAGGTTAATTTATTTTTTTCATACGCCAAGAATGTTTTATCAGGCGTTGAAACCTAATTATAAAAAAGATTTGCATCCAGGGGAAAGTCAGAACCTTTATTCGCCGAAACATCCAACCAAATAAAGCTTTTTCTTTCCTCAATTTCAGCAGCAAATTCCCAGAAAGTGTCCCTTGTCATTTTATGATGGTTTTATAGCTGCTCCTGATGCTGAATTCCATTTCTAATTCCTGATACAACATCATATCTTCAGTCTCAAGAGAAATTTACCACATTCTTTTATTTTTCCAGATCACAAACATAAATTAATTTAATTTTCCTGTTCTTGTAAATTAATGACATATCTTTGGCTCCATGAGGAAAGAGGCTTCGTCTCAAGGTATCACAGTTATGACAAGTCTGGCAGACGCTAACGGAGAAACCTTTTGGATGAAATGACATGATAGCATAATTGACAATTGATTTCAATTTGCATGCCTGTAATTTAATTGTTTCTGGATGGTGGTTGGCTTTAGTTCCATCTAGTCTAATGAGATGTACACAAAGCCTGATTAGCATCGCCCGCTCTACAGCCTCCAAGGCTTTTAAATCCACAGTATCTTTTGTAATTATTCACATTTATCTGAGATCAAACTTCTGATTCCAGACATTAATGCAACACGGGTCCTTTGAGATGTCCAACATGTTGTCCTGACCTTGACAGCTGGATAATTATATATCTCCTGTTCCCCTTTTCCGTCTCCAATCCACAATTATCTGTTCTACAATTTAAAAGAAATACTTTGACCTTTACATAAAGGTTGGCCTAATTTCCTGATATTTTAATGAAATGCATTTAGCATGCTTTGGTCAAAATAACAGATTTATCGCCAACTTTTTCTTTTCATATATATTTTTTCCTTTGCAGATGCTTTTAACCCTCCCGCTGTCCCATCGGGTGGCCCCTCCAGGACAGGGGATGGTTGAGCAGGGTTGACGGTTTATCCCTTGGGGTCCACGTGGCAGGGGTGAGGTGGTGCTCACTCCTCAAAAATAAAAAATAAAAAAACACTACATTTCAGCCAGAACTCTGACCACAGGGCTTGCTGCAGCAGGATTTATTCAAGAAACGGAGAGGAAGGCAAGCAAAACTCAAAACAGCACACGATGTCCATTGGACCCCACCGGGACTTCAAGGGGTAGAATTTGGACCAAGACCCTTCAAATGCTTACAGGACTCACCACATCTGGATAATAATAATAATAATAATAATGGATTGGATTTATATAGCGCTTTTCAAGGCACCCAAAGCACTTTCCATTATTCATGCACTTTCACACTCACACACTGCTGATGATAAGCTACTATGTAGCCACAGCTGCCCTGTGTATCCACTAAACAATCCCCACTAGCACATACAACAAACAAAGCAGATTTTAATGTCAATATTGATCATCTGTTATTTCCCTTGTGATGCTTTATTTAGGACTGACCTCAGTGAAAGTCCCAGTGTTTACCACATCCCAGATAAAAGCACCGACTAATACAACATCTAGTTATGATATGTAAAAAAATAACTTCCCTGTCATGATTTTTTAATCAGTTTTTTTTATTAGTGATTTGACTCCAGACACACAGATATATGCTGTGAAGCACAAGTCAGTGATGTCTTTGACTTTTTTATGGACACCACTTTCTCAATATACAGGCCAAAAAACCTCATGGGCTAGAAATACTGGATTTTTCTAAACTTAAAATAAAACACTAACTTGTTTTGTGACTTTTTTATCTGCTCAACAACACATTAAACACACCATCATCACAAGAAGAACCAAGTATTTGATTTTTATGTAGAAAAGGGTCTGTAAATCTTATATCAAGTGTTTAATACGTAAAACATAAAATTCCCTGGATTTGTTGGGTATGTTGGTTTCTAGTTAGTTCATTTTCAGCAACAGACATGGGATTTTAGGTCACTCTTCTGTAACACTTGTGGCATTTAGACATATTTTATAGATGATGGGCTTGTGGTTTTATCTACAAAATAATTTAGTTAGAACCAAAAATTATTGAAATTAAAAGATAAATGCTTCATTAGTCATGTAGTAAATGCATCCAATTATTGATCAATTCATTTACTTTGGCCTTTTTTGAGATAATCCAAAGGGTTCAAATGAAGGCAGCTGGACTTCTTTGGTTTCATGAAGACGTTTCGCTTCTCATCCATGGAGTTTTGTCAATTCTGACTGGAATATGGGAGAGTCAAGCTTATAAACTGTAGCTGTCTGTTGTTGCTTAATGAGCTGAAACTACCTATGAATACCCCTCCTCCCTACCTCCTGAGGAGCCGTTGTCGTTAGGTCCTATTGTGTTAGAATGGTTGTTTTGATTAGATGCAGGAAGGTGTGACCTGGACCGAAACGGTTTAAGATTCAGAGCTGCATTATAGGTGCTGGAAAGGTGAAACCTGAGGCCTCCTCCTCTGTTTAATGAAGGTTTCTCCCATTTGACATAGATGGCTTCCTTTACTCCTCTCTCTCAATCTGTCCAGAATGTGTACATTGTCCCTTGTCCTTCAGGTGTAAGTGGACTGCAGAGTCTTGACCTGAAGAGGTGGCTCTCCTGTGCTGTGCCATACGTTTGTGAGGTAAAGTTAGTAATTAAAAGTTCTTGGTGGGTTTCAGTAATTTAAGGCTATTTCAAAGCTTCAGAACCTCAGATCCAGGGACTTAATTAGTATTGTGTCATTTATTGGATTAACAGCAAAGTTCTGCTACATAAAATCTTTTTTTACTACTTGTGCTTCACCAGTACAGAACTTAATGGAGACCATAAGGAAAAGAAAATATGTTGATAAAATAGCCTCATTAATTTCCAAAGACAATCTTTGTTCTCATCCGTTTGCTGATTATAAATCCATTTTATTGCCATTTTGCCTGTAGGGCATGAAGAGAATGCTCCGTGTTATGGTGGTGTTTGTTTTTAATTCTGTTGATGGACAAAGAGAATTATTTTAGGTTTCTATTAGACTTATATGGAATGTGGGAGGTTTTTATTAACTCATTAACTGCCAGCCGTTTTCTGATCAGAAAGCCCCTGACTGCCAGCGTTTTTGAGCATTTTTACTGTTTTTTTTGAAGAGTCACAGAACATTGTGCTCTATGATCATGTAAATGCCAAAACTACCAAAAGAAAGAGTAGACTCACTTCTTACATCAGGAAGAATCGCCGTATTTCTAGCATTATCTATTTTTTCACAATCTGGTGCCCAAGCGCTGCTGCAGAAGCATTTCCGGTTTTGCGCATCGTTTTTTTCACAGCAGTGGCCCAAAACAAACTCGTAATCCATTGATTTTCTGCTTCCTGATCACGTGATGTGTGACATACACGGATGAAGATCCGCTTTAGACACGTGATGTTTAGACTCGTTCCGACGCCCTCTCCGTAAAAAAATGCAAATGACGACTAAAGTACGGAGTGCAGCTCTTTCGTGTGCATGTCACTTATGTGTGTGATTTATATGTACGCAGCAGTCATTTCAGTTATGGTAGTGGTGCCAAAACTTCCCCAGACCTTTACCTATCTAACTCTACTAACCCTAATGAATTCACCTGTTCATAATCTGCTGTGGAGCCAGACCTGGGACAGTCCTACTAGCAAAAGCAATTTCAATGAGTGAATACAACCTTGTTTCTTTCCTCCTCTTAGCTCCGTTGAGGCAAATAGCTTTAATAAACTGAAACCTCACCAACTGATGAATCTTTCATAACTCACGGGCTGCACAGAAAATAAGTGTAGCTGCCAGCTGAGCAGCTGATGGTGATATCCCTGATTGGTCAACAACTTCAGCATATAAAACCACACCCCTTTCAGGAAGTTTGTAGAGAAGAGCCTGAATGGTTCTAAAGCGTCTCAGTCACAAAGTCACCTCAGCTGCTTGTTGTCCACTGCATCTCCATAGGAAATGTGGAACCACTATTTTGTTTAGCACCCTGGGCCAGTGGAGCAAGTTTTCACGGTGCAAAGGTACAAAGGGTGTAAACCTGAATGGGAAAAGGTACAACCTAAAGATACAACGAATAAAAGTGTATGCACCAGTCGAGACTCTCCATCAGTCATTCATTCATGGGTTCTGGGGCAGCTACAATAAGCAATCAAGCAAAGCAAGCCTTTGTTTGTGAGGAAAATAGAAGTTACAGTAGTCGCTTTCAAAAAAGCAGTCCAGCAGTTTAAAGTGCTGTTGTACAACACTCAGTCAGACAGGTTCTATACAACAAAGGCTTGATTGGTGTAGAGCTGCACTGGGAGCTGTTCTCCTTCACCACTAAGACATTCTGACCTTATTCATAGCAACAATAACCTGCTGGTGACCCATCTGACCGTGGCTCTTCAGCTCATATGTATGTTTTCATCTACCTCTCCATAGGTCTGCATTGTGGCACAGCTAAAAAAAATAGATGTTTATTTCCAAGTCTGTGGTGAAGTTTGGAATACAAAATGTCTAAAATGTAATTGGAATTCATTTGAAAAGAAAAATCACAAGCTGACAAACATGGAGTTTTTATATATAAAAGGCAAAATAAAAATAATCACTCAGCTTGTGTGCCTCCTTGTGAATAACAACTGGAAAAGAAAACAACCTTCTTGTTGATGTACTAAAACTAATGACAGAAAAAGTGACTGAATGTGATCAAAAGAATACAAATGGAGAACTGAACAGTTGAGAAAGTAGGGGCAGAAAAGAAAAAGCACAAAGGGATAGAAGGAAACTGGAAGGAAAAAGTGATAAAAGAGAGGAAAGCTGCTCATGATGGACTGATTCTCTCATGTCTGAGCTTTTTCCTCCTGTCTCCTTCCAGATGAATAGTAATTTGCCTCCCTGCCTTTAATCATGTGTTGAATTGACAAAAAAAACGATGAAAAGCACTTCTGTAATGATTGAGAATCAATCACTCTGAGATTCAACCTGCTGCTGCTCCCGTTATCCCTCGCCAGACAAGTGCACACTCTCAGTAGCCCCCCCCCCCCCCCCCCCCCCCCCCCCCCCCCCCCCCCCCCCCCCCCCCACACACACACACACACACACACACCCTTTATCTAAGGCCCCTCCATGTGATAAATACATGCACACCCATGTCAGGGCAAATGACAGAGGTACTAATTACAGAGATGGCTAGGTGGAAAAGAGGACAAAAACCCAGGGAGAAAGGCGAGAGGACATGAGTAAAATCAGGGCTGATCGCAGGCTCCCATCCTGCCCTCGGTGTCAGACGAGGCAGCAGACAGAGGGCGGATAATTGTTTCGTCAAGAGCGTGATGGCCGTCACATTCCTGCCTCCCAACGAACAAAGCAAACGCACCTTTTACCACCTGTCACTCGTTCATCTTGGTTTCAGTCTGAGGAGCTTCTTGCTAAACTTACTTTTCCTTTCATTAGAACTTTATTAGAATTTTATTTAGGTTTATTACAACTGACATGAATCATGAGACTCTGGGTAAGAAAGTCACAAAGGGGGGGAGAGAGAGAGAGAGAGAGAGAGAGAGAGAGAGAGAGAGAGAGAGAGAGAGAGAGAGAGAGAGAGAGAAAATAACAAAAGCAAACCTAAGATGATGTTCCTGAATAATATTACAATATTGCAAGTGGCAGCCACAGCCCAGTTAAGTGTGTGTTTGTGAACGTGTGTGGGTGTGTGCGTGCATGCGTGCGTGCATGCGTGCGTGCATGCGTGTGTGTGTGTGTGTGTGTGCAGGCTACTACGTCTGAGCAGAACGAGATACGACCTGACCAAACTAGGCCAGGAGGTGACTAGACTTTCACCCTGCACATTTATGCAAATATGTGAACAAAACAAAAGCAAATGTGCAAGAAAGAATGTATCTATGAAAGCAGTAGAGAAGTTACCTGGCAAACCGTCCTATGTATGTGAATATACAGGTCCTTCTCAAAAAATTAGCATATTGTGATAAAGTTCATTATTTTCTGTAATGTACTGATAAACACTAGACTTTCATATATTCTAGATTCATTACACACAACTGAAGTAGTTCAAGCCGTTTATTGTTTTAATATTGATGATTGTGGCATACAGCTCATGAAAACCCAAAATTCCTATCTCTAAAAATTAGCATATTCCAACCGACCAATAAAAGAAAAGTGTTTTTAATACAAAAAAGGTCAACGTTCAAATAATTATGTTCAGTTATGCACTCAATACTTGGTCGGGAATCCTTTTGCAGAAATGACTGCTTCAATGCGGCGTGGCATGGAGGCAATCAGCCTGTGGCACTGCTGAGGTGTTATGGAGGCCCAGGATGCTTCGATAGCAGCCTTAAGCTCATCCAGAGTGTTGGGTCTTGCGTCTCTCTACTTTCTCTTCACAATATCCCACAGATTCTCTATGGGGTTCAGGTCAGGAGAGTTGGCAGGCCAATGGAGCACAATAATACCATGGTCAGTAAACCATTTACCAGTGGTTTTGGCACTGTGAGCAGGTGCCAGGTCGTGCTGAAAAATGAAATCTTCATCTCCATAAAGCTTTTCAGCAGATGGAAGCATGAAGTGCTCCAAAATCTCCTGATAGCTAGCTGCATTGACCCTGCCCTTGATAAAACACAGTGGACCAACACCAGCAGCTGACATGGCACCCCAGACCATCACTGACTGTGGGTACTTGACACTGGACTTCAGGCATTTTGGCATTTCCCTCTGCCCAGTCTTCCTCCAGACTCTGGCACCTTGATTTCCGAATGACATGCAAAATTTGCTTTCATCCGAAAAAAGTACTTTGGACCACTGAGCAACAGGCCAGTGCTGCTTCACTGTAGCCCAGGTCAGGCGCTTCTGCCGCCATTTCTGGTTCAAAAGTGGCTTGACCTGGGGAATGCGGCACCTGTAGCCCATTTCCTGCACACGCCTGTACACGGTGGCTCTGGATGTTTTCACTCCGGACTCAGTCCACTGCTTCCGCAGGTCCCCCAAGGTCTGGAGTCGGTCCTTCTCCACAATCTTCCTCAGGGTCCAGTCACCTCTTCTCGTTGTGCAGCGTTTTCTGCCACACTTTTTCCTTCCCACAGACTTCCCACTGAGGTGCCTTGATACAGCACTCTGGGAACAGCCTATTCGTTCAGAAATTTCTTTCTGTGTCTTACCCTCTTGCTTGAGGGTGTCAATGATGGCCTTCTGGACAGCAGTCAGGTCGGCAGTCTTACCCATGATTGTGGTTTTGAGTAATGAACCAGGCTGGGAGTTTTTAAAAGGTGTTTAGAGTTAATTAGTTGATTCAGATGATTAGGTTAATAGCTCGTTTAGAGAACCTTTTCATGATACGCTAATTTTTTGAGATAGGAATTTTGGTTTTTCATGAGCTGTATGCCAAAATAAATCAATATTAAAACAATAAACGGCTTGAACTACTTCAGTTGTGTGTAATGAATCCAAAATATATGAAAGTCTAATGTTTATCAGTACATTACAGAAAATAATGAACTTTATCACAATATGTTAATATTTTGAGAAGGACCTGTATGGTCTGGCCACAACCCATGAACAGATCTCAGTCGTGGGGTGGGATCTACGGTTTTCTTTCAAACTGTCTCTGCATGCTATTGGACAACAAACAACGTGACGTACTCACCACTACAGATGTCAGCCAACAGCCACACACTGTTGAAGAAGACGGAAATGCATCCTTTTTTAAATAAAGGACTTAAAGGAAAAGTTCGCTTTTTTAGACATTAAGTTTTATGTGTTCCTTCACCCACCCAGTGCTCTGTAAACTTTGACCCATTTCACACACACCCCCCTGCCCAGAGATTTTCAGGGGAGAAGTGATTCATAAAGGTAGTTCTAGCTAGTTTCGGGGGCGCTTTATCTGCGCCGTTTAGCCTCACAAAAGGATTAGCCTCTGAAAGCATGGCTAATTTGCATCTCACAAACAAAGAGAAAAAATTTACAACGTCACATTACAACGGGACTAGTTTTTGTCATTCGTATCCCTGCGCCGGTCACCGCAGCAGCTAGAACGGCGTCACGTGACTCGCGTCTGGCTGCTAATCCTGGCTGTATGAGTGAAACAACAACTTCTAAATTCACTTAAAAGTAGTTTTTCTTAAATATATCGAGCCATGGTGCATACCTGCAGGTTCCCGGGTTGTAACAATAAGGATGTTACAGGATCACCTTTTCGGTTTGACACTTTTCTTGCTAAGGACGTTTCTCTAAGGCATCAGTGGCTTTTAACAATCGGCTACTCCAAGGATACTCGGCTGGAATGAGTCAAAACCTTTCGTTTGTGCAGTGCACACTTCAAAGAGGATGATTACATCAGGAAAAAGTTCGGGAAAAGTGAAAGACTGTTTTTGAAGAGTTCGGCCGTACCAGAAATCTGGGTAAGTTTTGTTTTTAAAAAATGATTTATTCCGCTATGTCTGCCGTATTCATGCAATCATCTTCGCATTTTAGCGCATTATTTATGCAATCATCTTTACACCGATGGTTGATCATAGACTGCAGTAGCTTTGTCAACAATCTGTGTTGATGTGTGTGTTTTGTGTAGCAAATGCAATTCTTCATCCGTGTACTCTGGCTCATAAAGATATCCTAGTAGTAAAATAAGTTTCTTCTTCATCTGATATAGTGTTTAAATGAAATTCGTCATCAGATGAGACGGAGTCTGACATGTTTTCGGCATTCGGCAGTGAAACAGCTGACATACGAAGCGCTGTTTAATATCCGCGGGGACCGGCGCAGGGATACGAATGACAAAAACTAGTCCCGTTGTAATGTGACGTTGTCAATTTTTTCTCTTTGTTTGTGAGATGCAAATTAGCCATGCTTTCAGAGGCTAATCCTTTTGTGAGGCTAAACGGCGCAGATAAAGCGCCCCCGAAACTAGCCAGAACTACGTTTATGAATCACTTCTCCCCTGAAAATCTCTGGGCAGGGGTGTGTGTGTGAAATGGGTCAAAGTTTACAGAGCACTGGGTGGGTGAAGGAACACATAAAACTTAATGTCTAAAAAAGCGAACTTTTCCTTTAAGTACCTCTATCTGCTCTTGACTCAAAGAAAAGTCTAAGTCTAAATAGTCCAAAGTTGATGCCAAAGCCATTTCAAACAACCTGTCATCATCTTAGTTTTGCTCATGCGCAGTAACATCCCGCCCACCAAACTGATAGAGCGCCGTGATTGGCTAGCCATAACACTGGTCTGGGCTGCTGAGGTTATAATGGAGCATGGCTAGACTGATATGCAGAGCAAAATCATTTTGCTTCTGCTACTCTGTCTAGATTTCTAAGCTAGTAGAGAAGAGCTTTTCTTAAACAAAAAAAAGTGGTCCATGATTTTGATCTTTTTGTTTTCCACCAATCTGGGAAAACCACCACAGGTTGGTAAAAAACAACAAAACAGTTTGAAAAGAAGGCAGAAAGTGCCTACTAGTGCTTAAAATGTGTAGGGAGGATGCAGATTTATAAGAAGCTTAAAGCACTGTATGTTCTATTGAACTAAAAAGGTTTTGCTGCATTTTTGTTAAATGTTTTATTCTCATGTAATTTTGGATTTTTTTGCATTGTTCAATAAGTTTTTCACAGCGTGGAGCAGATTAAGGGTAGCACGTATATTTGTTCCATACGTTTTGCTGGTGGGAAAGGTCCTACATCAGAATGACGAGCCGATACTAGCAATGCTCACAGATGTGGAGTTAAAAAAAAAAAAGTAGTGACACAAATAATTACCTATAGTAAGATTAAAAAATGTTCGAGCATAAAGGTTTGAATTTTGTTTCTGCCTATTTGTTTTCATTGATGTACAAGTGATGTAGAAGTGGCTTGTATAGGAAGCTGAGGTTTTGATCATTTCATACAAGCCTTGAATCGGAAAACATAAAAAAATACATCGGGGGTGGGGGGGTGGGGGGGGCATCTAATTTTCAAAGGAAAAACACATTGATTTTAATATTTGGTCACACTTCAAGTTAACAAGTTCTTAGATCTGAGGAAGAGTAGCTAATGGGGATCTAAACAAACTAAACTTAAGGGAGGTTTAGCAATCTGGTGGCTCTGTTGATAACTAATGTAACAACAAACGCTTGTTGTGATTTCAGCCATCAACAGTTTTCGTGCTTGTACAGCTTTAGCAGGAACATCCTGGCTGCTGATTTATTGTCCTGCTAGCAGCCTTAATGTGAATCTTTCCAAGCTCAATTTAAGCAAAAGATGGAAGCGATTCGATGTGTAACCCTCCCATTCTTTAACCTTTAAAGGTCACTTCCAGCAGGATGGAAGATTCTTCTCACTTCTGCAAAACATCATTATAAAGTAACACTTTTTAGAACTTTGATTTTTTTTTCTTTACTTCTAATAAGAAAAAAATAAATATCTTTTCAATGTAAATATGTGACCCTTGGAAAGGAAAAACTGCTAAAAATGTTACTGAGAATTATTTTTGCTTCATTTCTGACATTTAGCATTTTAGAGAAAAGGAAAAAGGTTTAGCAACCAAATTTTCTGTTATGCAAAACATTTAGTGTCAGAAAAGATGAAATAAAATATAAAGTGAGACTGGATATTTTTTCTTTATTTAGCACCATAAATTAAACTGTGGGAAATACACACTGCTTCACCAACATCACTTACTTACTTCTTCCTACTTCTTCTTGGATGACTAGCTATGTCGTGTATAATATGTCATCTACTTAGGGAGCAGGAGAGGAAAGAATTCACCTCTCCAAGCAGACATTAATCTGTTCCTATCTGAGGATATTAAAGTCTTTTGATATTTCCACCCAATTTTAAGAACCTGTTGCCTCTAATTACCCCTGCAATTCCATAGAAGCCCCTTATTGTGGAGGTTGAGTGGTTAGATGACGGGATTGAAGGGAGATGGCTTTACAGCTGGGGCTTGCTGGTGGTTAATGTGGCAGGGCAGTTCATTCATTTAAACCACATTAGTCTCTGTTGTCGATTTGGGGTGTCAGCACCTCGGCCAGGCTATCACCATGCTGTTACCAGTGCTAAAGGAAGAATCTAAAGGCCAAAGGAAAGTCCATGTTTGACCAAATAGAGACTGATGGACAAGGTGTGACACGGAGGCCTGGCCATTTAACAGCCTCTAATGGTTGCACCAGATTACCTGTCGAAGTCAGCCCATTGCCATCCAAATCACCATCTCAAATTGATAGCACCAGCAGTGCCACAGAAAAATAGCTGTGATCTGCCTGCTCTCAGCCTCAGATCTGATGACCTCCCTCCTGCATTAGGAATGCCATTTTCCCACCTGTGCGTTTCAAATTGAGTTTGGGCATGCTTAATATTCCTCTCCTCTGATATCTATATGGGCTGTGTGTGGGTGGTCTGCAACAATCTTCACCATTAAGTATAGAATATTACAATGTGCCACTCATCCCAACTTTATTTTGCCACCCGGAAAGACAGCAGGTCATAAATCTTAAGGCGGTGCATAATTAATTTACCACATCTCAGAGACAAAACGGGAGAGAGATGCCTGCATCCTGCACAAAGTTGGAAAGGCTGCAGCAGTTGAGGATCCAGAGAGAGGATGGGATTTCAAGCAGGAGGATAAATGCATTTGTTTCACAGTATTCTCAGTCAGGTGTGTTGTGACGCAATTCCACTACTAACTGTGAAATCAACTTTAAGGACTGCTTGAGGTTTTATTTTAGGGTCCCCCGTACACAAGATGACACAGATTTTATTATAATTGTGCCGTTTACTGTTATAGTTTATGTAAAAAACTTAGGACCTTTCTTAGCAAGCCTAGTGAGAAATCACCATTAATCCTTCAAAAGCACAAGGCTTTTCTTAACCGATTCACCAGCTAGCATTTAGAAAAGTCTGATTTGGTTCAACGTCTCAGTTAAATGGGAGGAAATCCACAGGTGTTCAACAGCATGTCATAACAGCTACTTAGTAAAAGAGGTAATTGAACCAGAAAATGGAAGTTCAGAGCTCATTCATTCAAAAATCAGGCTTTGAAAAAGTATTACGTGACTAAACGTTTGCTTCAGTCAAGCTCAGTATTTAGTTGTTACACAAACATTTAGTTCAACATCCAACTTTTGGAGCCAAGCCAGACACAAACTTCTGTAGTTGGGAACACAACACATGGATGGTTTTATTAGTGGTTTAATAAACACACAACTTCTTGAGTTTTATCCACCTATTGTTACAACACCCCCCCCCCCCCCCCCCCCCCCCCCCCCCCACACACACACACACACACACACTCTTGTCTTTCTATTTTACTGAGGACCATCCATTGACTTCCATTAACTTTTGTTCATTTTTGTGACTGTATTATGCCTAACCCATACCCTCACCTTAACTAAAACTTAATTCACACCACACCTCTAAAACTAACGAGTAGAGCTCTGTAAGATTGCACCAAAGTGAGGACCGGGCAAATGTCCTCACTTTGCTACTAATAAAGGTCCTCACTTTACAGGTGAAAAGCTTGTCATGGTCCTCACTTTGATGTATAGACTAGTACACACACACACACACACACACACACACAGCTGTATTTTCCATTGGTCGACATCAGCTTTAACACTACAACACCTATAAAATATTGTAAACTCAAAGAAAATGAACGGGAGAATACAAAATACCAGCTCCGGTGGCCTAGTGGTATGGTTCGAATCCCGGTCGGGTCACACCAACGACTTTGGAAAAATGGGACCCAATGCCTCCTCGCTTGACACTCAGCACTAAGGGGTTGGATTGGGGGGTTAAACCACCAAATAGTTCCCGAGCGCGGCCACAGCTGCAGCTCACCGCTCCCCACCACGGGGATGGGTCAAATGCAGAGATGTAATTTCACCAGTGTGATGATGATGACTTGGGACTTTAACTTGAACTTTAACCAATTAGACAGTTTTACCTTCAACTGTTACCACAAATAGCTAAACAGCCAATCGTGTGACAGCAACTCAATGCATTTAAGCATCTAGAGGTGGTGAAGATGGCTTGCTGAAGTTAGAACGGAGCATCAGACTGAAGAAGAAAGGGCATGGTTGTTGGTTCCAGACTGGGAGTATTTCAGAAACTGCTGATCTGCTGGGATTTTCACCCACAACTATCTTTGCAAAATTGATGAAAAACTAAATATATATATATAGATATATATATATAATCCAGTAGATTTGTCTTTTAAAATGTTGAGGTCAGAGAATGATTAGAATGATTCTAGATAATAGAAGGCAAAATAAACTTAAATAATCTAGGTTCCAGCCGAGATCTGCAGAACAGCATCTCTGAGCCACAACATGTTGAACCTCGAGCAGATGAAGTAAAGACTTTGACACTCCTTAGGTGTCACTCCTGTCAGCTAATACCAAGAAGCTACAATTCACACAGGATCACCAGAACTGGACCATAAGACACTGGAAAACCTTTCCTGGTCTGATGAGTGGATTTTAGCTGGTTGGGTCAGAATTTGGTGTCACTATAAAAGTATGGATCCATCCTGCCTTGCATCAACAGTCCAGATAGCTGCTGCTGGTGTGATGGTGTTGGGGAGATGATCTAGTCCCACATTAGGCCCCTTAGTACCACCTGAGCCTGTTTAAACACCACAGCTTACCTGAGTATTGTTGCTGACCATGTCTACATCTCTGTAATGCACCATGTCTTTATTAATACACCATGTCACAAAGCTCAGATCATCTCTAGCTGGTTTCTAGAACATGACCATGAGCTCACTGGATTCTAACGGCCTCCACAGTCACAAGATGTCGATCCAGTCCAACAATCTAACAATCTCCTAGCTTCTCATAGCTTTTCTTAGTATTTTTTGTTTTGAATTTTTTTGTTTGCAAAACGACTTTAAACTCTTACTGAGGAATTTTTTAATCTTGATGCCAAGAAAAAGCTGCCTTCTCAAGCCTCCAAATTAATAAAATTTGATTTTGATGCTCACAAAATAAAAACAAGAAGCTAATCTTTCTTTTCTTGCTCTAGATCACTCATGCATTTTACTTTCTCTGGTGAAAAATTACCTTTTGGAATCAATTTAAACAGCATTAAAAGTTTGGAGGAAAACACAAACAGAAGTTTAATCCTTCAGGGAAATATGTGGTTGGTTTACGCTATTTAGCAGGTCAAATCTTTAGCCACAGCTAATGAATAACAATTAAAATCACAAACACATGAAACCTAATGCTACACTCAGCACAACAACAAGGTGGCTGCTTGCGTGCCGTTGTTTGCCGGTGTGAGAGCTTTAATTACACTCCACGTGGTTTGCAGCATGGAGCCTAATAAACTGGAGTGTCAATCTCAAACTCATTTATGGGTGATACACCGCGTCTCTGATTACGTTAATCAATGATACTGAGCCTCAGTGGAAACATGACGCTGTGATGGATTCTCCTCCGGACCTGATGAAGTTAGAAGTATTTTTATGGCATTAATGTGATCAGAGAGAGTGATTAGTGCTGTAATTAGCCTGCATCAAGATGCATTTAGGAAAGGCACTAATATAGTTGGAAACTAAGTAAAGGGTTAAAATTATAAAGATGTTTAGAATATTTCTTTGGTTTTGAAAATGTATAAAAATGACTAAAACAAATAGTTCAGAATGCTGTACATTAGGAGGGTGGGTGGGTGGGTGGGTGGATGGATGGATGGATGGATGGATGGACGGATGGACGGATGGACGGATATTTTTATCCATCATTGGGGAATTAAGAAAAAAAATAGGCATTGACATTTTCAGTAAACCTGAATGAAACATTTATTATTGAAGATGAAATCTAGGATTCCCTTCTGGCTAGCAAACTCAATCAACCTTTACATGAAAGCACGGTTGTCATAAATGATAGAACATTTTAAAATTGTAGAGTAATAACATTAGCTGCAGTTATATTTTATTTCTTCTGCCAAGGGGTTTACGTAGCTGGTGCAGTTTGCAGATTTAAAGATGGACTCGTGAGAACGGTTTTACCCAGATTTTGCACAAACACACAATTTCTATTTTATTGTTGTTTCATTTTGAATCCTTGATTGAATTCCTGAGAGAATTTTGCTCACCTGAAGTCTTTCTGTTAATTATCTAAGTTAAAAGGAGTTTATAGTGCTACAGAAGCAATATGAAGAAATATAAGAAAGCTGAGTACCACATGTTCCCAGTGGTTATTGAGATAAAAATGGCATCAATATCACAAAAAGGTCTACATCAAATCTTTATTGTCACTGTCACCTTACAGAACATGCAATATAAATGATTTGAAAAATTAAAGGGATAAAGCAAATTCCTCTACAAAATGACCACATTTAATTCTGACTAAAGAGTGCAGAAACACCATTAAGCAGCCCAGTCTTGTAGATTTTGTGCGCTGTCAGCTTGTTGCCTGCATGCAAGTGTGAGATGGTGAATTTTGATCACCACTCTATTATCCTGCACGTCACTGTCAATCATCACTTTCCCTTTCCCTCCATTTTCCCCACATTATCTTTTCTTTCCACTCCATAATCCATTATTCATTCTTTTTATATTCTTGTCTGTGTGGCCCCGCCCTTTTTTAAGCATCTTTAACTTGATGGGTGACAGATTGATGAACACTTCCAATTCAATGTTTAAATGATTTATTTCTGCAGTCATGAGATTTCATGTTGGCACACGGTACGTGCCTCTAAAATGCATTTGCCTTGTAGTCGTGTATTTTCTATAACTGGCTGGCACTCACCCTGCCACATCTGCCATAGAGAGTCAGAGCAACTTAACAGACTTTAGGTGTAGGAGTGCTGCTGCCCACGCGCATGCACGTACACACACACACACACGGTATAGGGTTCAAGACGGTGCCAGTTAAACATCAGCTGCTTGAACCCTCGCTGCGACCTTAACAGCCTGCTGAAAACCAGGCCAGATGGCATCATCCACCAGGGAGCACATGGCACCTTATGACAGGGTCCTTCAAACGTCAGCATTTTCACTGAATTATGGAGACATGGGAAATATGGAGAGCTCTCCTTTAGAATTAACACTACACAGCTCCTAATGAGATCGAGTGTCTGTGGAAGCCAAGGCCAGCGCTGCTGCTGGCATTCTGAGGTGTAATTGTCGCATATTTTTTGCCATCTCTGTTGCATTTTGAAGCTTTATCTGTGACACGCAGCCCTCGTCTGTGCTGCAGCAAGGGCACAGTGTGATCCTATCAAAGGACATGTTAACTGCTGTGTTAGGCCTTAATGAAGAATAGATTATGACATTACTATGCAAAGCACACACCATCCCCACGCTGAGGGGAAAGCCCGTAAAAGCCCGATAAGGGCTTTTTTCTGCTGATCTCATGCAAACATTGTTGCTCCTCGGGGGGTTGTTTTGGCCTGGCTCAGTGTTTACAATGCCATTGATCACTCAGACATGTTGAGTTTGGTGACTGGGTGTCAAACAGCCATACATGCATAAGCATATGCTTACGAGCATACAGTACAACACACACTTGTAGGGAAATGACATTCTGTCATAAAAAAGTGATGCCTGTTAACCTTTGAACCTTCATCCTCCCACCTACTCAGCCTTATTATTGACATAATCAAGTTTAAAGGTGTGGTTTATTCGTTTATTCAATACATTTGCAGTGTCCTCTAGTGTAAATCAATGCCTTAAGAGTCTTTTCAAAAAGATAAAAAAGCTATGATGCTCCTGTTCTGTGATGCAGATGTTTGCTGGTGCAGAGGTGGTCTGAAAACAACAGGATTGCTCATTATTATTAATGATATGCACACAGCTCGCTTCTGATTGGATAACAGAACTCATTCAGCCATGTTGCAAAGTCACTATCACTGAGACACTCTCCGCTCTCTCTCCTCACTGCAAAAAAACAAAAAGGCCTTCCTGTGGGCGGGTGCAAGCCAAGATGGGTGAGGTCATAAATGCTAATTCACAGTGTGACATAGATCTGTGAGGATTTTCAAATCCTAGCGTTTCACCGTCTATTTTATATCAGAAGCTGATGCAGGAGATAGGTGTACGAGACTATTTTCACGTTCAGCCTGCATGAAAAACTCAGAGTGACCGACTATAATCAGAAATAATCATTAAAAATTGTTTGTCCACACCTATAAGTTTCTTATTTGTCACTAAATTAACTCTCTGGAGCAGGGGTGCCAAATCCTGGTCCTGGAGAGCTAATATCCAGCACATTTTAGTGGTTCCTCTGCTCCAACACACTTAATTCAGTGGTTGATTCACCTGTTCAGCAGCTCATCAAACTGCAGAAGCCTGTTAATCACCTGCTGATTGAAATCAGGTGTGTTTAAGCAGAGTTAAAACTAAGACATGCTGGATAGTAGCGCTCCAGGACCAGGATTGGGCACCCCTGCTCTGGAGTCTGATCTAGATTTAAAACTGAAATTCTTCAAATTCCCGCCCTTCTCATGAAAACTATAACAAGACACGATTTTTATCAATCGCATGTCCCAAGAGAAACCATACAACATTGATTTCAAATTAGAAACATGCAAAGCTTCTTAAATCCCCATAAACAGTCACGTAATAATTCCAAACACAAATAGACCCTTTCTCCTCAGATTTGTCTGCACGATTGGTTGTTTCATCTGCGGAGCTTCTGACAACCAAAGCACACCATCAATATCAATATCAAGCACTTCAAACACACTCTCATCACCTTTTCCATTATTTACTTCAATGGAAGTAAAGAGCCAACAAAATTAAGCCCATCCAGAAGTTATTTCTTCTCATCTGGGGCCATCATCATTCTGGCCTCGCGTGTTTTCTGCTTTCAAACACTCAGCACCTCTACGGAGGTCCTCCAATTTGACTGTGACTTTGAGCTTCTGCCCATAAACACATGCATTCTACCAATGAATGATGACGTACATCAAAAGCTGTCCATCACTCGCTAATGATCTTGACAGAACATTAGTTGGAAGGTACGCCATCTCATGAGTGGAGGTAAAACAGAGGGAGAGATAGCCGGAGACCCAGTGAGTGTGTGTAAAAAGGGCATGATATATGAGATGGTGTGGACTGTTGCACCTTTCATCATCTCCTCCATAAAGTCCAGTCAGTCATGAAATGAGGGCGTTAAAATACTACAGCAAACACAACCATCAAACTGTACAGCCAGCTGGCAGAGGGTCAACATCTCTGTGGAGACGGCTGCAAGTTGGATCGGTTCTAATGAGCTGCAAATTCAAATATGAAGGTGCTGAAAAGGTGAGCAGTGCATCCTGTATCAGGTTAAGACTGTAATGAAATTATATTTTTACAAAGAGAGTGGAAAAATCTTTATGCCAATCAACTTTCAGTCTGCAGCAAATTTTAGGGTTAAATTTTAAAACCAACAATATCCAGTTATTTTACTAAAGGGACTTATTATTGCTTCAACATGGAGGGGGGTGTTACGCGTTTAAAGTAGGGCTGTCAAAATTAGCACGTTTTTAATGCGTTAATGCAAAGCCCCCTTAACGGCATTAATTTTTTTAACGCGCGACTAATGCGCAGGTTTCCGTAGTTTTGTTTTGGCCCTCCTCGCATTCCATAGTCTGACGTAAATAAGAAGCAGGACCAAGCCATTGGCCAGCGGCAAATTTCCTTTGAATCACATGTGTAAAAATGTATTAAACCCTCAAGTCAATTTCTTTTTAGGATTTCCACGGCTGGATTTTTACGATAAAAACAGTTTTTAAATCGCGCGGGGACCTACGCCTACCAGGCTTTCAGTATGAGCGTAAAGCTGGTGATGACATAACCGCTCAGAAAGTGAGTGTAAACAGTGTGTAGAAAGTGACTCGCAGCTCGGTATTTTTCTCTGGATTACGCCAAGGCGGATAACCGGAGAAGTTCAACCGAACATGATCGGTGGCAAAACGAAGGAGGAGGGTACAGTTTGTTTACTTTTATTGAGTATTTAATTCCTGTGTTCGAAGCGCCACAACCGAGACCTCTCAGCTGAGGTCTCAGCCGTCATCATTCTGTCCCAATATAATGCAGTGTGTGTGTGTGTGTGTGTGTGTGTGTGTGTGTGTGTGTGTGTGTGTGTGTGTGTGTGTGAGACAGTTCAACAACATCAGCTGATTTGAGTTTGGCCCCTGTTGCATTATTTTTGTCTGAGTTCAATGGATTAAGAAAGCAAAAAAAACAGAAGTGTTGCCTTATATTTTTGTTAAAAATAATAAGATATATTTAAAATGTGCTAAATAGGCAGAGTCCTAGTTCTTTATCACACTCTTCCCTTTGTCCTTGTTTTAGTACCACATGTGTTGATTTTGTGATTCCTTATGGTGGAACCATATAAGGTGTTATTGTGTGGGAGGTAATGCCTAATTGCACTTTTGAATATTTTTTTTTTCTGAGAAGGATACTGGAGTGTATTTATTATGTTTGTTTGGTACAGTTATAATAAACATATTTTCTTTAAAAAGTATATTTGTCCACTCCATAGTTGAAATAAGAAAAATTTGAATAAGAAAAAAAAATTGCTATTAATCGTGAGTTAACTATGGACACTCATGCGATTAATCGCGATTAAAAATTTAATCGATTGACAGCCCTTGTTTAAAGCAAATATTCTTCAAATAAAACAAAAAAACAAAAAAATGGTCAGAACAATCAATTATTATAACAAAAAACGAATTTAAATGCTCTGAAATCTCTAACCTGATAAATTTATATAATACCAACATCCGATTCTGGATTCCTCTTTGCATGGATGAGATTAAATAAAAGATGAAAGGAAAACATCAGTAAAAGTAGATGAAAAGCATTTACATGTGTGTACGAGGGATTTATGGAGACCGTAAACCCAAAGATGCTTGTCGAAGCCTCTACCACACACACACACACACACACACACACACACACACACAGCCAGTGCATCCTGCTACTCTGCCTCCTTTCATTTACTGCATTGCAGCAGCGGTGGTTAGCACATACGCAAAAAGAAACAAAGGACAGAACAAAAATCAGAGCTGTTAGAGAGCGCTCAAATTAGAAAGCATAACATTCACTGGTAGTCTATAGACCCTCTCCCTACTCCCCATTGATTTTACAGATACATTTTTTAATACACCCTCATCAATAGCACTGGTGGTCTGACAAACGCATTTTTCAAACACTGTGAAGTCAATAGTCATTTACTCTGTATCTCTGTCCCTTGAGTAAAGGGTCTCAATCAATTGTGTTGATGAAAATTCAGATAAATCAGAATGAAGCAGCGCTCTCTTCTTTATGCACTGTGGCTCGGTACAAGCAGTTCTGAAAAGCCAATAGGTACAGTTATCCTTTTAGATGTGAGCCCACTTATAGCCGCGTGCTGAGGAGACAGAACTAGCTCCTAGATGTGACGTTAACTCTTCACTGCTCATGTAGTGCACAATGATGGGGGGAATGTGGAGTTGCTGGACAAGTAAAAGGTGAAAACTGATTCAAACTGCAGAAATACATAAGAACAATAAACATATATCCCCATAAAGCTATTCAAGTGTAAAAAAAAAGCTTACACATATAGCTAAATAACTTCCAAATGTCACTGAGTTGTGTATCACTTTGGTTTTGCCAGAACTAAACATGCTGCTTTGAACACTTTACATACATGAAAGCATCAGTTAAACTCAGAAAGTATTTTAAAATTAAATGAAAAATTGTGGAGTTTATGGAAAAAAAAACAAAGTGACTACATAAAGTGCATGTCTGCCAGGCATGCATGAGTTCCTGCCAGGCCTCAGCAAAAATTTAAAATGCATTCAGTCCAAAAAGCTGTCAGCCTTGAGAAAACAAGGATATTTATAATAGACTAAATTAGATCTGATGCACTGTTGCTCCTTCATCTTTAACAAAGTTTTGGTGCTGCACTGGTGTTTGTGCCAGATGGGAGGCGGATCAAGTCACAAACATAAAAATAGCTTCAAGTTAAGTTTTAATCATACAGTACCAGTTGATAACAGCATGTTATCTCAGGGCTCTTTAAATTTAAAAAACTAACTACTTTTGGAAAATCATTGTTTTTAATCAGAGAAACCCACCATTAAAGCTGCTTTAACGAATTTACAGAACAAGCTAGGTTTTGAACGCAAACACGTTCATGGAACACTCACCCCTCCCCTCGGGGATCTTCCGCTTCTGCCGGAACCGGAAACCCGCATTTCAAGAGTGCAAAACACCAGTGGCTGTTTTCAAGGTCCGAACGTCTTTTATTGTCCGTGACTTCAAATTTATATTATTATTTATTATTTTTCTTTTTGGCACTCTGATAGTTTAGTTCAGGGGTAGGGAACCTTGGTCCTGGAGAGTCGATATCCAACACGTTTTAGAGGTTTCCCTGCTTCAACACAGATAATTCACCTGTGCAGCAGCTCATCAAGCTCTGCAGAAGCCTGTTAATCACCTGCTGATTAAAATCAGGTGTGTTGAAGCAGGGAAACCTCTAAAACATGCTCCCTACCCCTGGTTTAGTTGAAGTGGTAGCAGCCGTCTGTTTCTCCTTCTCTCATATTATTGAGCGAAGATCCTCTCTCACCAGTGGTGTTCTGCTGATAAATACACGCGTAATGAGTGGAGGACCCAGGGAAGTGCATATATACATAAATGAACATTCATAATTCCTCTTTCACCTCAACTTTCTAACCTGCTTCTCAGCCCAGAGCATATAAAAGAAAAAGCTATGGTATGGAAAGCAAAAGTTATACCTATATTTAAAGACTAAGTTCACTTTTTTTAATAGATTGGGAAAAAGCTTTCACACCCTGTTTCAGGAAATAGAAAATGAGCCACAGCAAAGGTGAGCTTGCAATGGTGATGTTTTATCTCCACAAATGACTCAAGAATGAAGGAGTTCTGCCAAGCTGTGGAGTTGGCTAATGCTAACGGTTAGCTTCTACTAGTCGAGATGTGCTCTGGTCTCTCCTGGACGCTGACTCAACAACAGCCTTCCCCATCACTGGCCAAAATGGTTGAGTCCATGAATGTTAATTTGACAATATAACATGCAAATGTCACAGGATTTCCTAATCCGAGAGTTTCCCCATCTATTTTCTATCAGCAGCTAATGCAGGAAATAGGTGTAGACTATTTTCACATTTAGCCTGAATGCTAAACTCATATTTTAAAAAAACAAGTAAAAAATGGGTTTTCAGTGAACTTGGCCTTTAAGCTGCTTTAAGGCATCTGCTTCTACCACTGCTACCCCAGTTTTTGCTAATGTATATCAGCCATAATGTCACCATTTAAAGTTAAACTCCAGGACAATTAGAACCCATGGAGACCTAATTACAGCCTGGACTAAGACTCCAGCTCTCTCTAATAGAGCATCGGAGCCCATCCCCAGGGCAAAATCTTCTTGCCAGTTAATTATGCCATTATTCTATTATTCTATACTGGCAGAACGGGGGGGGGGGGGGGGGGGGGGGGGGGGGGGGGGGGGGGGCTTGAAGTTCGATTGACCTCAAACAACTCAGGGAGCAAATAGAAGAGATGCCCTGCAGAACCATAAAACCCTGATTCCCTGTTTTCTCCTATATCCTTCACCAGTGGATTAGGGATGGAGAGATTCACCGATCTGAGTCGGTGGTTCGTTCATGACGTTAGCGATGCGACTGCACCGGTAGCTTCAGTGCGCACCGGTTATAACTGACGGCTGTATCGCAATGTATCTTCCCGTACGTGCCTCTCATCGGTTAAAACCATGGTTACATCGATTACTTCATTGTTTTCCTGCTATGTCCTCGTTTTTTGAGGCGCATTGAACGCACCGTCCTTCTCTTTTAGCGGAGGCCAGGTGGTGCGCAGCCGCAGTTAGAAAAACCATCGTGGGACAATATTAACCGACGTATGTGCTTCCTGTCTTGTCAAAATAAAACTTTCTAAAGTCCGTGTGACCGGTTTCTGCAGCAGCTTATTCTTCCGAGCATTCTTGTTGGTCTACACAACTAAAGCTTTGTGTGAGGTAATTTAAGATAATTCCTTATTATTGTAACATTTGTGCAGAACTAAACAACAGACAGAATGACATTTTAGTTCAGAGAAGTCCAATAAACAGCTGAGATGAACTCACATCTCAGCTTGGACTTTTCTCTTAAAGGAACAGTAACATTAGGCTACAACAGCTTTTAATATTGCCACATATGGATCATTACCATATTTAGAAGTGTTTTCAAATTTTTACTGTTTCATAATAATTCCAAATAATTGAAAAATGATGAACTCTAATAATTTTCTGATTCTGTTGGTTTATTTTTCTGTCTAAACCTAGTGTCAACCCCCTTATTTCAAGTATTGTAGCAATAATGTTATGTATAATATGTAAAATATCACTGATGATGTGCATTGTCTTTTAATGTTGAATTTATTGATTAATCAAAAACAAAAGAGGATCAAATACATCCTTCACAGAGGAGAGGGAAAATCATTTTGATATTTAAAAATCAGATGTGGGCTGGAAAATCTTTTTAATGTGTTGAATCGTTTAAAATAGCATCATGAAATGTATCGAATCGAAAATCGTTTTCAAATCATTAAAGAATCGTCAGCAGGGATGAATCGTATCGAATCGTATCGCCAGAGGGTTTACCGTATCGTTAATGTATCGTATCGCCAGTAGCGTATCGAGATACGTATCGAATCGGCCTCAGTGGTGGAGATTCACATCCCTACAGTGGATAGTTAGTAGAGGTGCCTAAAAAAATCGATTCACATTCGAATCGTGATTCTTACTTCTAAAGATTCAGAATCGATTCATAAAGGTTCAGAATCGATTCTGTCTGAAAGCCTTTATGTAAACTGCCGTATTTCCAAGCGTCCCTGAACGCATCATTGCTGGAGCACCAGCGCTAGCTGTAGCTGCTCGCTCTGTGTGCTCCTACGATGCAATCACTTGAAATACGACAGAGACTTACCTTTATTATTATCCTGTGTGTGTTTTGTGAGTCAAGAAGTAAGTTACATTATGTTTTATAATGTTTAAATGGTGTTATCCTGTTTAGTTTGACTTGTTTCATGCCGAGTGCACCGTGCATTATTGATGCTTAAGACTAATTAGTGCCCGTTAATCTTCATTATGTTAAACTTTGTTGCCACACATACTTGAAAAGTATTTGACTGCATTACTTTCAAAGCTACTACTAGGTAACTGTAAAGATTTGTTAAATTTCACAAGGTAAGCAAAAATAAATGTTGCCTTTTCATCAAAAGATTGCCTCTGTTTACAGTTTTAGAATCACTGTATTTTACCTTGTAAATTTGCATTTTCTTGAACATAACCAGTTAATAACAATTTCCCATAGCTTTTTCTAACTTGCAGAAGAAAGTAGTTAATCCTGGAACTGACACTCTTTGTTAATATTGATTGTGAATTGATTTGAATCGAGAATCGATTCTGAATCGAATCGGCACCCCGAGAATCGGAATCGAATCAAATCGTGAGTTGTTGTAAGATTCATATCCCTAATAGTTAGGAGACTGAATAATGAGATGTGGACCCGCGACTACTCTAATATTTCCTCCTTGCTCTGGCCTAATAAAATGGGTTACTTTCAGATTACTACAGTGGATTTTGCAGGTACTGATTGTGAATACGAATAAAGTTAGTAGGAAAAAGGAAACAAGATGCTGATGCTGCAGTGTTGAATCTCAAGTTTTATTTGTCATCTTTAAGGCAGATGTATCCCATTGGTCACAAGTTGTGATTTACTGCTTGCCTCCAGGATGTATTGAAAGCTTGTCAATAAAAATACTTAGACTTTTTAAAACAAACTCTTGGCTTCGAATCATAGATCAAAATCCCTCCATCAAAGACACCAGAGGCACTTTTTGATGCATTTCATATTTCCTTCTTCCCTCCACCTCCCAGAGAGAGTGGTGTCACTCAAAGGCTATAATAGACCCCTAATCAACTCCAATCCCCATGCCAATACATTTACACCACATTATTGCTTCCTGACCCTTGACCTCCCTGAGGAGTAAAGCACTGAGTGCTCCTGACTATTGAGCTCAATCATTATAGAGTGTATGCATTCACACAGATGCACAGCATGGCACCAGTATTGTGTAGAGGTAACAGCACATCCTTCAAACCCAACTACTGGACAAAACCCTCAGAACTGACCTACTGGCCTCTATATGGACTCCATTCAAAGCTGAGTGAAAAGTTTTTGATATACTGCCACAGTTTAGTGGAGAGTGGTAATAGATAAGCCTTAGGCTTTAGAGCAGCGAGTGAAGTAAGGAAGGGAAATGTGGGCTTTTCACTCAGCATTTCTCACACTGTCTTCTTTCTTTTTTTTCATTCAAAAAATCCTCAAGGAGGAATCCAGTTCTCCCTTTTAATTCCCAGTGTTCAAACACGGCAAATGTCCTCATCATCAAACCTCAAAAACCCTCCGTCAGGGGAAATCCTGTCTCCACATTACTCACTCTTAACAAATGATGTGCCTGGAATTGCACCATGGTCAGAAAAAAAATTGGAGAGGAGTGGGTGAGGAATGGGAGGCAGAGTTCAACTAATTACCTGATGATGGAATTTTAGTGTCTCCTTCATTATAAAGCAGCTTCTAAGTGTTATTGATCTTAGGAGGAGTGTCTCAGAGCGATGTGGTATTAGAGGGCCCCACTGCTCTGGGGCCATGCATTATTCAGGAAGTATTCTGAGACGGAGCTTCACTGGGGTCTGCCAACTCCACTCAGGTCGACAGGGAGTTGCTGTAACACTCTACACACCCCACCCTCCCTCATCATTCACACACACAAGCACATGCATCTCTCATATGAAGGCACTAATACACAACATAAGTGTGTGTACACGCAAACAGAAAAACCTCAAAGCTCAGACGCTTTAGCCCAGACAACAGGCAGTAAATTTTGGTCTCGCTTCCCGATCGACCTTACACTCTACAGAGGGGTTAATTTATAATGAACTGACTGATGCTGCTGTCTTCTTCTATTCCCAGCAAGTAATTTATGGACAAACTAACCCTATCAGCCTTTCCCTGCAAAGTCACAGGAGATTACAACGGAGAATAAAGATTTTAGGAATGTCAATGTGAAAACAGAAAAAAAATCTAAAAAGAAAGTAAGACACCAAGAGTAGATTAGCAAGACAGAGCTTCAATACCGAACATTTACCTGGTATTAAATTCACCTAAAACATGATAACTTGCAGCTTTAGATGAATTTTTCTTTCACATATTTGACATCTGACATTTGATAGCTTGCCTCAGATTGTCCGAGTTCCTTAAATACAAAAATATGCAACCACAGCATAACTTGTTATAAGATGTGGATGTAAATATCACCCATGTCAAATAAGAATTAAGCTAAGACGTGTAATATAGAAGGAGAAACTATAAAACGCTCATCAATCTAAAGTTCTGGTTGAGGAACTTCTAGAGAAAGTTTGCGTGGATATAAAATGCTCCCAGGTGACGGCACCACCATGAAACGAGAACCACAGCAGAAGATCTCATCTATACGTTCATACATCATTGTTTAGCTCTGACTTCTGGTAAAGTGGGCTTAGACTTATATAATGTATCTTTGTTTTCACTGATTGCAATTATCAAGGAGATCAATGGGTGTTATCAATACCTTACAGCAATTAACATTTAATATCCTTCCACAGCCACTTACTCCATTAATGGCTGATTGATTATGCAAGGCCTGGGAGTCCTGCGGCTGGGAATGACATGGATCCATTCTGTCTGTCTGTCAAAGTAAAGCCAGGCTGGCCTGCTGCAGAACCTCTGACTCCAACTAATACCTTATCGATATGAGGTTACCTCAACCAGAGCGAGGAAGATCGTGATATCCAGGAAATTCTTGTGTTGGCAGTTTACTGGTAGCTCTCAAACCACAGCAGTTACTTTTCCCTCCTCGGGCACGATCCCCATAGAAAGTTTCCCTTGCTTTTCAGCCTCATATCGGCCACCACTCCAAACACTCTCCCTTCAACCCCGGCAGTTCTTCATAATCTAATCAGAACTGATGTATTTTCAGAGCAAGAAGGAGCTGCTTTCCATTTCAATCAAATTCAGGCCTTTCAAACGAACCCATAATGCAATCGTTCCCTTCAAAACTCAGGCCCAATTTAAGCCCTATAGACTGCAGATGACTGATAAACACTCCACTTCGTGTCATCCTCGTACTCGTGGCTCTATTTTGCTGCACCACATCATGATGAATAAGCGCCGTGCTCCCTTTGGGTGCGGGCAAACTATAAATTAGCTGCAGGAGGACGACATGTTCAGGAAGAGGGTAGGGATAAAGTAAGGAATGCTGACAGGTGGAACATTTAAGGAAATGTAATTGGAAGACACAACAAGTCTCAGTTGGGTGGACAGGTCCCAAGAACATCCTCTCCATTACCAAGCGAGTAAGATAGTGGAGCACAGAGGGTTTGGGTGGGGGTCGGGGGGACTGGGAAGGTTTCGCTTAATAAACACTTTGTTTTCTGCTGACGATCAGAGGGGCAGAGCGAGGGATACATTGAAGGATCAATAGACTGATTTGTTCCGGGCTCTCCTTGTTCATCAGACCCATACATCTCCCATGGGTAGAAGAGAGGAGGACTAAGAGAAGAGAGAATAAGGAAGAGGAGGAGGGGTGATGGGAGGAGAAAACATACTAAAATTGTGATCGGAAGGAACAAAAAACAGCAGGAGGGCTGAGCAGTCAGAATATCAGACAGACAAATGATTGTGGGGAGATATAATAGCTGAAGAAAATGAGGCTGTTGTCTGGGGGGAAAGTGGCTGCGAGGAATGAAAAAGAACCGGATTTAGGAAAGGCTAACTGTTAACTACAAAGCTAAACAACCCCAGAGGTGTTAGGCGAGACTGACAGAAATCTCCTCAAATTTCTGATGAATCACTGGCTCAAGAACCCAAATATGTCCCGCCATATGTCCACTGCTCTGCAGATAGAAACACACACATCACTCACACACACTCCCTTCAGCATTCTTCCTGACAACCATCACAGCTTTTCTTTTAAAGCTATATTTCTCTATTCCCTGCTTATCTCACTCTAGGGGCAACTTTATTCAAGAAGAGATGATGAGCGGAGGAGGGGAATGGTTCGATAATAGCATAGCAATTTTGTGTCTTCTCCACAAAAGCATAAGAGACCCGGGTGCATAATGGCAGCGAGCAATTGTATCTGCAAAGATTTCCATTGCCATTACAGCATTGTTCACCGACGTAGGATTTGATGTCAGTCAAAAAGCTATAGCGCTGCAAATCACCGTCTGTACCTTCAAGGTTTTCTTGCAACAGAAAAGAAGTGCTATTGCTCCACGGTACATGTAGATCCAATTTAATCAATGATCGCGCTGCTCATAATTGTTCATCTCATGCCAGTTAAAGGCCCAGAGAAGGATCCTTTTAAAAGCTTGAAATCTATCAGGAAATTGCAGCTATTTTGTCTGTGCATAATTATGATTCACAGAATAAAGAGGAACAATAATAGCCTTTGGTTTTGATAGCAGCTAGGAGAAAAAAGTCTAATCTTTAAATTGGTATTGCAGTTGTGCATCTCAATGAGACTCCGTTTCAACTTTCCCCTACAGTCACAGAAAGAGTCCTGAGGTGTTTGTGTTTTTCCACACAGGCGGTATTTGTTTTCTGCTTAAGACAATAATGAATAACCATTCTGATGCAGAGCAAACAGACTGAGCTGCTCTGAAGCACTGTCCACTCCATGTAGCTCCCATTAAAAAGAGTCGTGTCTCATGGCAAAGCGAGACCACAAGCCTAAAGAAAACATTTGAAAAGTTTATCACAAGACTCGTCCCTTCCTTTTTCTTCACCACCTGCTCGTATCGTTAACTCCCTGCAGGTTTTCTCCGCAACGTGAGAAGCAGAAAATAAACAGTGAAAACACACAAAGAGGCTAATCTGCACACATAAATGAGAAACATGGCCAGAGGTGGGGAGATAAGAAGCAGCACATAAATGAAAAGTGTAAAAGTATAAATGGTCCGTAGACTACAGGTATAAATATGTATTATGAACCCTGCTCTGCTGGAGCGTTGCTGTGGGCTTCTATTCTTCCTGGTGGAAAACAACCATGGATGCTGTGTTTTAACCAATCAAATCTGCCCGTGGGCAGGTCGCTTTTGATGCAGGGGAGCGCAGTAATTTCAGCCAATCCTTTTCTGTGACCGCTGGGGCTTCTGGGCCAGTTATGTGGGGAGTGGAAGGAAGAATTCACCAGGCAACTGCAGTCATAGCCTGTGGCTACAAATATGCAGTAAATCCCTGAAAACTAAAGTTTGTTCATAATTGCAAATTGTCCCTGATTGTATCACCATAACCCTGTTTAAAGCGTCCCACCATGTTAATTACTTTGAATTTGTGTGGTTGCTTTTCTTTTAGGTTGTCGTAAATCAGTGAATTCAAATACAACTAGAGAAATTATTCTATATCATCAGATATAGGGTAAGATCACAGAAGAGCACGTGAAGATCACGTGAAGTTAAATTTGTAATCAAAAATCCACTAGATCACTTCAGCAAAACACAGGAGTGAAAAAAAAAATAGGAATAAAAGCGTAAGCTGAAAGAATATGAAACTTAAAGGGATACTATGTAGTTTTGGCTTGCTGTTAGCACCCCCTAGTGGTCGTTGGTGAAACCAAAAGTGAAACTTATCTCCTCGCGGTGCGTTCGTCTTTTTTACACCTTAATCTAACTGCTGAAATGTCTCCTCAGCCTTCATTAGTGTCTGCAGGAGCGGTTCATCACTAAATCCAACAAATCAGCTGTGTTCATGATCTAAAACATGCAGGAAACATGCTGGAAGCAGACTGCAGCACCAGGTATGTCAGCTCCACTTTACTGAGTCCAACAGAGACCGGACCGCTACTCTGAAGTTGCAAGTGCGGTATTCTGGCCACAGAGGGAGGTGGAGGTCTGAGTGACATTTCACTAACCTTTTAAAGGGTCATTTTAACACATACTGGTTCAAGAACATAATTTAAAAATATGAAAAAGTTGCACAGTACAGCTTTAACTAGAATGTATAGAAGGCATGCATATTTAGATTTTTTTGCATTTATGTAATGATTTCATGGTAGAAGAGTAAAATTGTTTTGAATAAGAGGATTAGATATTATGATTGATTTTTTTTTATTCTATGTATAAATGTATGTGAATACACATCTCAAAACCATTTCACACTCAGACTCCTAAGGTTTCCATAGTTTAGTACCGACAATTCCTGATTTTAGGCAAAAAGAAGTTAAATTTTGACAAATAACTGACCACCTGGTTTCTTACATCAACAACATTTTAATACTGGGTAAACTTGAATATGATGCAAAAGTTCATTTATGTCAGTAATTCAACTTAAAGGTGAAACTATTATGAGATGGACTCATTACATGCAAAACCAGATATTTCAAACCTTTATTAGTTATAATTGTGATGATTATGACTTACAGCAGGGGTGTCTAATCCTGGTCCTGAAGGGCTGATATCCAGCATGTTTTAGTTTTAACCCTGTTTCAACACACCTGATTTCAGTCAGCAGGTGATTAACAGACTTCTGTAGAGCCTGATGAGCTGCTGCACAGGTGATTCATCCACTGAATCAAGTGTGTTGGAGCAGAGGAATGACTAAAATGTGCTGGATACCAGCCCTCCAGGACAGGATTGGGCACCCCTGGCTTACAGCTGATGAAAACCCCAAATTCTAAATCTCAGACATTTAGAATATTGTGAAAAGGTTCAATATTCTAGACTCAAAGTGTCACACTCTAATCAGCTAATGAATCCTAAACACCTGCAAAGGGTTCCTGAGCCTTTAGATGGTCTCTCAGTCTAAGCTGAAGTAGTGAAATAAATGATAATCTGATTTTTCATGTTTCACCAGTAGTTGGTAACTGGATACTTTTTAATTTAAAATAAATAAAAACCTAAACTTTTTCTGTGTGCAAAACGTTTTTTTACTTTGTTTTGTCAATTTAAAAAAGAAAAAACTAACAGGTGAGCACACGTTGTACATACATATTCATCACTTTTAATAACCTAAAGTTGTTTTGACTGTTTAGGTTGATAGTGAACGTCCACATAGAGTAAGCTGATTCAACGCTTCTGGTTTAATTGAGTTTCAGGAGAAAATGCCTTAATGACTTGGCAGTGTGTCATGTTGCATCCATTAGGAGACTTTAATGAAGTCCTACAATTTAATTTAACATATGGAGTCAGAGGATGGCTTCCACAGGACAAATGCAAACTTTCTACTTTGTAAACAGTTTTGAATCTTGAGTCAACACATACACCCCAATAATACAACTTTTCCTGAAGGGCAAAACCAGTCACTGTCCTTCAGTCCAGTCCTAGTGTACCAAACTATAAATATTGGACCTGGCATGACTATTTATCAGCATTTATGGGTCTAGGAGTGCAGCGGTTCACTTGGAAGTACCATATCTAGTACAATCTTCATGTCTAACAAAAGAAAAAAGGAGGCTTAATCTTGTCAAATGAAGCACAAAGCAATCAGAAGGGCTGATCTTCAGTGAGAGAGATGGATTATAATCAAATAGAAGCTCACAGTCTGGCTATCATCCTGTGGAATTAACTGTGGCACATCCACAGACCTCAGGAGTGAAGCATGGGAGCATCACTGATACGGAAAAGGCTTTCTATTGCAGATTTACTTTTGTATTTTTAGGACTCTTAATCTGATAGGCAGAAATGGTTTAAACAAAACGAACTAGAGAATGTCTGATTTGATTTCCAGAAATATTAATCTGACTGAGAACACATAAAACTGTTCTGAGTTCAGCTAAACGCTCTAGTCAAACAGTGGTCAGATGTGGAGAGAACCCCAGCAGTGGATCAATGAATATGGCTGCTGCTGAGCTCAACCCTTTGATAAGACATGCTGCATTATTCACAATAAAAGTCATTCCCACATTCCAATAAGTGGCTTTAACAGATGAATGGTTCTGTTTTATTCAATGGTCAGATAGCATATTTCATAGGTAAAAATGAGATGAAAAGATAACACTGAGCGCATTAATTACCAAGAAGAATCTTTGTAGTTACCATCTCATTCCAATATGACTGAAAACAGGAGAAAATGTCATTTTAATGGCTAAATGTTGTAGAGAGGCTCTAGTTTATAAGTAAAAAATGTACCTTTCATGCATAAAAATGATTGAAAACATTAAAAAAAAACACAAATCCTGACTACAGCTGTAATAATTCCAGATGTTAGACTTCAAATGTATGATTTAAAAGAAAAAAAACACACTAATAACAATAGATGTCTTTGTTTGGACAATTGCATTGTGTTTGCAAAATGTGTGTCCCGACAATATAGTGAAGTTAATTAGTGCCCTTCCATGTGTCCTTTACATCGTCTCCCTGAGGCATGAAGTAACTGTCATGAAACAAATGTCATGAGAAAAAAAAAGCAAAGAAACAAAGAGTCAGGTCCAGGCAGAACATAGAGGACAAAAACTCAGCTGGCCTTTTGGGATTGTGTCAGCTATAGTGGGAGCCTTCTCTACAAGGTTTTAGAGGACCTTGGGCATCTGGATCTCATGGGTTTCCTGCAGAAACTCAACTGTGTGTGTGCATGGGTGCAGGGGCGGTCCTAGACCATTTGGTGCCCTAGGCAAGCTCAAGTGGTGCCCCCAACTATATGTGCACAGTTTTTCCTAGCACATTATATTGGTGTGTTGGACTATTTTCATGGCTGGTCAAAGCAGCACTTAAAGTAACTCAGTCTTTTATGAGTTAAAAAAATGTTCTTTTGCAGAAAAAAAGTTTGCAACAAAACCAAAAAGACTGGTTTTTTTAGCATGTCACCAAGCTTCTTATAGTTTTCTTCTCTCTTAAAATGGCGCCCCTGGTAACTTGTGCTGCTTCATCCTCCTCCTTTAACCGTGCACACACAGAACCCAACTGTCCATCTCACATGGGTCTCCCTGCTAGCAGGTTCTGATCAGAACAATGCAGCCGAGCTCTGAGTAGGATTTAAGAGAATGAGTTCTCAATCGACTCATCTGGTTAAATAAAGGTTAAATAAAAAGAGAGCTGGATGGGAATATCATTAGCTTGGTTCAGTAAATTGGCGTAATTTTTTTTAAATATTGAAGAATGCAGACATAAATGGACGGCAGAGCTTTATGTTTTTTCTTTGGGTGAGTGGGTGGTGGTGTGAGCGCAGTTTGGCGCCCCCCTCTGGAAGGCGCCCTAGGCGGCTGCCTACTTCGCCTGTAGGATGAACCGCCACTGCATGCGTGTGTGTATGACACAATGCACAATAGAACAAAAGGTTTCTAGGGTTAAAACACAGCTGAGAAAATAACTGGGACATTTTATTTAGTTGTGTTTTGGTCCATTTCAGTGTTAAAAGTGGGGTTTGCTCTGGTTTGCTTTAATTTCATCAACTGCTGGGAAGAAAAATGTCTTTCAGCCTTCGTCTGCATCCCTCTTTATCACAAATGGAGGTTTTTATGACAGATGGAAAGATTGTAAACTATAAAAATGTCAAATGTCACAAGCCTTAGATAACTGTTATATTAGCATTTCCTAACATGTATTTACCTTCCATTTTGGAAAATCTACTTGTATAAATAGATAAAAATAAATAAATAAATATATTGGAATATATGGAGCACGGGTCATACTGTTAACTACTTGTTTTCTATAAAGACAGCAAAGCTCCCCCGGTGCATTTACAGTACACACACACACACACACACCTCACAAGCACTGTTGAACAATCATACACATAAATCTAAACCCATATACTCTTAAGCCCCATTTCTCTCTTCAGTGCACACACCCATGAGTAAATAAAAGATGGAGGACACGTTTTTTAAATTGGCTTTGAGCTTTGAGTCCCTCAGTAAGTCATGGGTCGAGTCAAGGAATTTGGGTTTGAGGCAGCAGAGATGCTTGGAAGAAAAAAAAAAAGATAAACATGCTCAGCGCTTTCTTTTTAGGGTTCATTACGCTGTCAATCCTGAGTGAGCCGGAAGAGTAGTTAATTCCTACGGAGTGAGAGAGAAAAAACACATTAACTGAGACCTATCCATCTTCCTAGGCCTGACACCTTCATTTAAATCTCTTCTTTCCAAAAGGATGTGGAGGCCGAGTCGTCTCCTGGATGCATGAGCTCACATACGGGAGGTGAGTAAATGTGTGTATATCAGGGAGTGAAAATCCTTCATCCTGATATTTTCAAATTAAAAACAGCTCCAAACATTTCCTGCTCTTTTGAAAAATTTAAATGGCATTTCTGTGGATTAATTTCAGACATCTGTTGGTGTATTCCTATTACTAATGCAGGCCTCTGTGTTTTCATTTGCTCCGGGGAGGGAAACGGATTTGGGGTGGGTCTCTATTAATCTACCAAAAGCTCTTTTTTATTTTTTTACATGAGACACATTAAAATTACACTTGACATTCCATCAACCAGAGGTCTATAAAACCTTAAAGGCAGACTATATGTAAAGATGAAAAATTAGGGAAAACAGTTGCCACGTCTCACCCGTGAGGTCACATTTCTAGTAGAATATTTTCATATAAATATTTTATCTCTCCACCTTTTTAATGTTTCTTGGTCCCCCTCTCCCTCTCTCATTAATCTTCACCTAAATCTCACACTACCCAGCTATTATATATGCCAAGTAGTTTTGTCATGGGTCTGCAGCTGACTACAGTATTGAGCCGCCTTAGAGAGGGATCTGCTAACTTTAATCAAATCAGTGCCGGGAGTTCCAAGGTCCCCAATGAGGCCAGCTTTGTGCCAGGTCTGCCAATATTATACCCTATTAAGAAACAATGACAGGGCACGTGCACGCACGCACACACACACACACACACACACACACACACACACACACACACACACACACACACACACACACACACACACACACACACACAGATTGGCACTAATCACTGAAAGAATTAAGAGCTCAGGAGACCTGGTCTGCTGCAGAGGAGCGTTCTTACAAAACAGGCTAAATGACTGATGCCATTAGATATTTGATAAGTCACATTAAACAAGTTTCACCAGGACACCATCAGGGCAGTATGGTAAAAGGTTATCCAAACATTATGACACGATTGAAGGAACTTCCATCATCAACTTTGGCTTTGTGACACAAAGATCCTTCTAGCTGAAGAATTTCACATTTTTATTACTAAATCATATATAAAGAATTGTTGTGTTGCTTCTTTAATCATGGAGGGGGTGCCTCGTCTCGACTAGTCTCATCTTGCTGTCGTCTAATCCCAGTCCGGGTCACAGTAGCCTAAGCAGGGAGCCACAGACCCTCCTCTCCCCAGCCATCTCCACCAGCTCCTCCAGTGCAACCCCAAGGCCTTCTCAGGCCAGCTTAGAGATATTTATACAGCATATCCTGCTGACAGGTCATGCCCGAAATACCTCCTCTTCTGGAGGCCTCCAGGAGTCATCCTGACCAACAGATGCACCTCAGCTGGCTCCACTCAACGGGGAGGAGAAGTTCTACTCTGAGCTTCTCATCTTATCTTGAAAGCTGAGCTTGGCTGTGCAGGAAACTCCTTTTGGATGCTTGAATTCACTGCCTTTATTATTTTAGTTTAGTTTGTTTTATTTGATTTATTCTTGAGTAAAGATGGACTGGGGGGACTGGGTCTTGTGCAGAATCTGTTTAAAAGCTAAATCTAGAAATTTGTTCCCATGTTTTAATGAATTATTGTATTCTGAGATAAGAGTGCTGCAGTTTCCTAGCTGCAGTGAGTGTCATGTTAATAAGACAGAATACTTAGGGTAGAAGATGGCTTTCTTTACTTCTTACTTGAACTGGCTGTGAGATTAAAAATGCATTTTGTCATTTTGCCCTTTGCCACCTGACTCAAGTACAATATTGTACATTAACGTGTGTGCATATGTAAATGTGTTCCTGAAACAAAAACTCTGAATCAATCAGGAAATATGTTTTTTCTCTCTTTCATCACCATTTAATGTGACTCAAGTTGCACTGTTTTCACCACAAGAAACCTAAAATTTGGATTTAAAAAGTGCAGCATCCTCTGCCATAATTCTCGTTTGATCGTGTGATTTGCAGTTATTCATCTAATACTTTTACTCACTTCATCCTTTATCACAGGGACAGGATTTGATCCCGAGCAATGAACTATAAAAAGACAATCAACCATTCACACTTAGAGCTATTTTAAAATGATCAATCCAACAAGCGTGTTCTTGGACTGTGAGAGGAAACAGGTGCAGCAGCAGAAAACAAACGCAGACTCATGGAGAACATCCAAACTCTGTAAAGCCAACTAGCAGGTTCAAGCAGACTTTAAAGTCATTTGAAGGAACCCAGGAAAAATGTATTTGGAGCTTTGCTCATGTTCAGTTTTCTATTCTTTTGGCCCAGGCAAACAAGCTGTAATATAAATTCTGTTCAAATAATGTAAGATGTCATGATAAATAACACTGTTACAAGAACGCTGAACAACTCAAATCAGCCTGGACCGTCAGTCACAGGTTTGCTTTCTGCCAGGACTGGTTTTGGTTGAATATTTTGATTGCAGGTTACAATGAAGTTTCAGATAAAAAACAATATTAAAAAGTACAAAAATCCCACAAAATATAGAATAAAGCCTGAAAAACAAAGTGCTGCCGAGAAGCAAAACTCTCCGCTGCAGTCTGGTACATTAGTTAGTACAAATCCACAGCATGTGGCACAGCTCAAACTATACACTCGTGCATGCACACAGTCCCACAGGACCTTGCCTTCAGGGGGAACAAGACTTGCCTTAACAGAGTGGAAAATAATTTCCAATACATATTAATGAAGCAGAGTTGAATCGATGCCCTTGGAACTTTATGAGAGAGAGCGGCAGTGCAATGCTGCGACAGCAGTGCAGCGTAGGTGTAGCTCAGATTTTAGGGGCGGCTGTGGACAGTGTCAGCTTGGCTCAGTGGTAAGAGCCCTCATCTATCATGCTGGAGTCATCGTGAGATGGGGTCCAAAAGGTCTCAAGGGAGAGACCCTGACTATGAAAAAGCCTATCAAGTCTCAATAGAGGGACTTGAGTTCTTTGCTACTGTGTGTGTTTGTGGGAGCCAATTAAAGCTGATTAAATGTATTTTTATGATTCAAAGGTGGGACACACAATCACCCCAGGACCTTAGGAGCACAATTTATATCAACGAGTAAACTGCTTTGGCACGTTAACATCAGAAAGAAGCACAAATTATAAAATAGTACCTCAGCAGCAAATAGCTGAGAGCAGCTTGTTCATCAAGGACAGAAAGTATTGAACAGAGATGACTTTATAATCCCTGCAGCGCTGTGCGTGACACAGCCATTAATAGTCTGACCAACAGGCCATTTGCAGTTTAGAACTCTCATATTTAAACATATTAACAAGTATGCCATGGCTCACGTCCAACTGATGAGGAAAACATAAATAAACCAGCAGAGAATTAGAAATGCCCCCATCTATTGAAAAACATTTCAACACCTTTGAGTAATTAATAATACGTCCCTTTTTACATATTGACATTTATGTGTGAGGAAAGTGTTTCGTTTTTACTTGAATCTTGAATCAAAATGCACAAGATGATGTTGATTCCTGGAAAAATAACAAACTGAGACAACCAGGACTGTAATTAAAATGTATCTTGAAGCAGAAACACACACACACACACACACACTAATGCGCTTGGGTTAAGCTTGTTGTTATTCCTGTGCGGTGTTGCCACAGCATGATCATGCCAGGACCCTGAGGCAATTTATTACGGACATCAGAGGAGCAACAAAGGTCACAAGCAAGACAATGTATCAGCAAGCCAATCATAGCCACTGCTGAGTCAGCACTTTTAACAACACTGCCTGCTAATAGTGGAAACTAGAAGATGAGAAATAAGTGAAAAATGACAAATAGGAGAAATAATTGGTGACATGGCAGATATGTGTGCAGGGAGGGGTGGAGAAGCTGTCTGGAAAACCAACAAACATAAAAGTCAGTAAGATATTGATTTGGTATTGGTAAATACTCCAATTCTCACCCAATTCAAGTGAATTCCCATTAAAGCAGCAATACGGAGTTTTCCCATTTCAGGAATTATGTAGGATTTTTCAGAAAACCGTAAAAGTGATTGTATTTCGTTTTTGCTAAGCCCGCCCCCTGCCCCGTAAAGTCTGTGCAATAGGAAACTGACCGCCAACCAGAACTAACCAATAGTGTTAGACTAAGGCTTACGTTCTTCAAATTTAAGGAAGTACCTCATCTGATGCAGCGTTGATGAACTTTTCACGGACAAGTAAGTCTTTAAAATATAAATCTATGAAAACACAACATGACATGAGAATAATACTTGTAAAACAACGTGTTTTAGGTCTGTTTGTCGGCTACAGAAGCACATTCATAAACAAGAAACATGCAGTCGTCATCTTAAATTACCTAGTCGACCTGACCATTGGTGTGATACGCTTGTCAGCCACTAAATGGTGCCATCAGATAAAAGAAATACTCAGGAGAGCTACTTTAAGGACTTTTGCTTATTGGGTGTGTAAACCCGTAAAAGTCAAGCATAAAAACCTGAAATCAGATGTTACATTTACACTTACTGGACATATAGGGAGCCTATGTCACGCCCTTCTTCTTCCGGACCATGGGTACCCAGAAGAACGAAAAAATGAATGTAAGTCAACGGGGCTATAAAAGCTATTTTCCAATCCCGTTTGTTATGTGCCTAGATTTCACATATGATGTCCGTGAATTTTAAAGACACATTCTGATGCCAAGAAAGTGCTCATTTTCGGACGGGGGCAAAAGTTATTTTAGGTTTTGTGTGAAAATACGTCCAGGACTACAAATGCGCATCACCAAATTGACGTCAACAAACCAGAAAAACATAGAAGAGCAGAGGAAAAAAGGCTGTACGTTAAGCGAGCTTCAAATTCTTCCTTGAGGAGGAAAGAACCACCATAAATTCTACCATGTGGTGAGTAGCAGCTACGCTAGGGCAGAGGAGATTCTGTGGTGACATCACATATGCGACGTGCCGACCTCTGATTTGTAGTCAATTACCAATTTTTACAAGCTGATAAATCTCAAAGTACATCACAGTCATGGTCGAAACACACATTGTTACTTTTGATTTAAATTGAAGTACAACTTATGTGCGATTCAGGGTGTAAGGCAAAACGAATTAGAAAAAAAGCTATTTTAGTCCCATTCACTTCCATTCACTTTTTTGTTCTTCCAGGGACCCATGAGCCGACCGGAAAGGGAGGAGACTTAAGCTTGGGTTATGCTTGATGCATGTACATTCTGCGCGGAATCGGGCCAAGACTTTTGCAGTGTTTAAACCTTCTGCGGCTTGTCCCCGCTGTGAGCCAATATTCTCCCAGACTGTAGGGTTCTTAAATAAACATTTTTTCACCGCGTCCTCGTCTTTTCCGACTGTGACAGAAATTTTTGATCACAGTGATCGTTATAGGCCGAATCATAAAGATGTTTGTACTTACGAAGCTCTGCCAGTAGGAGCTTTTGCCAGTTAGAACATTTCCTAGGTGCGCAGTGCGGAAACTTTGGGCCGCTTGGAGGGTGTGGTTGCTGAAATGACGGAATTTGGCCGCATGGAGTCGTGTGAAATGTGTCATGCTGCATAAACCAAGCTTTAGACTTCCTATAACATTTTACCTGGCCATACTCTCAGACTCAGACTAGTTTAACTTCCATATGATAAAATGTGTCTTTCCAATCATCATATGTATCTTAACATGACAATGGAAATGACGTAAGGCTTCAAACTCAAAAGAATATTCAATATATTTCTACTTAAACCAGGATGTGAAGGATTACAGGAATGGTGGCCTTTCTAATCTTTCTAATTAACACACAAAGTGGTGTTACAACCCCTGTAGCTACGACTTCAAGAGTCAGCCAAACCTTATCCTGTTTCCACAAATAGGATTAAAACGACCTGCTTTGTCATTTCCTGTACATTTAAAGGTTTAAAAGGTTTTGTAAAGTTGAAAAAACCATAAAAAATTAAATCAGCGACAGAACGGGCACTGAAACGAAATCAAAGATACAAACCAACGCTTCAAGTGGAGAAAGAGACCGACTAAAAGCTGATCAGAGTAAGACTTTTGAGGAAATTTCCAAGTACATGGAGAGGCAGACAGAGTGAGCCCGGAAAGCATCCACAGTGAAGAAGGAGGCAGAAGGAGAACGTATTTAGGTCTCTTTAGTGCTGAGTTGCAGCCACTACTTGATTGGGTTCTTTGGGAGGAAATGGAAAAGCTCTCCAGCCAGGTGCTTATCACTGACCAGAGCTTATAGAGTCAACCGACCACAGCCCGACACTCTTATAGAAAGTTCCAATCAGCCTGTGGAGAGTAATGTCCAAGAGAGATATTTGTACAAGCCCTGTGTGACTTTTCAAAAGGTAAATATATAATTTTTAAACTTCTGAGGGACTTCTGTTGAGTTGAGAAGACGGCGAATCATTCCTGAAGATCTACAAGCTACTACTTTAAGATAGCGGTACCAAAATGCTGAGTGATGACACACAGGTTGTGTCATCACAAAACGATGATCAGAATACAAGAAGCTCCAGGAAATGTCTTTGGAGGAGCACCAAATATTTGCTGCATCAATTAGAGCAATCTGAAGCGGTAAACAAAACAGGAAGTAGATGCACATTCCAGGGATGAACTTATTTTTGTGACAGGAATGACTACTTCAATGTGCAAAGTCGTTTTTTATTACTTTTAAACACATTTTGATTCAACCAGATGATTTCAGAGAGGTAAAACAATGTTTTGACCACAGGAGACCACTCAAATAAATGACTTGCATTCAACGTCCTCTATCATGACAAAGCCCAACAACGAAATGCATTTGAGAAAGTTGTTCTCTCTCAAGTGTTCAGTGAAGCCTGACTTATACCTTAAATATGAACACGATGCTGAGCTTCAGTACAGTGTAGTTTGTAGCTCTAAGCCTCATATCTGGTCCTGTGAATACCTGCAGTTTAGTCTTTGGTTCTCTGCAAATCCATTATCCCTGCATGTATGAGATATGTTGACAGTCCCACAGAGGGGTGAAAGAGCTGGAGGGTAGGTGAATGGATGGGCAGGGGGGCTGCTGATAGTGAGAAACAAGAAAAGGTAGAGTCCTGAGAGAGCAGTGGCAAAGAAAGGCAGATAGTCAGATATAGACGTGTGGTTTGTGGGGCTACGGGCCTCTGTGTCCTGCAGGGGATTACAGATGGCCCTCAGAATTAAATCAAAACTGTGCCGACTGCCAAGGAATAGACTCGGAGACACGTTGGGTGCCACATGGGAGAGGGGTAAGACTGGCTCAGATGGGAGGAGGTTGAAGGAAAGGGCTGCAGCCATAGAGTGAAAATCACTTTCAAATGAGTTTTTGAAATATCTAAAAATAAATTGCCTTTGAAAAAGCTCAACGGACAGCTGATACGTACGATGGATGAGGACCAATTGGAAAGTTATTCCATCCCTCCATCTATCCTTCTCTTTTCTAAATCTTGCAGTCATTCGTTTTGTCATGACTCATTACATTCCTCTATGTTTGTGTGCTTGAAATTACTTTATTGTCCTAAATTAAAGGCGAAACTAAAGTCAGCTCTTTTAATTGTTTGGTTATCAATTAGAAAAATGAACTTTTCTATCAGATGATCATTTTCAATGAAATACAGAGATACATAGGGATAACAGATAACAGACACAACAGATGGTAAAGTCTATTTTTAGAGATGAACACTGAATATTGTTTTTTTTCTTTGCCTGCTGTCCCAGTCATTTCCTCTCTGTATCCTTCCATGCAGTCAGAATGCACCTGACATCTACAAAAGGATGTTTTTTGTTTTGTTGTTAAATTAAAACAGCTTTTTTTCCAGCATCCTTCATAATTCTGAAAGTTTGCTACGACAGTTTAAGGTATTTTTGTTCAACACTAATTCAACTTGATTCAGATAATAAAATCTGCCAAGCGCCAACTTGAAAAAATATGTCTGGATATGCCTTTTTATTTCCAACCTCAAGGGTAACAACTTCTGAACACTATATGTAAATGGAAATAAGACAGCTAAAAATGTAAATGAACATGCAAATGAATCAAGGAAAAGTCTGAGTCTGACTTTTAAAATCACCAGAACAGAAACTTTTTCAATTCTTGATTATTTTGGCTGATGAACCATTATGCATCAACTGCAATAAAGATGTATATGTACAACATCCCAGCAACATTAAAATGGACAAACAAGTTCTTCAGTTAAAACGTTCATGCCTTGCAAAGGCATTGTTCATTTTAGCAAAACAAAACAAAGAGCACCTCAGTTTGCTGAAACACTGAACATACCAAGATCACTCGGATCTCACATCTGAAACCTCTGATGTCTGAGTGTGTGTGCATGCGTTAGGTGGTACTAGATGCTTTTAGTCTGTCTGGGATGATGATAATGAAGCCTGGATTATTCTAGCAGTTTATGAGCCACTTTAGGCTGTTTCTTAATGTGCTCCACTCCAGTGCTGCTTCTGAGTAAAGTAGCCTATTAAAGCTGATCATGAAGGCATGTCTGCCATCAAAACCCCCTCTTTTTGTGGCATTTGCCCGTGAGGTATTTTTTATTCATCATTAAAATGACAATGATTCACCGTATGCATATGCAAACAGACAAAAAACTAGAAAACTAATGTAACAGGAGGATTTAAAACCTGTACACCTCACACAGACCAAAACTGCCCTGTACTTGAAACACCCCCCTTTGCCCCTTTTTCTTTACCCGGCCCAGATTCACTGTGAGACTAAACAGAACTCTGGTGTATTTAGGAATAAGCCTCCTTCTGGAGATTAATTCTAACTTGGAATAATGAGAAAGCAGATGTCTTGGCACAGGCAGAGGACTTACAACAACCAAAAGAGACACAGTGATAAACACTTTACTCCAAAATCTAACAAAGAATGAACGTCTCCACATGTCACTAGTAACAGCAAGAGGCAAGAGGATGCTCAGACACTAGAGCCTTTAAGAGCACACGGTCCTAGACTGGTCTTCTCAAGATCAAAAGCTGGATTAAAAGTGGATTTAGATACCAAACTAGTATGATAAAAGACACTTGCTATGTCTGGTGCTAAGGCACAGTCAGAGCATGAAAAAAGACACCATTTTCATTTCATTACTCATAAGTTCACCAGCTGAAGAAATAATTAAAGTCCCAAGTATTCATCACACACTGGTGAAATTACATCTCCGCATTTGACCCATCCCCATGGTGGGGAGCGGTGAGCTGCAGCTGTGGCCGCGCTCGGGAACTATTTGGTGGTTTAACCCCCCAATCCAACCCCTTAATGCTGAGTGTCAAGCAAGGAGGCATTGGGTCCCATTTTTTCAAAGTCTTTGGTATGACCCGACCGGGAATCGAACCCTGATCTCCCAGTCCCGGGGTGGACACTCTACCACTAGGCCACCGGAGCTGGTGATAGAGCCATTTCCACTATCTTAACTTCTGGGTAATTTTACTGGACCTTCGCAGCATGCATATGTCTCCATTTCACTGGGCCGGCCCAACAGGACCTTTTTCTGGGTCAGTTCAGTAATGACACATTTACACCTGGGTCAGCTCGGTCTAGCCCTGGTAGGGTAATTGTGTTCTGGTTTATGTATGCGTTGTCCACGCTGACCCAACCGTTTTTTTCTGACCTGCTTCCTGGAGGTCAGCCTGGTGCTGAGCCAACCCAACACACCCACTACGGATTGACTGATCAGCTGAAGTTCACGCCTCCTACTAGTGGGAGCCTCCAAGTGGCAGGTAGAATCAGCCAACAGCGGCTTCCCGGATGCATGATTCATTATCAGTCTGTGTGCAGTGGGGTAAACGTCTTCTCTGACTGCAGCTCGGACCTGCTGCTCCAGCCGCGGGAGTGCGAGGACCGGCCGCCTGCTGTGAGAGGAGCCCACAGCAGCATCTCTGCTCATATAGGAAGCTGTGTGCTTCATGTCAGAGTCTCCAAAAGCAACACTGCTCATGGCCACTTTTGTTTACAAACTAGTGGCGATTAAGAAAGACACGCCGGACTTCTCTGCCCACATGCTTGGAGACATCCACGTTCCTGAGAATGCGGAGTAAACAAAACTTGCCCGCACGGGGACGGGCTGACCCAACCAAGACCAGACCGTGGTCACCCAGATGTAAATGAGGCTTAACCAACTGAGTACCTGAACTGGGGTATATACTCACAAATGGCCCAGTAGCATTGTTAGACAGAACTTGTGGTTAACTCATGCTGATGATTGGTTGTAACTTAGTATTATATCAGTAGAGCTAGCCAAACAACCGGCATTTGTAAAATTGGAAGAGATGCTGATGAAGCAGAATTGAAGAAAAAGAATAAAAGCAGCATTTACGCTGCTTTAAGATAGCCATTTCTAAACTCCCAAAGCTGAAATAATGTGGAGGACACCCCCAATGCCATAATTCACAGTGCTTTGTTGTCTCCTACAGAGCCAGAGATCGAAGGTTGCTTTTTCCATCACTCTGCTGTTTTCCCGGTCCCTCGAATTGATTATATCGCAGCATACTTTGACAGAATGAAACTTTTGACTTATTATTAATGTCCGAGGATGTCTTTTGGCACTGATCAGTGATGTCACTCACTACTGAAACAGTTGCAATATGCTGACGTCTTAGCAAAGTCCTGAAAGGGACGATCTTGTATGGAGACACAATGGCTGATAGGACTCAGCCATCATATTTTACCTGTCACCTTTCCCTCTACCAGAAAGTTCTGGAACTCCTAAAGTGGAAACGCGGGTAATGCTTGAAAACTGCCAAAGCCAACTCTTGGGACAACAAATAGAAAAATGATTTAGTCGTGATACAAAACGTTGGTTACCTGGAAAATGGCATGACGACCATTTGTCACATATGGTCCTCCAATTAAAACTTCATTTAACCATCAGTGAAGCACAGAAGGGTGAAATTTTTCATCATACTCATGGGGACACAATGAGGAAATCCCAAGGTGATGATCAATCTAACATGACCTTAGGCCTTGTCATAATATTGTCCCAGTATCAAACCAACACATGGGCCACTGCTCATGAGTAATAAAAATTCACACCATCTCAGTCCCTTAAATTACACACTTACAGACCCACTGCCTCTGGCAAAGCAGTGCTACATTAATACCACATTACAACTGTATTTTGGCGACATTATGAATAAGCAGCGATTCACAGCAGCTGCATTTATTACGCAAACGTGATTAAAGTGGCGGACCCCTTGGGCGTCCAGGGGCCTAATGATTCCACTCTGGCTTTTGTTATTCATGTTGGCTGAGGGCATGCCACTGAGCTGCAGCCCTTAGTGTCTGCTTGCACCAAATGAGGCCTCATTAACAAGAGGCCATTCACAAACTTTGCGTTCAGACTCGGCGCCCAGCCGTGGTAAATGAAAGAGACGGAGCCCCCCTGGATGCCTGGGTCTACCCCTGCTGCAGATGGGTCTACCCGCTCTGGTGCACGATGATGCTGATGTCCACTTGTTTGGGCGTGACAAGCTGACATGTGTTACCGGGCATTCATCGCTGCCTGTTAAATTGCCCTCTTCGAGGCTCTATTCAGCTCAATCAGTGCACTCACCCTCCAGAGACCCAGAATACAATTATTTACAAAATGCTCCGATGCAGCAAAGCAGATGAATACAGTCCTGCCTGGTTAAGACAAAAAATAAAAGACATCACGCATCATTTGTAAAGTTAATACTCACTTTAAAACCAAACTATGTAAAAATTTGCTTAACTTTAACCTCTGATTTTCTGATCCACTCTTATAAAAGTCTTCAATAAATTATTAATCTTCTGCCTTCAAACAGCCTCGTTGTTTACAGACTAATCACATCATTAAGCCACAAGGACGCACACCTGCATTAAAATAATAATCATCAGTTTACATAAAAAGCAGCTCCACCAACACAAGACAGCAACACATTTGCTCTAAGTTCATAATTTTAGATTAAATAAAAACTGAAGAAAGCATCTGATTAAAGCATCACCACCTCACGTTGAACACCTCATCAGTTTACATGGATCCTGTCCTGAATGTGGCTTATTTAATGTCAGAGGTCATCATCATTAATTATTCTTTGGTGTGAAAGTTGGTCCCAATTAGAATGAGTTATGGACAAAATGAGCATTAGATGCTCCATAATAGTTCTTCTAGGCAGTTATTCAATTTCAAGTTAACAAAAGTGGGACAGAGTTGAAACCAGCAGCATTAAATTGAGTTTTTACCAATTTCTAGTTTTGAAATGTTTGTTTTAATATAGAAAAAATATTTTAAATCATTAAAATTTACCATTTACACAACTGATCATTGATACACTGATCTGATCATGCGGTAGAATGAATTTCCTGCTAATATTTTGTTGCATAATATGCCTACAATAAACTCAACTACTGTACACCTATGGTATCTTTTAAATGGCCCAAAGGAAATCCAGAGTACATTTTCATCCAGTTCAAAGTTCCTGAGCTTGATGTACCCTTGTGCTGCTTCTCCCCATCACCGGTTCACCCTGATGCTGACCATGCACTAAATTATTCAGGTGAAATTAAGTCCACATTAAAAATGCATCGATTCATGAGAATAAGACACAGTAGAACAAACTGCAGAGCAAAACATGTGAAAAGGAGATCAATGCAGCAGAGTTGGATGGGGTTTTTAGGGGGGGGGGGTATTTACATTGCTAATTTGGATCAAGTGTCATCAGAAGGGAGGTGGCATGGTGTTTACCTTGAATGCTTTATTACTCTAATCAGTTTAAGCCACCAACCATATAAAATGTTTAATTCTCCTCTATTGTTTTACAAAAGATGCTCAAGAAAATATTTTTAAACAGTTTGTTAGCAGAGCATAGAAATACATGGATCTTTGATTATGATAGCACGAGTTACTTTAAACCCTCTATATGCTGCCTTATATAGGCAAGAATAAAAGCCTTCAGCAGTAATAAAAAAATCAAAACTGGTGCAGGTGTACACAGGTATGACATCATCAAAGCTCAAATTGGCTAGAAAACTCAAAGAATTTTTTTAATTTTATTTCCAGTTTTTGGACACAGAATGGTCACTAATGGTTGTGTCTGGATTAGATTCACAAAAATAACCTGCAGACAAACCACAGACCTGTATGTGACGTCATAAGATAGTTATTTCTGCAGAATATCAGCAGTAATTCTTTCTGTGACGTTCTAACACACCAATGGCCCAAAAAGTGCTGAATATGTTTTAAATATTTGAATGAACAAAATTCATGCAGGTATCTTGTGAAACTGTTGCTCCTTGAGTGTGATTACACTTAAAGAAGAATGAAGATGCATCATCACTAATGAAGAAAGTGAAGGTGCCAAAAACCTGCTGTTTAAACCATCGCTGAAGCTTGCTGACAGGATCTGATTCAGACTTTGCTGACTCTGAACCTTTAGGTCTCACATGGACCTATGGGGGGTGGTCAAATGAGGGGCTCAGCAGCTTATTAAGCCAGCTATAATGGCCTTGACCCTGACCCACAACCCCACAGAAGAGTCCCAAGGAAGAAAGGTCAGAGTCTGTATAATAAAACAGATGAACACACAACCATTTTTCTTTTTCTCCTTCTGGCAGACCTCCATCTTTGCATTTGCTACGAGGTGGAACTCCGGTAACTAACATTTCCACAAGTTTCTCTCCTTGAAAATGTGCTGGAGTTTGCATTTAAACTCAGTCAAGTTCGAAAGCACCACATTCTGTGACCTTAACCCAGAGCTAAAGGCAATTACGGTGGCTTTTAAAGGTTTGTGCTTTCATAAGGCACACTGGAGAACGGAGTGAGAGGTGTGACAAATGGATCTTGACCAGACCAAACTCAGACCTTGAGGTTATGAGGGATCCATTTAGGAGTATTTAACACCCTTTTATTCACACAATCATATATCTTAAATGAGAATACTTTAATATACTCTACTTTGCCTACATTACTGTCATTGGATGGTGTTCCATAAATTGGAAATTAGCAAATTAGTAACTGAAAACTGTTTTTCTTAAAGTTTTGGCATTTCATTTGTACCATCAGTTAAATTGTGTGGCATCTATCCTAAAAAGTACAATTTGACCAATATTACATTAAATCAATGTCGTCCTGATAAAGGTATTATTTAAAGGCACACTTGGCAGTTTTGGCTTGCTTTTAGCACCCCCTAGTGTTCCGTTAGAGAAAGCAAAAGTGCAACTTATCTCCTCGCTGTGCGTTTGTCTTTTTAACACCTTAATCTAACAGCTGAAATGTCTCCTCAGCTTTCCTTAGTGTCTACGGCAGTGATTCATCACTAAATCAAACAGATCAGCTGTGTTCATGATCTAAAACATGCAGGAAACATGCTGGAAGCAGACTGCAGCACCAGGTATGTCAGCTCAATTTCCCAACACACCAGACCGGTAACTCTGAAGTTGCAGGTGCAATATTCTGGCAACAGGGGGCGATAGGGGCTAGGTGGCCCTAAGGCCCTGTAGAAGGTAATTTTAGCACATACTGGCTCAAGAAAATGATTTAAAAATATGAAAAAGTTGCAAATGATCCCTTTAATACCTTAATCTAACTGCTGAAACGTCTTCTCAGCCTTCATTAGTGTGTACTAGGGATGGACGATATGGCCTAAAATCAATATCACAGTATATTGAGGCGTTCACCTCGATAACGATAAATGGACGATAACTACATGAATGCGCAAAAACAGACGTTGTCCACTAGATGGGGCTGTCATGTGTATTGCGTTGAGTCACGCTGTCATGTGACTCGAGGTGGTACAGCTTCTTAAAGGGACATGAACGTCGCCAACCTACACACACCTTTTCATTTTTTTACTACCAAATTTATTGACATTGGAAAAACAATAACGATAAGTCAGAAATTTTGATAACGATAAATTTTCGATCTATTGCCCAACCCTAGTGTGTACAGGAGCGGTTCATCACTAAATCAAAAAAATCAGCTGTGTTCATGATCTAAAACATGCAGGAAACATGCTGGAAGCAGACTGCAGCGCCAGACATGTCAGCTCCGCTTTACTAAGTCCAACAGGGACCGGTACTCTGAAGTTGCAAGTGTGATATTCTGGCCACAGAGGGCGGTGGGGGTCTGAGTGACATTTCATTAACCCTGTAAAGGGTCATTTTAGCACAGGAAAATTATTTTAAAAATATCAAAAAGTTGCATAGTATGGCTTTAATTCTGAGGTTCATAGCATTGGGGGAAAAAGTCTCATCATTAAAGCATCTTAGAAATAAACAAATCAGCATTAGATGAAAAATAAAATGATTTAAGTCAGATTAATTTTGTTTAGTAAACTTATCAAAGTTCTAGAACAGTGGTGTCCAATCATGATAATTGAGGGCTGCAATCCTGCATAATTTAGATGTGTCTGCTTTAACACACCTGATTTTAATCATGGGGTGATTACCAGGCTTCTGTAGAACTTGATGACCAGCTGAACAGGTGATTCAGCTATTTAATCCGGTGTGTTGGAGCAGAGAAACAACTAAAACATGGTGGTCCTTCACGGACCAGGATCCGACACAACTCACCTATAAGCAGTGTGATAAATAAGTAAATAAATCCCTTCTGCTTCAACAGATCTAAATAGTAAAAATCAGCCATAGCTGCTGTTTAAATCGATCATTAAGTAAGTGTGAGCAACTCGATAAAAGCTGGAGGTTTTGCAGATTAATTCTGATGAGTGTTAACATCAGACATCAGCAACAATCGTAGAAAAGCAAATGTTGGCTCTAATTAATCTGAAAAAGATTAAGGCCATTTCCAAACAATTTAGAGAACATTCTACAAGAAAGAAAGATACCTGACGAGTTGAAAACACTAGAGAAAGTTGCCAGCCTACGGTGGACTTGCCAACAAGCTCACAATGAAGTCAGACGATGCAATGCTCAGGAAAACTGCAAACCCAATAAACTACATTTCAGAATATAAGGTTTAACTTGGAGCAAACTCTGTTAATGCAGAACACTTGCTCATATACAATAAAACAAATAACTATCAATAAACATCATTTTAACTAGCGGACACAATGTTTTTTGGATTTTTAGACAGAAATACTTTGAAGTCATTTAGTCAACCGTAAACTCCATCGGAGTCAAAAAAGAAAACTCCAAAGTCATAAAGTTTAGAGAATGCACCCACAGATGAGGAACACGTAAGGCCAGGATGTTTGGATGCCATCAGTTCTGTGCCCTTCTTAACTTTTTGGCTTTTTTAAAACAAACAAATAGCATGCTGTAATACACCTTGAGCTATTTTTCATTGTTTATTTCCCACATTTCGTTTTAACCGCAGAAGAACATGATAATTTATTATCATTATAATACATAAAATCTTAGAAATGACAGAAAATGCAATTACTTTTTGCCACAAGAGTAAATTATTTTTATTGCCTCAATAAATAAAATGTGAGACAAATATGGCAGAGACAAAACAAATCCATCTTTCTGATCATCCTTTTCATGTTTTCTTTAATACCTTACTGTTTTCTTCCCATCTCACTTCACAACTTCAATCCATCACTTCAATTCTCCCATTCTTGCTCTGTAATCACCCCCACGGTTTCCTTCCCCCCCCCCCATCTGAACTGTTAGACAGTTGGAATGGAGGTTACAAGCAAAGCAATAAGGCCTGTTGTGAAATGGCCAAGGGATCAATGGGGTGGGGGGCTTTACAGAGGCAGAACACGTAGCCACAGCTGGTCAATTAGAGCAAGGACGGCACAAGTACACACACAAAGAGCTAGAGCTGTTGGCCTTCTAAGAACAGAGTTACTTTTCACCCCTCGTCAGCTCTTTTCTTTAGCTTTACATGAATCAGCATCGGGGAATCTTGGCAGACATTCACCATTTGTTGTGGGAAAAACTTCATGCTAGAACTGAGGTGTTGCTGCAAGACAGACCGTCTAAAGGATAAAACTTACTATCGGGTAAATGAGAGGTTATCTGCTGCATTGTGTCTCATTCCACAGATGCAATCCATAGGGGGCGCTAGGCGTCACCCTCCCTGATGTGAAGGGAGAAAACAAAATTCAAAAAGTAAAAAAAAAAACATCTATATATACTCATATTTAATATAAATGTGTCTGTTTTGATTGTGTGTGCCTACATGCCATCTGAATCATATACACATCATTTTCACCAGTCATCTCTCATTAAACAGTGAGTTTCCCTCACCAGACTTGCTAATATCACTCCTGGGGTGCTGGGAAAAGCACCACAGAACTGCAGGTAAACAGCCAATCATGTTTGATTGCTAGGGAGAACTGGAGAATGTTTGGCCAATCAGCATCACTAAATTTAAACTCTCTGGGGCACCGGTTGATGGTGCCCCTGCTACGGGAAACAGCTAGCTGGCATGCTAGAAGGTGCTGAATCTCCTTTCTCCTCTTTCTCACACTCCCTCATTCACACACTCACTGTTGATTTATATAGACAGACCAATATTTACTTCAATTTCTATGTTGTGTTAGTGCCACCTACTGGAGGAACCGAGTATTGCGCTTTGAGGTGTGCATAATTCGAGCAGATGATCAATTAAAGCATACAGGCTGTTTGAGACTGAAGACTCAAGCTGGAAAACAAACTAATGTCAAAATAAAATGTGAATATGTCTGAGAATGGAAATTATGGACTGCTTTTATGTTTGGCAGAAAGGCGTCCATGGTAATATTGGTATTATTATAGTCTAACTTAGCTATAAATTTGATATTATAATGGACTAAGAAAGGAAATCTTTTCACCCATAGCCCCACCAAGAATTTATTTTCACCAGCCGCCACTGGATGACTAATCAGGTTCTCCAACTACAGTGTATCCAAGAAGCACTGTTACATCTATAATAATCAAGAATTCTTGTTGACATGTCTGTTTTTAGGGGTTGAAGCGCAACAGTCCTAGACAAAAAGAATATAAATGATGCATATCTGTTATTCTTTATTGTTTAAAAGTGAAGACATGATTTCTTGTTTTTTACAGATGCTGCCATGTTGCATTTTTGAAGCATTTTCTTGCCTACTCATAGTGTTTTATAAAAACACTACTCATAGTGTTTTTATAAAACATCAACTAAGTAAATGCAGTCAAACATTAACAAATAGCACTTAGACATACAGCAAATGAAATGTGCAAGTCTACGTGAGTAGAGGGAAAAAAATTATCTGACAAGTAATTTTATTTTCATGTCTGGAAAATGTCCCAATTGTTTACATAAGAGGCAGGACTTAAAAGGTATACTGCAGCCAGCCACTAGGGGGATTTAGCTTTGGCTTCACTTTTGTGTTTTGTTCAAGTGTCTTGTCATTATATTGTGTTTTCAGACAAAACCACTCACCAAGCATTATGCTCCCTCTTGTGGTAAATAACTACACTCTGAAGATGCTCCCTTTAATATGGATGTCTAAAGAGGAAACTGGTTCAAAGCAAATGATATGCTGTAAAACATGTTGTCAAAACAACCGATTATTAGTCTTGCATCAAGTTCAAGCACAGTAATAACGATAATACAGAGGGGTATCTTGTTTCTGAATGGGAAATTTTCAAAAAGCTTTTTTTGCTCTAAATCACAACTTAAAGCATAAGAGGCTACTGCACAACATCACATCATTTGATTCATTTAAAGCAGCAGGACTCATAACTGAAAAAGATGTTAAATGGAAAACTCGGATGAGTCAGTCAAAACTTAATAAAAGTCCAATACGTAAAAAAATATTGTGACAATGAGTCGTGATTTTTTAATTTACTTAAGCTGTTGTCTTTAAATATAACTATAGACTTTGACTTCTTCATTGAGAGAAAATAAACAGGAAACAGTAACTAGATCTTTATTCACATTATTCATGGCACAAGCATGCAATTTGTTGCAGACGTGCAAGGAAAATTAATCAAACTTTTCATCAAATGATTATAAATTTATAATGTGAAAATTAAATTCCTGTTAGGCTTATCAGGCCACCAAATTAATAATCTGGAAGTATTTAACAGTTACATTGACCCATTATCCGACTTTCTAATCACAGATAGTCAAGAAAACTGTAGGAATTGGCTAATCTTTCTCTGAGCAAGCAAAATCTGAACGTTCTCCGAGTTACAAATGAATGAATGTGTCATATCATTCAGCTGCCATAACTCTGCAGAGCACCAAGAATTTTCTACTGTGGCAGATTTGGGGGTTAACCCATGGTACTCTACTACCCCCTAGTGGCCAACAACGTTATTGTATCCAGCCAGGGAAAAGGCTAAAGGTGAATCTGAGTTTTAGATGTTCTGTGATCTGTTCATAGAAAGTGATTTTAAAAGAATCACACATTAGCAGAGGATTGCTGAGTGTGCCTATTGTTAACGTTTACAAACACATTGGTTTTCAAAAGATTTCTAGTTGTAGATCTCAAACAACTTCAGATGACTAACTACCACACAAAAACAAGCACCTTATCCAAAACATTTTCTCAGCTAGCAGCATCACAAAGACAGTCATTGATTTTCTACTAAGATGAGGTCAGGTAACACATCCAGGAGGCAAGTGCACATCCCTCCACTTTCAGCTCTTTCTGGGAGATCTCAAGGTGTTCCCAAGCAAAAGTGGATATATAATTCCTCTAGGGTGCACCCTAGGGTCTCCTGGGAATATGCCTGGAAAATTTGCAAAGAATTGTGATCAGAAGGAGCAATGGCTCTACTCTGAGCTCCCTCCAGATGAGGGATCTACTCATCATATCTCTAAGGCTGAGCCCAGACATGCTACGGAGGAAGCCACTTGTATCTGAGATCCTGTTCTTTGTTTCATGATCCAAAGTTTGTGCCCATACTTAAGGGCTGGAACACAGGTAGACCAGTAAATCAAGAGCTTGCCTTTCATCTCACCTTCTCCCACACCACTATGGATCAGAGCAACACCCATATGTCTGAATACAAGAGTCATATTCACACCAAATCAAATTTGCTGGGATTTGTAGAAGCAGCAACACAATTATCTACTTGAACAAAGAAGTCTAAATACCAACTAATGATGCTGCCACCATGTAAAGCTGCCTACTCTACCAGGTATAGACCCCACGATACAGTGAGCATCATTTCACAGCCACACCACATTCTACTTCTTCCTGTTGTCTTGACCTGGCTCCAAGGCTTGTGACGGTTCCACAATTACCTTCAATTATCCTCACTTCCAGCTCACCAATCGCATCCATTATTGATTCCAGACCCCCAGGCTGCAAGGCTTATCTGTAGCCATCCACTACCCAAGGAGGAGAAAGCGGAATAGAATGGAATAATAAGACCCTGGCTGGTTTTCAGTCTCCAGGTTTTACATGCCTTAACATCACCATTCACCATGCACTGTCCCTGAAAAACTGTTAAATGTATAAATAAAATAAGAGTACGCCCTAAAATATTATGAATCTGCTTATCAGACATAATAATACATTTCAGGTTCAGAAAAACAGCTAAAATACAAGAATGAGAATTTATACAAAAGCTGGATTTTTGCACCAAATACCCGTGATTTGTGTATCCCGTCAAACAGCCATGCAAACAAGAAAATATCCTCTTTCCTAACTGGTTTGTCCATCATATAGGCAGACATTGACAACACAGCATCCTGTCCATTCATGTAGAAAGCAATGACAGACTGACAGAGGGATGGCAAAGTGACTGAAAGGTCAGTTACAAGGTACGGACACTGTAGAATGTGTAATCACACTGTGTGGCACTCTCCTGCCACATTTTTTAATATGATACTAGCTGACATTTACCAAGACACATACATAAGCTGCTGTCATCACACGCTAAAGTAAAACATCCATCATCTTGAATGCATGCCAGGGTACCTGAGGAGAGCTGCATCAGTGTGCCCCAAATGCCACCTCCTGTTACAACACACATGGAGGTCTAAATTCTAGGATATACAAAGTAACACTGCCCTCTTGAGGCCTTATAGGGAAGTGGAATATACAGAAATGCATTCATTTTTAAACATAAAGTGCAAAGACTCACCTTTAGTTGCAGTTCAGTTCTCCACAGGGCTTTTTAGGATCACCAGATTTTCCACATCACACATCTCTTATTCCTGTTTGAGATTACAGTAAAGTCCGTTTTAAAATATAAGCAGAATTCAGGTCATTTGTTATTTAGAGGCACGTTAATTGGTGTTGATATACCTTGATGAACGTATTAAAATTGGCTAATTTGTTCTGATAAATTTGCAGCATGCTGCTTGGGACAAGGAGTTTTGGCTGGTTCCAGTGGAACAAAAATAAAGTCCAGCTTCTTCAGCATCAACACTGTTGACAAAAATAGCCAGTTAGCTAAAAAAATATAAATAAAAACGCCTTATAAACATATAAATGCGTCAGCTTATTCATACAGAAATATAGAAGTCGCCTGGCTGACACAGGTGTTGCTAATTAGAGCACCGTGGAAATAAACTTATTTCTTCTTTTTTCATTTATTTTTCACAAAATAAAGTGAATTTTTAAAATACATGTGTTTTTTAAGACTTGTTCGAACAAAATACTTACGGAAAACAGCAGAATATAGTGTTGAAGAGCTGAAAACTTGGACAAGGTTGAATCCTGAGTACAGCTAAAGTAGGCGTGGTTTGCTAGGCTCAATGTGACGTTTACTGACTGTGGGAAATTTGAATGACACATAACTGCACAATGTAAGTATGTCTAAATTAAAATAAAATACATAGAAACTACGATTGATTAGTAAAAAAATTTTAAAGTGTGTAAACAAAGGACATGAGCGCATAACTTGTTGATTTAACTAAAGATGTACGCATCGTTAGTGATCAAATTAAGCTTGTTTTCACTTCTCTAATGTTCGATTTCTACTTTAAATTGTTTGTTGCTAATTTTTCATATGAGCATTTTCCCATTTGTTCATCGTTTTTCGTGCTTATCATTTTACACTGGGTGTAAAGTTTTTTTATTTGGCAGATAATGTGTTGTGGATCGGCTTAAAGAGCCATAAAAATAATAGCACATAACGTTTGGTGCGCTTGGTGGTGTGATATTTTTATTCAGTAAGTAATGTTGTTTCCATTTGCTCCTGTAGCTTTGTGTACACTTTGGTAACTGCTGGATTTAGAGACACGGGGGGCGTCCTTGAAGGCATCACCGAATCACTGTTGTGTTCGCTCAGCTCGCTGTTCTTCTAGTGCTGGCTCCCCTCTGTCCTCAGCCCGGATCCATCCCTGCTGTACAGCGCAGGCCCGAAGTAGCGCAGCCGCTCTGAGGTTAGTGCCCTACCGCGCAATCTCCATCTATTTCAGCCCCGGCGCAGCCGCATCATCGAACCCGGCAGCGTTGGGGGGAAGGATGCGGATTGTTTAGATGTTGGGTTGAGCGTGGTTTTTCACACAGGAATCATATTTTGTGGGGAATCGTGTTGTTGGCGCGTACTGACAAAAAGCTCTCAGACAGTGCAATGAGATGCAGGCCGCTGGGCCTGTCGTTTCATTTTGTTTCGTTTCATATTACGCGGGTTTTATGCTAGCTGTCGTGTTTATGGTTAATCTTAAGCTGTGCGCAGAACTCGTTCTTTACTGTCCACAGCTGGAAAAACAGAGTGCTGTTTTCTGTTAGAGCGCATGTCCATTTAGATCGCCGGTTGTACTAAATGTTAGCTAGGAAGCTAATTAGCCGAATGTAGGACATTGTTAGCATAGCTGTGTTAGGGATTCGGTAACCGGCTACCATGCCTGGTACAGTCGAGAATGTATCCTACGATGCTATGGCTAATGATTTTCTTCTTACTTGATTCTGTATTGAAGTACACAATGTTGTAGATAATTAATTGTTAATATTTGTGTCTCGTTGCATTTCCATTGATCCCCAAACTGTACAGTAATGGAGATGCAGGGCACTCAAACCTGTCTGCAGTTATTGGGGAAAATCAGCTGATCTCCTTGATTTTCTTTTCTCTTTTAATAAAAAAAGACACTAAACTGTTTATGACTGATCATCTCATATCTTGTTAAGTTAGCTCCATTTAATCATCACTCATGTTATGATGCAGTCATCAATCTTTAAGTGAAAGATAATAAAGTGTTTAAATGTATATTTATGGGTTTGAGATGGTTCATTTAACTTCATGAGTGTTTTTAATACTGTAATACCTATTTCACACTTACACACCCAGTTAACCAGGTGACATGCTTGCAGTGTCCCAGTGTCCATCACTGTTAGGACTCTTGTGTAATTCAGATGTAATATAGCACATTATGAACCCACATTACAAGATTTAAAGGAGTAAGATGAAAAGACCCATGAATGCAAACTGGTAAATAAAATGCAAAATAAATCAAAATATTTTTGTAGAAAGCAGGTCAAATGAATAAGCTTTGAAAGGGATGAAGAATAACAAATCATTACAGGAATTTTGATGTTTTCAGATGTATGCTCTGGTGCATGCTTTAATATTAGCCACATCAGTGCACATGTGCATTGGAGTCCATGAGGAACTCAGATTTTACAGGAAAAGCTGCGACTGAACAGGTTAGGTTGGTAACTGACTACCTGAAGCGTTATTATGTTAAAGAGTCAGATTTGGAGTTGCTGATCTACCTCAAAAATAAAAGTGTTAACAGACTTAAACTTTTCAACAAGCTTCAAAAGTAACTGCAGCATCCACAGCCTACTATTACACAATTTCCATCAGTAATGAAGTGAATCATAAATATGGTTAATTAACATATAATCTGTAAAAATAACGACAGCTGTATTGTGAATATCTGTAGGCCTATTTATGTGCACCAGTTTGCATACGAATGAGTTGCACTAAAGTGTTTTCAGTGATATTTTAGGTTATAGATGATAATATTGTAACACAAGCCACATCCTTTTACAGCTCATGTTTCTTTTCCACAGTAATTGCAGCTCAATTTTTAGATTAGACACCTGATAATGGACGTGAACCAGACCGAACACATGACCACCATCGAGGCCAGCGCTGTCAGTCAACAGGTTTAGCCTGCACACTCGGGCAACTTTATTTAAACGATGAACATTAAAACCAAATGCAATCACTTCAATATTCAGAGCAGAAGAGAAACCCTTGTTAAAATGCTCTGTGCTGATGTTTCTTTGTGAAAAGGTGCATGTAACCACCTACACAGAAGCGGCGATGCTGAGCGCTGAAGAGGACTCAACGTCCTCACCAGATGATGACCCTTATGATGACACGGACATCCTCAACTCAGCGGGAACTGATGAGGTCACCGCTCACCTTGCTGCTGCAGGTGAGTCAAAATTCTTTTAATAGTTTGATGATTCCTTTGGACTCAACATTTAAACATGTTTTCTGTCATACAGTTTAGGAATCAAAAATTTGTCCAAAGCCTAATATTTACTGAGATTCTATGGATCAATCATCTCCTTGTGTCCTGTATTAGTCAAACTCTAGAAAATTATTCAAAATTAATCAAAATGATTTATTATTATTAGTGTGTGTGTGTGTGTGTGTGTGTGTGTGTGTGTGTGTGTGTGTGTGTGTGTGTGTGTGTGTGTGTGTGTGTGTGTGAATGGATGAATAATTTACTGTGGTGTAAAGTGCTTTGGAGTTCTCTGACTCAGAAAGCCGCAATACAAATGCAGGTCATATTTTATTTACTTTGATGTAATGCTACAATTTGACCAGCAGGTGGTGCTAATGTTCTTTATATTGAAGCTGTGCAGACAGTTTCTGAGTTTCTTCTGACACACTTTTCAAATAAATACTTTTTTTTAAGAAAGCTGGTCTGGAAAAAATAAATAAAAAATAAGAAGCATAGTTATTACCATATTCAGCTTACCATGCAAAGAAGTCAGGGGAATAAAACACTAAATTACTGTTGTAAGAGTTTGTAATTTCTGATTAGTTCCTTTTACAAACAGTAAAACTTGCTCCCCTTCTTTCTTTTCAATCAGGACCAGTCGGTATGGCAGCTGCTGCCGCCGTGGCAACCGGTAAAAAAAGAAAAAGACCTCACATCTTTGAATCCAATCCATCAATCCGCAAGAGGCAGCAGACCCGTCTGCTCAGGTGAGTTTTCCTGAGAAGTCTCCATCTTTTTTTTTAACAGTCTAACATGAATGAAAATAGCTTTAACTACCCGAGCAAGATCTCTTATGTGCAGCTTTACATCTGTTGAAGGAGGTGAAAGCTGGTTGTTTGTTTGCAGGAAACTGCGGGCCACGCTGGACGAGTACACCACCAGAGTGGGCCAACAGGCCATAGTGTTGTGTGTCTCTCCCTCCAAACCGAACCCCGTGTTTAAGGTGTTTGGTGCTGCTCCTCTGGAGAACGTGGTGAGTGTTTGTAGCGTTGCAGCGTGACATTCCTCTATTTGCTGGAATAACCGTGATTAAAAACAACATACCGTTACCATAAGTGTTCTAATCCTGTCAAAATCCAACGACCTGAAGACTGAAGTGTCTGAGCTGATTCTGTCCTGGTGACTAGGTGAGGAAGTATAAGGGCATGCTGTTAGAGGACCTGGAGAACGCCCTGGCTGAGCACGCTCCTGCTGGTGGAGAGCTGGCCTCAGAGCTGCCCCCCCTCACCATTGATGGCATCCCCGTCTCCGTGGACAAGATGACCCAGGTGAGACGTTACAATTTAAGGGACATAACCAGACAGTGAATGACCACTCACATCAGCTGTTTTTCTGTATAAAAATTCAAAATGCTGATGCTCCCAGTAGGGGGCACTAGCTCCCAATAAACCTAGAAAAAACAGAATCACGTTTAATTTGCAGGATTAAGAAAAGAGCCGAGCCAGTGACATTAATCAAGGTCAAATGCTTGTTTTATAATTCATCACTACCGCCTAATGTTTTTTTCCTTTTTGTCAGTAATCATTTTGTTTGGTAAGCATGTCATTAATAATTCGAGTAGCTCAGGCACATTCCTGATCCGTAGGGGGTGTCAGCACTTGAACATAAGTTAAACCTCCCCTTTCTGAGAGAGGAAGTGCAGAGTTGGCTGCTCTTCCACTGCAGCATTGGCACCACTGGCTGCCCGAGCCCTCGGCTCACCCCAGGGAAGCCGGCTTGTTTACTCTACCGTCCCCGTGCTGCTGACGCACTCTGTGGATCATCATCAGAGTAGCCGGCATGATAGTGGCCCTCGGAGACGGCCCACAGCTCAGGGAACATGGCAGCCAATCCCGAAGCCAGAGCGATCCCGGGAGGCTGAGTGTTAGCCGCTGCTTGTTTTTCTGGAGGTTGTAGGATGAGATTAATGTGAGTCATTTGTTGCCTCATTTGCCATGAGTAAAACCAGGTAGAACTGTTCATTAAAAAAACGGAAAAGATTGACAAACAGGACTTCTTAATCTGTAATGGATTTTGGATTTTACACACGCAGCCAGAGTCCCCTTCCCTGAAGGTAACACGGAGCATCTGTAGCAGGTGATCCCAGGTCTAGCCTGAGCCCATAATTACCGCCTAGCCTTGTTAAGTTCAGAGACCCGGCGACATAGCTGCTTTCCCAAACTCTGATTGGACCACTGCTTTGAGGATTAAGATTGGGGGTTGGGGTAGTCGGCATGGAGGCAACATGCCACTTAACTAACTAGCCACTTTAATTAGGCCATCTGGCATTGCACGCAAACATCCGCATCACCCACAGGTGGAAATGCAAGAATCCCTTTGCTACTAAGTCCTTGTCCTTGTCTAATCCAAGCTGCCATCCCACTGTTTGCTAAAGTGGAGCTATAATACGTCAGATGCAGTTTTCGTTTTGTGATTAAGCGCTGAGCCTCCATTTTCTAGCGAGATCCATTTTGTCGTTTCATGCACTCAGACACTGTGTGCATGTAGCTTGTGACTGAGTTAGGAAAAGGGGGTCTAACAGGCAAGAGGAAGGGATTTATTTCTCCCAGAACCAAATTTAGCCCGTGATGTCAAGGTAGGCAGACTCTGCAGAGACTCATTGTGCAATATAATCCCCCGGTGATGCATGCATATTACCAGGACACTGAGGACATTGGCACTAAACCCCACTGCAGTATGTTGATGGTTGTGCATCTGAAAGTGCTGATGCCAGGTTTTTGAAATATGGAGATGATTAGAAGATCTTTCCTGATACGACTCATTTTCATCCTTGGATTTTTCCAGATGGTTTCTCAGTTTAATCACAAAACGAACGCATCCCATGGGGAACGTATTGGAGTCTTTGCTGGGACAGGCTGACTGGCAGATTCACGCGTGAGGTTCTCATGGTGTCAGTTTGGCTCATCAGGCTGGAGCCACAGCCATAGATCGGCCTTCGAATAAACATGGTCTCCTCTTTTGGAAACACTGTTTCTATTTGTGGGCCTTGACCACCTCAGCAGGTGCACGATCAATACCTGTCTCCTTCTGCAGACCCAAGAGCGTGTGTGCTCACGTGTGTCAGCTTAATGTCTTTGTCAGTGCAAGGGTTCATTTGTCCTGTTAGCAAAATATCTCATAATTCACAATAACTACAACAATTCAACTTTTATAACTCATTCGATTTTGCAGGTCTTGAGCTAATAGTTAGATGCAGTAGCTAGGACAGACTCACAACACGTACTAGCTAGATGTTGCGCAAGATTATCTTCGAGATTTGATCAAAACAGCTACAACACCTTAATTTCTCCGCATAAGATTATCGTAAAGTAAAACTCTAGCATGAAAGGTGGCAGGAGATATCTTCGAAGAGCACTCGGCCGTTAATTACATGTCTGAATCTGTGTTTTCTTTCAGGCTCAGCTGCGAGCGTTCATCCCAGAGATGCTGAAGTACTCCACAGGCAGAGGGAAGCCTGGCTGGGGTAAGGAGAGCTGCAAGCCGGTGTGGTGGCCCGATGACATCCCCTGGGCCAACGTCCGCAGTGATGTCCGCACAGAGGAGCAGAAACAGAGAGTAAGAGACCCGCTAACAAAATATCCTGCAAAGACAGGCTTCTGTTGAGTTCTGTTCTGAAACTTTATCACTATTTATACTCTATGAGCACGCGTTAACGTATTTGTGCATCCTCAGGTATCTTGGACGCAGGCGCTGCGGACAATAGTGAAGAACTGCTACAAGCAGCACGGACGAGAAGATTTGTTATATGCTTTTGAGGACCAGCAAGTAACCACAGCAACCACCACCCAGCATCACCTGACTGCTGCATCGAGCATAGCTCACCTCGTGCCCTCTCAGACCGTCGTACAGACCGTGAGCAACCCTGATGGAACGGTCTCGCTCATCCAGGTGTGGCGCAGTTCTCACACTAGTTGAGTTAAGTTGCAAAAGGTTTAAAAAGTGTAACTACTCAGCTTTTACGCTTCTCTCAGGTTGGGACGGGACACACGGTCGCCACGCTGGCAGACGCCTCTGAGCTGCCGGGTGTGACAGTAGCACAGGTTAACTACTCTACTGTGACTGATGGGGAGGTAACAGCAACGTGCTTTCAAATATACAAGAATCACATTTACAGTGATGCAAAAAAAAAAAAACACATGTCAATATTCCTGTCTGAAGGTGTGTGTGTTTGGTTTGTTCAGGTGGAGCAGAGTTGGGCCACTCTCCAAGGCGGAGAGATGACGATCCAAACGACCCAAGCATCAGAGGCCACACAGGCCGTAGCGTCCCTGGCTGAAGCTGCAGTCGCTGCTAGTCAGGAGATGCAGCCTGGCGCCACCGTTACCATGGCGCTCAACAGGTGATGCTAGACACAAATGTTTAATCTTGTCTTGTTTATTTTAAAGCTCCTTTCTAACCGTTAATTGAAAGGAAACCTTCAGTTATCGACTCCTTGCTTTTTGTAATTTCTTTGTTTTTCGTCCGGCTGAACCCGGCAGCTAGATTCATCAGGTGTCTGCTCGTTTTTAGCTGCAGTGCTGTCATGGTGATCATTTCAGATGTGCATGGGTATGTCCCACCGGGGCTTGTTACCTGCACCCTCCAGAGCCTTGCCACCCCCCACCACCACTCCCCCCTGCTGCTGTTTACTTCTGCTCAGCTGCTCTTCTCCACGGCTTCTGGAACATTTTGTATGTTTTCCAGCTCCAGAGGGGACCGGCGCTTCCCTCTCTCTGTACTGTTTGTGCTGTGTCCGTGTAACAAATGTATCTGCAAAGCCGAGCTTTATCACTTCTCCTGCCACCCCTACACCCTTTGTGCCCATCTGTACTTCTGTCTCAGAGACGATTATCAAACAGGCTGCGAACGTGTTCATAACCAAGCTGCAGTGATAATAAGCCTGTGATAATTCCACAGGGTGGATCTGGTTAATAAAAGTGCTTTGTTAGACCCGTAGCACCTGGCCTTTGGGGAGATGTGACAGATTCTCTGTAAGTCCAGACAAGAAAAGCTTCTTACAGCTCATATACTCCTGCCTCCTCACCTCACATCTCTAATAACCTTTAGGAGCAGACTGTGTGAAAGAGCTTTTAGGCTTTGTGCCAGAAGTTTCTATCTGGAGACTTAAAATCTCCATTAATCTTCTTGAGTTATGATTTATATTAAAAAGTGTGTTCCTATATCTTGTGTGTTACAGTGAGGCGGCGGCCCACGCCGTAGCGACGTTGGCAGAGGCCACTCTTCAAGGAGGGGGGCAGATTGTCCTGGCAGAGACGGCGGCTGCTGTTGGGGCTCTAGCAGGGGTCCAAGATGCCACAGGTACCGATTCATCCCACACAAACGTTCTCATCCACTCCGAAAACACTCAGGGCACAAACGTGCACAAGGTTACAATCCTGAAACGGGGAATTTCATCATTTCCACTTATCAGCTTGTTTTCTATCACATCTTTACTAATTGTTCCACCAATCAGTGGTGTTTCCATTTAGTCAAGTGTAAGCTTCCCACCAGCGAGGCCTCTCAGCCCCCTCCTCCCCCCGTTCTAATCTACTCTGTGCTGATTTGACAGATGGTGGGTTTTTGTCCTCATAGCCTTCCTCCTTTAATGATATATTATTAAAGGTCGACCCTCAGCATTAATATGTTCAGTGAGAATCTTCACATTCAAACGATGGTAAAGAAGGATGTCGATGGTATATTCGCAGCGGTAGCTTCATTTATCAATAATCAGAGTTTCCCCCCCTGAGCTATTGACCTCAGCTAATCGTGAGCTGTAGAGAACCGTTTGAAGTGCACTGGCCCAGACACACAGAGGATTGGCTTGTGTCGTGACCCTTCACTGACAAAAACACACACACACACACACGGCTCTTAAAGTCAGAGTGGCAGTGTTAGCTTGAGTGGTCTGTTGAGTCACTTGAGGTGGTTACAGTGCTGGTTGTGTCTAAACATCAGCAGGTCAGGCCAAGGTCACACTCCCCGAGCCCTCATCGCCTCCAGTCCTGTTACAAACATCAGCACAAGTTAACTCTCACAGGTTTTAATGGTTACGTTGGTAACTACGCTTTTTAAAAGTGTTTGTTTAGCTTTTGATTGTTCAGCAAACTCAAGATAGTCAGAGTTCTGGAGGCGATAACGCCTACAGAGACCAAATCTGTAGTAAATTCTACTAAAAGTGTTGAGTGAAGGATTTTTGGTCCACACAGATTTGAACTCGTCATCTGCATTTTGCTAAGTTACAGCTAATCCAGAGCTGACTAACTTTTTACACCTAAAACAAGGACTCATGGTTTGCTTGTGGGATGCTGTAACTATTAGAACACAGACTAGATAGAACAGCTAAAATATGACTTTATATAACTTTCACAGTAAGACTCCCAGGGGAATGCATGTTTATATTTAAAAGACTCCCATACCATTTGATGGTCAGTCAGAAACACACAGTTACCTCTCCTCTAGTACAAACACAACCGACTTAATGCTGGTGGCATCATGTTTACGTCCTGCAGACTAAAATCCGCCAGCTGCATATTTGTTCATTTGTTATACAGCAGTTGCTGAACTTCATGTTAAAGTTTTCCAGCAGCAGTGAAGAATGAACTGTCTACTCCTAATAAAAGCAAATGAATTATTAATGTATATAATAATAGTACTCGTTTACGGGGGAGAGAAAGATGGAGCATGAGATCGATAGGCGGATTGGTGCTGCGTCTGCAGTGATGCGGGCGTTGTACCGGTCTGTTGTGGTGAAGAGAGAGCTGAGCCGGAAGGCAAAGCTCACGATTTACCGGTCGATCTACGTTCCTACCCTCACCTATGGTCACGAGCTTTGGGTAGTGACCGAAAGAATGAGATCGCGGAAACAAGCGGCCAAAATGAGTTTTCTCCACAGGATGGCTGGGCTCTCCCTTAGAGATAGGGTGAGAAGCTCGGTCATCTGGGAGGGGCTCGGAGTAGATCTGCTGCTCCTCCACATCGAGAGGAGCCAGTTGAGGTGGCTCGGGCATCTGGTTAGGATGCCTCCTGGACGCCTCCCTGGTGAGGTTTTCCGGGCACGTCCAACCAAGAGGAGACCTAAAGGAAGACTCAGGACACGCTGGAGGGATTATGTCTCTCGGCTGGCCAGGGAACGCCTTGGGATTCCCCCGGAGGAGCTGGCCCAAGTGGCTGGGGAGAGGGAAGTCTGGGCCTCTCTGCTTAGGCTGGTGCCCCCGCGACTCCATTCTACATAAGTGGAAGAGGATGTATGGATGGATGGATGGATGGATGGGTGGGTGGGTGGGTGGGTGGATGGATGGATGGATGATAGTATAGACAGCTGATAAAAACCAGTAAAGTTACTGGTTCAACTGTTGTGCACTAATTTCACTTTGATAATACCACAATAACATTGCATTACTGCTAAATTTTCCTATTGTTCCATCCCCAACTTGGACAATGAATGGAGATCTGATTTTATCCTAATAGGAGTGATGAAACACATTTCCAGCGTCGAAGCTCACAGTACCAGGAGTGACACACACCTGCCTCTTATCCTGACATTCCTGTCTGCCTGCGACTCGGTGACAGCTTGCAGGGTGGGGCAAAGGCCCACGTGACTGCAGCAATAATCCCTACAATCAGAGCCACACACAAGCACAGCTGGGAATGGGGGAAGCGACCTGAGCGTGTCCAATCAGAAAATCTCTTCCTGTCACACAGCTCCCGTAAATCTGGCCTCCTAAGATCCATGCCTCTCAGAACCTGCGTTGGCCCTGCAGCTCGTTGTTACCGGGTTAAAACGCTTAGCCGATGAGGCTCATGGGTTTCTCTTTTTTCCTCAGGTCTGGTCCAGATCCCAGTCAGCATGTACCAGACTGTAGTGACCAGCCTCGCCCAGGGCAACCGTCCTGTTCAGGTTGCCATGGCACCTGTCGCAACACGCATAGAAAACACTGTCACGCTGGATGGCCAGGCTGTGGAGGTCGTGACCTTGGAGCAGTGACACTATGAACCTTGGAAGGAGTAGAAAGCACTGAACGGCCCACCGTGGAAATGAGTTTCTCTCCTTTTTGTGGAAACAACACATGATGTAAAATGTTGCAAATATTTTAAAATGTCTACATCTGCAGGGGGACAAAAGATGATCAATGCATCGTGTTTACTATGTAAAGATAATGCTTTTGTTGGTGTATTGTTTTTGTCTCATTTATTTCCATATTTTAAGCTCTATGATGTCGAGTGTTTAGTATTTATTTCCTTACTAGTAACCCTTAAAGATGAACCAAAAACCAAGGGAGGAAAGCCACCACTGCGTCGACTCAAAGAACTGCCCATGTTTTTTGGTTTTTGGTACAATCTGTGTGCTTTTAAGTGTGCATTTAAAATCTGGTGCCATATTCAGCCCCTTTTTACTCATATTCCCTAAATCTATTCTAAAAGTATTTTCCAAATCACCTGACTGACATCGACAGAAGCAGTTCTGCTCATACGTATCATTCCCTTTTGATGAGAAAGCATTATGACTTGTGCTCTTACTGTAGTCCACGCACGCACACCAAACTTTGCAGATACTCAGGATATACATCATAGTGTTTACTGCTGAACAGACCTCTACAAATCAGTCTTTTTGTCTACCAATCTTGTTTATTTAAAGTGCATGCATCACAGAGGCACCTGTCTGTATGTTTTTAAAATGATCTCTTTTCCTTGATCTGCATCACTTTGTGTTGTCTTGGATAAGAGCTGCAAAATGTGAGAAGCAATGAAGCCTTTGTGGCTGAATAAACTGAAGACTGAGATTGTTGGATGTGGTTGTAACTCTCGGTTTGACCCCATCACCAAACGTGTGTATTTGAAAAATAAAGTCCAGAACAATGACTGCTGTATTGTTTGAACAGTAACTCTTGGGTTTTAATATGCTATCATAGCTTGGTTACTACTTGTCCTGATTTATTGTTAACATTAAATGTATGTCGTGTTTTAAGGCAGCTCTATAAACACCTGAAATATTTGAGCCTTTTGACTTTTGTTTTGTTCTTTTTATTGGATGTTTTCTGTTTGTGCATTTCAAGTTGTGAGGTTAACAACTTCAGTTGGGATTCATATCCCAAGAACAGAAACACTATTGTGTCCTGCTAGTAAAGCTGAATAACTTATGCGTCATATTCACTGCTCAAAAAAATAAAGGGAACACAAAAATAAGACATCCTAGGTCTGAATGAATGAAATATTCTTATTAAATACTTTGTTCTTTACGTAGTTGAATGTGCTGACAACAAAATCACGCAAAAATTTGGAGTCACACTACAGGCTGATCCAACTTTGATGTAATGTCCCTAAAACAGTCAGAATGAGGTTCAGTAGTGTGTGTGGCCTCCACATGTTTGTATGACCTCCGTACAACGCCTGGGCATGCTCCTGATGAGGTGGTGGATGGAGCGAGAGATGATGTCTCAGATGTGCTCTATTGGATTCAGGTCTGGGGAACGGGCGGGCCAGTCCATAGCATCAATGCCTTCATCTTGTAGGAACTGCTGACACACTCCAGCCACATGAGGTCTATTGTCTTGCATTAGGAGGAACCCAGGGCCAACCGCACCAGCATATGGTCTCACAAGGGGTCTGAGGATCTCATCTCGGTACCTAATGGCAGTCAGGCTACCTCTGGTGAGCATGGAGGGCTATGCAGCCCCCCAAAAAACCCACTGCCAAACCGGTCATGCTGGAGGATGTTGCAGGCACCAGAACGTTCTCCAGACGTCTGTCATGTGCTCAGTGTGAACCTGCTTTCATCTGTGAAGAGCACAGTGGTGAATTTGCCAATATTGATGTTTTCTAGCAAATGTCCTGCACGGTGTTGGGCTGTAAGCACAACCCCCACCTGTGGACGTCGGGCCCTCATACCACCCTCATGGAGTCTGAACAGACACATGCACATTTGTGGCCTGCTGGAGGTCATCTTGCAGGGCTCTGGCAGTGCTCCTCCTGTTCCTCCTTACACAAAGGCAGAGGTAGTGGTCCTGCTGCTGGGTTGTTGGCCTCCTCCATGTCTCCTGATGTACTGGTCTGTCTCCTGGTAGCGCCTCCATGCTCTGGACACTACGCTGACACACAGCAAACCTTTTTCTGAATTTTTCCATCAACAGTCCCTTTTAAACTGGGGAAATTCATTTTTCAGTCATTACAAAATCCTGCAAAAGCGTGAGTCCCAGATAGTTTATTTATTTGGATGAAACTTGATTTTTTTTAATCCACTGCCTGAAAACAGATTAATGATATAAAATACCAGCTAATTCCACAAGTTCACTTAGTTTTTGCTCTTTGAAAACACGCTTGTCTCGTATTCTCCGCAACAGTTTTTTACTTTTCCTCAGTCATGCCTCATTTCTCCAGATTTTAGATACAATAGTAGATTTACCAGAAAACCCGATAACCTCTTCTGCTCTACTCCACCCCCACTTCCCCCACAGTGATGGACAGGGCCTTGATTACATCATAAGCTGCCTGAACCTCCTCTGCTTTAAAGCCTGGGATTTGCTAGCAGGGTCCTTCTGTTGCAGAGCAGAACAGAGAGAGAGAGGGTTTTAATCTACCAGGCGTCAGTGAGCATCCCGCTCTTCCTTCAGATTAAATCTGAACCAAGTTTCATTCAGAAACAAAATTATCACATTTTACCTCAAATCACTTGAATGGACACCAAAATCTTTTTATATGGTTAAATTAATTGGCCATAATGTCACAGGATTTTGTGCTGTCTGTTAGTAATCAGGGTTAGATATGACACAGTATTTTAGTAAATATTTGAAAAACTTGGGATAAATGATTCAGAAACGCTGCATGTCTGCAAAGTTTGAGTCTGTGTTAAATGTGCAGCTCACATGCAAATGGTCTTTGTAGATTACAGAGTTTATTAGCATTCTCTCTGGGTAAAAAATAAAGTCATTCTCTTTTGGCTGCATCAGTACACCCGGCTTAACTGACATCAAGTGTATTAAAACCTAAAAAAAATCTACCACCCTCTGTGATGACCATGATTTTGTCTCTAATTGTTCTGGGAGTGGTTTCCAGTCAGGTGCTCACTGGGATGACCTGAGACTATAGTCTGCAGTCTTATTTAGCACCACAGCTCCTGATGGTAAATGTCTTGTTGCATGGGTGGGGAACCTTGAGGGCCGCTATCCTGCATGTGTTAGTTGTTTCCCTGCTTTAACTTGCCTGGTTTTAACCAGCAGGTGATTAAAAGGCTTCTGCAGAGCTTGATGAGCTGCTGAACAGATGATTCAACCACTGAATCAAGATTGTTGGAGCTGGGAAATAACTAAAACATGCTGGATACCGGCCCTCGAGTACCAGGGTTCCCAACCCCTGATCTGGAGTCCTAGAACCCCCCAAAGCTCTTTACAACACAACAGACACACACATTCACATGCTGGTGGTGATGAGACACAATGCAGCGACAGCAGCTCAGGGGTGCACTGACAGAGGTGGGGCTGCTCTACAGGCACTGCTGGTCTCCTCCGACCACCACCAGCAGGCAAGGTGGGTCAATTGTCTTGCCCAGAGACACAACCACCACAACAGACTGAGTGGGGTGCAAACCTGCAACCTTGTGGCTACGGGGTGGGCACTTAACTCTTCTGCCACCATTACTCCCCAGACAGAGAGCGAGATGGCCATTGATGACCATTTGGCTGGTTTGGTTCTGGCTGGCTGGCTGGCTCTCCTCCACCAGTGCGAACACCAAGACAGACTTCTGTTGTGCAAAATGTTAAGACACGTCTCACAATCATGCATATTCTTCTTCCATGTTTAGTTTTTCAGTTTATTTAAAAAGTAAACACCTTTTAAAGTTAAAAGTTCAGCTCTATGCTTCACCCAGCTCCCCATGACCCTACTGAGGAAAACGAGTATTACCGTTTTTGTTTATTGTAAACTAAGTGGTTACATTAAATGCCAAATTTACCATGGTATTTTGTTCCTCCTAAAATTCCTTTTTGTGTGTGTGATTTTTCATGGTTTTTATGAATCATCTGCACAGAAAGCAGGTCTGCATTGTGTGGGACACCGTTACATCACTGTGCACCACTCCGCCAACCACCGATTCTCTCCTCCAACTTAAAATCTGACTGGATGCCATTAAAACAATCCAATTTACACACAAGTGCTGCAGCAATGCATCAACTGGGGAATATGTTTAGTGATTGAAGATCGTTGGGAATAGAAAAGGCAACGCCATTGATCCCTCTGAGTTGATGGGCAAGGCTGTGGTGGTGCATCTCCACAGGGGGCTCGGCGAGGTGGGGGTGTGCTTGTTCTTGTTGTCTAGAGTTGTGCAAGCAGACTCTGGGGCAGAGCTTTAATCTCCACTAATCGTTTCTTAGTACGTGCATCTGAGGCCATCCACCTCTGCACGCGTGCACGTCGCCCACACATAAGAGTAAAGTGCTTGCTTGAAGAGGATGTAATCCCTCACCTTTCATCTAAACAAGGTAAGAGAGAGTTTAACAAAACGAACTTTGTGACCTGTCAGTTGTTTTGTTCTTGAAAAATTAAATCTCCCCACTGATCATCTATGAGGCTTGAAAATAAAAATGTTTAAAGATCTGTGCTGTCAAAAAACATAACGTGTTAAAATGCAGGCATGGTGCTGATGAGGTGTGGTCCCCCCTAATGCAGTCTGATAGTCTAATAATGGCCTCCTCACCTTCATACCTCACACCTCTGTCCACCTCCAGCCCAGACACTGCGTAAGAATGCCGATAATCTCATTTCACTAATGCTCTGCAGCCTGCATTAGAACACAGGAGAAGCACTGTCTCAGCTCAGCTCCACCCTCCCAGGAAGCTGTGAGTCAGTCAGAGAAGCTGAGGGGGAGAAAGGGGCCGTGGGGTGGGGGTCAGCGGGATAGAGGGTGCACTAAAAAATGCAGTGTAACCTGAGCCGCCCGACCCATCTGGAGAAGGCCTCGCATTGACGAGGGTTATCCCACAATGCACTTTGCTGCAGAGAAGATCGTTAGAGGGAGGCTGACACAATGGATGCAGTCTTTTTGAAAGAATTTATTATTTGCATCATACATCAGAGACTTTGGGAGGTGAAAATAAGAAAAACAATCACCGATCCAAACGACCCCAGCACCGGCGCAGGTTCTGTATGCTTTCATGGCTGATCCGGACAAAAACACAACAGCTTTTTCAGAACCGACGGCCACATCCGCACAGATCAAATACAGCGAGCCTGCAGGCAAACTGTTGACAATACAAATCATATTAGCTAAGGCTGAAGTGTAGGCTATAAAGCAGGATTAATGCAGTGGCAGATAAAGAGGTTTAAATCCCCAGATCCCCCTGTCACCTACATTAGCAGACCCTGACCCAGATATGTGAAGCGCAGTGTGCAGCAGGTTCTTTTTGGGGGGGCCAAACTGTCAATTCACTGTTCAAGTAAGTTGAGAAAAAGTCCCTCGCTCTCCACCCTTTTTCGTTTGGGTTAGGGAGGCAACAAGGCCGCATTGAAAGAGGAGGGTAAGATGACACCACACAGTTTGCCAATTATGCCACGGAGCTAAGAGAGGAGCCCTCTGATGGCTGGCTGCAGGCGGAGTAGCCGGACATCTGTGCAGAGTTCCCCAAAGCTGCAGTCTGCTCGTCTCAGCTGGAGGAAAAACGGACTGATGAGCAGAGGGATCCATTATTGTTTTAGCAATATCAGCATGGAACAAGTAACAGGAAATCAGTTTCTTCCATTAAACGCATGCACTGATCAACTCTGACGACTCAGCTTATTGTCTCTGTTTTAATAATACATCAAGATATTTCAGTCCACATCAGGAAACTCTGTGGTCAAATGTCTTTTTAGGCTTTCTGCAGTTGTTTAAATTTAAAATCTGAAACAGAATAGCAAAACGGATTAATAAGCAACATTCTGATTCATTTACGTGTAATCCTTCAGTTAGGGGTTAGGGTTAAAAAATAATGATTGCAATGGAATATTTGGTTTCAGCAAAGATGTTGATTTCTTTTTATTTCAGGTCTCATACAGTCCATTTAAAAACAGCAGATTCTGTAAAGTTAAACATTAAAATGTTGGATTTATGCAGAATTAGCCAAGCATCGGGGATGTTGGAGTTGTGTAATCCAGATTTTAGTTCATCAAAGCCGAGGGATGATTTTCCTTCTACGTTTTCATATTCATCACCTCATAAACACGTTCTCTTCATAGAGAATTCAACTTGGATATTTTCATCGAGGAGGTTTTTCATGAAGAATTTTCTTTGAGTCGCTTGAGCTCTGAGGCCGAGGTGTGCAGGGGAGGAACCGAGTCTCACCCCACCCGTCACACCATCGGCCACTCACTCGCTGACTTCAAACGCTCCCATCATGTGTGTCCACCTGGGAATAAAAGGTCTGGTTTTGTTGCTTTCTGCTGCTGCTGGATGCTCTCAGGCAGTAGTTGGCAAGTCTAGAACCACCGGATCCATCTACCTCACCAGTGTGAGTTCTACCATTGCCAAACACCACCAGAAAGAGCTGCCAGGCCTCTTCAGACCCATGAAAATCCCTGAGACATCTCTCTGAAACTGAAGTGTAGGGTCAACCTTGAATAAACAGAGATGGGTAAACATTGGCTTTCTGGTGAAATATCATCGGGATCCAAATCCTCTAGAAAAACTAAAATCACATGAAAATGAGTGAATCAGTCATGCAGAAACTTTAATAGGACACAACTGGGCTTTGAAAGATGATAATCCATGATTGAGCACGAGCGACGGAAGTCTGTCTTTTCCTATATTGGCACTACACATAATTGCTCAAAGTATATATACAGAAGCAAAAATGTGCTAGTGCCAAAATGGGCAAAGAAGAGAATCGGGCCTCCAAATGCAAGCAGCTGTTGTCGAAGAGACCAAAATGGATGAAAAGATGTTAAAGCATCGGGCAGCATGTCAGCACACAGCTCATGCAACTGCAACAGAGTAGTTACATCACACACACCCACAAGCAGCGACGAAAAGTAAGCCTCCATCATGGACGAGCACCATCAAGTGGTTCTTTCTCTGCTCTGTTTATGGCCCTATGGTAATTCACTGATAGCGAGCTCTCACAGTGAATTCTACCAGTGCCATACACAGAACAGGAGTCATTATCACCCCAACACCCAGGAACCCTGGCCTGCGAGGACACTCGGCCCAGCCAAGCAAAACTACGCAACCTAGACCACCGACCCAGCTGAGAAGAGGCGAAACAACAACCTGGAGGGTGAAAGCGAGAGACGAGAGGGATGGAAAGTGAGGAGATTATATCACGAAGGAAAAGGGAAGGACGACCAGTCCTCATCATGTCCAAAACGTAGCAGTGACGCAGCTTAAACTCAGGATGCACTGCACTGCAGCAGATTGATCCAGACATTGAGTAACAGGTCAGAGACGACTGTGTCTCGACTAAATATAAGTCTGCAGACGCCTTCGACTAGCTGCTCACTGCTAATCACCTGAGCTCCCATCTTTAGATTTCTAGGAAGAGTTATAATTAACCAACAAGTCAGACGACTATTGTTACAGTTGCATGTAAACAAGCAGTCAGAAATCACATAACGGTGAATTATTCAAGGGAATTATGTTACGCAATCCTGGAATCGCAGAATCCCACCGATGCATCGTGCAGCAAATGTAAGATTAGAAAATATTTGAGCATGATTATTTTTGCATGTAGTTTATAAGTTAAGGTCAAATCTAGATTATCATTCACTGTAAAACAAACAAAAACACCAAACGCAGCTTGATGGACTCGTGTAAACAAACCACAATGAAGCTAAGTGTTAATGCAGCCATTTACGACGTTACACAGAGAAGACCTTCGAGTTAATCTCTAAACATCCCGAGTCTGATCTCCTGCTGCAGCACTGTCACCTTTAACATGACCTCTCCATAGGTGCTCGTCTGCAAATCTTCAATATCATTATTTAATACTTCTTCAGATATGTATGATAGAAACACATTAGAGGTAACCTGTAACAAAAGACAGTTTCACCTGCAAAATTAACACGCAAGTGCTGACATAAAATAAGAAAAAGCACCAATCAAGGGATGCATACGAGGCTTTTCTTCTGCAGAATGTAATTCTGCAGCATCTCCTTCAGATATGGGAATTAAAAAAGTCTGCAACAGAGTCATAACCTCACATCCGTCTCCTGACCTTGGACGTGTTGTCAAAAGCATCACTGCAGATAATCCGTATCGGAGAGGCGAACCATCTTTGGTTCCGTCCTGCAGGGCCCAGACGCCCCACCCTTGCTTCAGCTATTAGCTCCCTGCACTGCGGGCCCTGCAGTGTGCAGAGCTCCCATTGATCCCAGCAATCAAACCATGTACTAAGTGATTCCTCAGACGCCCAAATGGCTCCCTGAGCAAGACTCCCATTGCCATTTCCTGGAGAAATCAATACCACTAAAGCGCCAAGTCAAAAAAAATGTCCCTTAAAGGTCTATCTTGTTGAAACAAGAATATAATTAGTTCAAAATCTGTTTTTATAAATTTTTGACAAATGATTTATGAAGATTGAGCAGAAAAACTATTTATTGTGAAACTGCCTCGTATTATTTCATGTGTTTTATTTGCTTATGAAGATGAAACATACATTATTACTGCAAAGCCGGGCTGCAGATCTTATGTAAATGTTGTTCTTTTGGATCTGTGGACACACACAGCCATTATGCTCTCATATGTTATCAAGGGCAGCTGTTAGAAGGCAGTTTGCACAGCCACCTCACTTTGATCAGCTGAGGTTTTAAATGTGTTACAGAAATAGAATTTGAATTATATTAACTCAATAAACGAGACTTTTAATAATAATAGCATTAGTTCATTATTTTGTAATGTTTAACTGAAATCTTATATTTTTTGTTCTGAGACACAATATTTAAAAATATGTTCAGAAGGTTTCGTGAAAGGGGGAAAAAAAGCAGATTTAGTCATTTTTCTTTCTTTTTTTTTTTTTTTTGAAGCCCTTAAACGCACCAGAGCTGCAGGCTCCAAAACGCCAGCAGATAATCTCATTTGTCTCAACAACCTCCAGTCTTCAACTTCACGGTTACTTCAGGAGGATTTAAGACCTGCAGCAGATCCAGATTCACCATAAAGTCAGCCAATCAGGAAGAGTTTAGACAATTAAAAACAAGATATAATGAAAACTTTACTCTCAGTTCAGTTTTCAAAACATGCAGCGGGGTTTTGCACCTCAAATTCAGGTTAATGTTTTTTTTAGGCTATTTATATTCTAAAAAAGAGGCGTCAGCCTGTATAGGTCTACAAAAGGTCGGGGAAAGCCTAATTGTGTATTAATCCTAGAATTCCACCTTAAAAGCTGCATGAACAGGATATTAGGTGCAATTAAAAGCAGGTACAGCGATGAATAATGCGCACCACAAACCTCGAATATAGTCGAAAATGACTCCGTAAAACAGAAATATATTTTATTTTAATTTATCGGATTTATTAGGAGACATTTTGAAATTCTGTCTTTCTATTTTTGTGGGGAAATCTTATTATGTAACGTGTTTGTTTAGATTTACTGACAGGGTGTACGAAAAAAGATCAAATCCTCTGACTTTGAAAAAAAATTCAATAAATAATAATAAAAAATTATTAAGATTTATTAACAATAAATCAGTTTTGTGTAATGCGGCCTCTTAAAACCACCCAACGCGCCCGGATCCGTTTATTTTGACCATCCTGACTCCAGCTACATGAAAGGCCTGACGTCTTTATGTATAAATAATAAACTCGTACCTGCTCTGGACTCCATCGCGGTTTCTGAAGTCGCACCAGCAGCGGCGTTAGTCCTGAGCCTCAGAATCATTTAAAGCTTTTCCGCTCTTGACGCGGTGCGTTAACGCAACACCCGCCTGCGCTCCGCTCCCGCTGCCCGACAGCAGCGCTGCAGAATTACAATGAAACAAAAGAAATCCAAGCAGAGTCCTGAACTTCCTGAGTATCAGATGTCAGCTTCAGCCCTGCTGCACTCCTCTCCTCTCTTCTCCTGTCGCCTCCCTCTGCCTCCCAAACAGCCTCCTCCCTTTTTTTTACCTGCGCGTCCTGAACTGCACACTCACAGAAAGAAAGGTGCCGCGTCCACCTTTTTAAAGGCGCAGGCACACAAAGGAGCAGAAACACTCGGAAACATCTTCATTTTGGTATGTTTTTTTTATTATTCTGACTCTGTTAAACGGCTAAGTGTGTGTTAGAGGGATATCAGAGATAATCTGCTGCTCTGTAAGTTAAATATTCTGCTAAAGTGGAAAAAATCGGGGTTAAAATTGGAACCTAAACGCACCTTTAAGAGAAGTCAACACAGAGGACTCTTCTTTTCTTTTTTAAGTGGATTAAATCTCTTCCACCTGTCTCCCTCAGGAGGACCGCAGGGATTTTCCTCCTTCGGGCTGAAACAAACATTTTCTCCAAATAAAAAAACCCATTGACGTGTCTCCTTTCACCGTTTTAAGGTGGATCTCTGACAGCCATGAGGAGTGGTGCCCGCTTTAACCCGAGGACTGCAACAGCCTGAGAGGATGAGGATTGGCTTCGTCTTTTAGGATTAAACGCGCTTTCCTGGCAACCCCCTCTTCTGGTTCATCCAAACCGGCACAGAACGTTCATTTCTCCCTTCAAACAGATATTTTATTTAATATTTTATTTCAAATTTACATCATATATGTTGAATGTTTATTAAGTTTTTTTTAAATAAGGAATTAAAAATGGTGCATTTAAAATAATAGCAGCCCTTATTGACTTTAACATCACCTCTGCAATAACATTTCAGAACCAGTCATCTTTTTACAATGTTATTTACATTTTAAAGGCCTGACTGGGTGAGGCCTGCAGGTCACAACAGAAGAAGCCTCTATCAGAGGGTGACATTTTCTCTCCTGTGATTGGCTGCACAATTTATACATGCAATTAAAAAGATTAGAAACCTGACAGCATTATTGAACATCTATTTTCCGGATAATAACCCAGTCCTGCATCCCCCTCACCCACCCGGATTAGTTTGAGCTGCTGACGCTGTTGAGCCTGCAGGTCTTGGTTCGAGATGCTGTAAGATCAGATGACCATGTCCAGATGGCTAATGATTATCAAGCCTCGCATTTAAAGCCTACATGGAGGTTACTCTCTGCAGATTGCATAACATTTCCTGTCCGAGGACCCAAATACCTTTGGAATATATTTGATTCTGGTTAGAATAAAATAATAAAGATACCTGCTGTGGTTCTGATGGAAGCTGCAGCTCTGGGCCTGCAGTCGGCCTCCGCTCCTCATCCTCCTCTTCAGCAGCACCCATGAGGACCCGGACCCAGGCGGGCTATAATCCTGCCCTATTCGGGTTTGGATCGCTTAATATATGCGAGCGAGTGCTGCCCACGCTCCTCTCCGGTAGACAGTCAGAGTCCATTTACCTGCTGTTGATAATTAGGCAGATAAGTGTGGACCCAGCTCGTCTAATATTTAGAGGTGATGGAGCCGGCTCTGGTTTCACTCCATTCAGACTGAACAGTCCGGGTGAAATCCATCCGGCTCGGTGCTGCTCAGCAGGAGCTCAGAGCCCCTCCGAGCCTCGACGTGGTTTCCACCTGCTGAAACCGGAGCCACGGCTCCGCCGGCGTGTATGGGAGATGAGTGTCCCGCTATGAATATTTAAAAAACTCATTTGGTTGTTTGGTGATGGAGCCTGATGGAGCAGGGGCCAGGGAGGGATCAGATGGAATCAGGCAGGATGAAATAATAATGTCTGGAAGGTCTGTAGGTAATACTTTGTCATATTCTTGGAAATAAAATGGGTTGTGACATTTTTAAATCACTTTTTCTCATTTATGTCGAACCTACAGAGTCAAAATGTTTAAATTCAACCAAATCTCCAAATCCAAATATATACATTTATATCCAAATAAAGTCTAAAAATATTAAAAACGTAAATCTAAATGCTGAATTTTATTACACATGGGCTTTTGAACAAAATATTGTGAAAACAGGAAGTACAAAATAAAAGCAGGGTAAGCGAACATCCCATTTATCTTGTCTGTGTTCTTCCTGTAGATCCATGTGGGCTTTTATTTTGGAAGGCTATTCCATTTTACAGCAAACGGATTCAGATGCTATAGCTAAATATTTAGATGCAAAATCTTTAGATTTGAGTCTAAATATGTAAAACTTTATGCATTTAGTTTTAATATTAAATATTTAGATTTTATATTTTTAAAATTCGTTTTAATTTTACAAATGAATTATATTTACTTGATGCTAGACATTTGACTAGACATTTAAAATTGTTTCAAAATTTAAATATTTAATCACATAATTTACATTTTATTCTAATAATTTATTTTTTAACATTATTATTATTTGAAGCTGTACAGCCAGTGCCCATAGAGTAAATATCTAGATATGCATGATGACTAAATTCTGTGTCTCTGAGAAATCAGGAAGTAAATTAAATATTTCACAAGTCAAACAAAGAAAATTAAAACAACAAATCTTGATTTTTTTTTAATTAAAGCATTCTATAAAAAAATAATAAAATTTTAAAAATCATTTTAATCAATGAAGATGTCAGGCTGAGAATTAATTTTTGTCTTGGAAGTCAAAATTGGTGATAAAAATTATTAAAATACAACAAAAATCAAAAGCACCACAAAAATATTAGACAACAACAAACCAGAAACTAAAACATTTAATATTTTCCAAGGCATAACAACAGAAGTCAAACTATTAGATGAGCAGATGAAAGAATAAACACAAAAATCTAAACGATGCAGATTAAATTAGATTAAATCTAGTTGCACGTTTGTGTTGATCCACATTTAAAAGAAAATCTGAATTGGTGATCTTAAAGTGACTTTACGTTACAAAACCCTGGCGGTTGGAGGAGTTGGGCGTGTTAATCAGTGGTTCATCTATAAGTAAAGACCCAACGGTCATTGTTCTGCTTGTTGCAGCCTCGTGCACCCATCATTGTGAAACAGAGCTCGTAATCTGAGAGAACCAATCTGCTGCTACCAGAACCCATCCTGAGGAACCCAACACCCAGCCTGAATGTGACCGTTCACCCTGACTGGCTGTCAGATCCCAATAGTGGCCAGGTATCTTAGTGAAATTTGACTAATTTGACATATAAGCACCGGTGGCTTCAAATGCTGGCTTCAACTTTAAAGAAACACCTTGGATCTGTGGACATCTCTGAGAAGACGCTCACACATTTGCTGCTAAAAGCTTTGCCAGTGATTGATCAAACTTTGCAGCAGACAGCTCGTGAGCCTAATGTGGAGCCTCAGGGCTTCATAATGCCTTAAAAGGTCACAGTGGCTCAGGACACCTGACCACCCTGTTCAGTCTGGACCAATCAGACGGCTGCTTTATGGCTTTGGCATTACGTCATGGAGGCCCACAGTCGGTGTGGAGCAACGCACTGCGGATAAAACTGAAGCTTTAAATATTTCATTGAGCTTCTCAGGTTGCTGGACTTCTGGAGGTCAGGACTGTGAAGAGACAGCCTTGTCCTCTCCTCCCTGCACCCATCCCTCCATCTCCATCTGATGCAGGAAAACCTGAGTTCAATTAGTCTGCAATGGAGACTGAAACCAACATATTTTCAAAACATTGCTCTATTGAGAGAATTTTGTTTTATTTACAGAACACTGCACTAATATTAAGGGGAAACTATTACACTGGCTTGATGTGCAATGTTTATTATACCTTTCAGTTGCAATCAGCAAGGTTTTACACATCATCAGTTGGTGCCCAGACACACCTCAGTCCTCTGACCAACATTCCAGGCCATGATGAGGACCCTCTGAGGACACTTTGGAGCTTGTGTCCTCACACTGGATGGTGGGGAGGAGATGCGTCTTCATTTTGAAGCCTGGAAATATGATCAAAATAATTTGCCAGTTGTTTTTTTCTTCCTATTTTACAGGATGAGAACAGATGACGCAACAATAAAAAGAGAAATATTGTCCATTTGAGCTGTATTTAAATAGAAGGGTCATTTCACATCTCTGCTTTGCAGCTGCAATAAAGACAAACAGGAAGAGAGCAGATTGCTGCGTGACAGAATACATTTTTCAGTGGAGAGGATTAAACAGCCTTATGTCACAGCATTTATCCCCCCCGCTGTGATTATACAGGGGTGTGTGTGTATGTGTGTGTGTGAGGGGTGTAATTCATTTGAAGTTGGGGGATGTAGCGCCATCATCTGGTTTCACTGTGTTCAGCTTTAAATGTTCTAACTACCTGCACACTAAGGTTGAGCTCATGGTCTCACTCCTTCAAAATAAGAGCACAATTGCTCCATTGTAAGGGACTGGGATATGTTTTGTTTCGCTGAGACAGATTTATTTGAACAAAAGACTGACATCTAGAGCTAAAAGTAAAAAAGGAAACAGAAAAAAGACACATTATCTCTAAGCCAGAAAAACTGGGGTAATTATGTGGTTCTCTGGTTTCAGAGAGGAAAATACCGCTCACTGGTTCATTTACAAAAGGTGCAACAGCGACATCTTGTGGAGGGCTGAAGGTGGTTGTGCAAAAAGGGACAGCTAGAGCAGTGGTTCCCAAACTTTTTTCCAAGAGGACCTGCAAATTGGCATCATATTAGTGATGTTTGACAGTTTCTGAACTATTTTGTGAATTTCTGCATGCATATTAAAATGTCATAACTTTATTTCATGTGAATTTGTATCAGAAGTTGCTTGGGATTATAAAACCTGCTTTCCAGTGGTGAAACACCTGTAATAATACCTGACAGGACACCTGTCCGCAAATGGAAAAATAACTTGTGTTAAGACAATATTAGGGGTGGAACTCGATTTAAAAAATGTATCTAATTAATTAGAGGCTTTGCAATTAATTAATCTTGATTAATCGCATTTTAATCGTTCAAGAATTTTTTCCCCAAAAGCAATTTTTTTTAAATTGAAAATAATGAGACAGAGAATCAAACAATAGTCATTGACATTATTATTGTAAACACAAGCTCTTTTCATTTCTAAACAAAATGCAATTGTATTTCAATTCAAAACAGGAGAAAAAATATATATCACTGGCAAAAATAGGACAGACCTAAAAGTACAATACTATTTAAGTACATTTTGATAATGGTATTGTCTTTAAAAAATAATAATATATAAAAAAAATAATCTACATAATGGGTTGATAGAATGTGTGTGCAATTTGATTTGATTTAGCATCATTAGAGACAGAAATGAAGGCAAACACACATGAAGATTGTAGTTTTAGTTGTGTTTGGATAAAACATAAAAAAGGTAGCCAAGGCTCTGAGCTTTCTTTAGATGTGCAGCTTGACTATATTGATATTTAGGGCATGTATTTTGCTGCTAAACTTCAACATCCCCCAATTGGGGGACCCTTGGGCTTAAATGCATAATTTTTTTTAACGCATTATTTTTTTCCTAATTAATTAAACATAATTAACGCGTTAAATTCCAGCCCCTAGATATTATATTCAGCTGAAGTGCACGCCCTTCAACTCTCCACAGGTCAAACACCAGAGAATAATCAGCCAAAAACATCATGTTTACACATTGAATGTTTTATTAAAAAAGAAGTTATAACAGTTTATTTTATACACAACTATTTATGAGATTATAAGCCTATTAATAGAGAGCATTTGTCTTTTTGACAAGCATGCCCACTTCACGATGAAAAACAAAATGAAATAAAATTCAGAAGGGCAAGTAAGAGAATAAAATGAAATAAAATCAAATCAATATTGGACTTTTTTTTCCAACAAAACTTTTTGACTTTTTAAAACCCTCAAGTATCACACAATAGGTACCGAGTACATTTTTCTCTGAAAAAAACTGCCATGATTCATGCTGAGTGTGCTTGCTTAATGTGCCGAGGATGGCTGTGATGAGTGATCATTTCACACAAGAACCAGACTGAATGGGAGGCGTGAGGTTTGTCTCTAAACCTGAAGCATGCAACTGTTTCATCACAGTCAACACATAAATACCATGTTTTTTTGTTGTTGTTTGATCTTTAGTGGTGATAATTTTTGATGATCTTCTCTGTATATTCATGACAGACCAGACTTTCATCCTCATATCCCAAAAATGTCTCGTGATCTGAGTCAGAATTATGAACTCGATCTGCGTCCACTTTAAAACTCACAGCTTTTAAAACATCGTCTTTGATCTTAACGTAAAACAGACGTGGTGGTGAAAGTCAAAGAGAGCAGAAAATTAAAACATTTGAATTCAAGTATTGACAAAATGCATAATAATTATCTTTTCTGCTGTTTTCTTCCATTCTTGAGCAAATAATAATCCAATCTGAATAAACAGGAATGGGTCCTAAAATAATAAAAAAAGGAACCACTTAGAGCAACGCCAGGCCAAAGCGGAGTTTATCGTTAATTTATTTCTCACCAGATGCAAAAAACTGTTGAAAACAAATCAAAAAGGATGAATTTGCACCAAAATAAAAGCCTTTTATAAATAAATGTAGGTAAATTGAGAATATTTTCATATCCCATCCCCATCCAACTCAGACATTTTCAGCACTTGAGTACAATAGTAAACAAATTGTAAATAAAATCTGAGCAAAATGTTCTCCTGAGTGGGAATTTAGTGAAACGTTGGGCTACGAAAGAGGTGCTTTACAACTACAATGGAAAACAAAATAAAAGTTTTTTTCTGTATCATTTACAGGCAGCTCAGAGGAAAACAGTGGAATCCTTTGTTTGTTTTTACATCCTTGAATATCTTAAAAACGAGTGTTAACTCTTCTCTGTAAGATGCAATAAAGTATGATGTAATACTTTAAAACAATCAGTTATCAGATGATTTAGGTCTGCATTCAAACGTGTTGATGTTTACGATCTATCTGGTGATGGAAAGGGCTGAGCCACGAGGTCTGATTTCTGTACAAGATCGATCCATCACTACAACCCAAACGTCGGTTTATTTTTGAAAATCACTTCCATGCAAACTGCACAACTCTTGGGAGAGGACGAGCGGGCCAGTCTACAGCGTATCACACATGAAATCACAAAAACGGCTAAAAATCAGATGAGTGTTTCATCAGGAAGGCATACCAGTCTAGAGAACTATCTGCAATATGGGCCATTGAGCCTAATTCATCACCCAGAAAAAACTATCATGACGCTTCAAAAACAAAACACTGCTGCTCGACTTCCAGCCTTTTCTAGGTGAAACTGCTCATCGCTACGCAAAAACAAGCAAATAATGCTTTGAATCTGAGCCATAAAAGTCTAACGATCCTCAATGAGCTTGAAAAAAACAACCCTCAGTCAGCCCTGGGCCGTTTGGTTTAAACAGAATGAAATTGCTGATGTCTATTAACAGTCAAACTGCACGAAAAGAATGAATTAAGTTAAGATGCGATTTAAAACAATGTGCTTATCTTGTTTATAAACCTCCATGGCTTCTTGTTTTGGGAATTCCTTACTGATCCTTTGATGATGAGGCACGGAAGAGGGAGATGAGATCAGAGGTGATCAGGTGCATCTTCCACTTGGGTTCACAATCTACCACAAAGTGATTTCTTACTGCACTCTAATACATTTCAAGGGTTTCTAGGTAGTTTCACTGCAACTTCTGCCCCAAAGAGCGTCAAAAAGGTCAGTGTTTTGGCCTGAACACTGAAATTTGCACGAGGCTACAGAGAGGTGTCTCGTCACCGAACAATGCTTCACACACACATACACACAGAAAAAAATGTCTTGACCCCCCCATCAGGGAAAATTTAAAGAATACAATAAAAGTTTGTGACAAAAATAAATCTTCAGTTGCAAAGTTTTTCTTTCCACTTCGACGATAAAGCAGAAATGAACCCCTCGTTAATTTTTCTAATTCTCAACCTGGTGATTTAAACAGGTTTGGGCAAAAGTAGAGAGTGGATGAAGTCACGTTACATACCACAGGTCAGACCAATACAAAGGGCATGCACTGGAGCAAATTCCTAGCAGCAGTGGAATGTGAGGAGGACCAATACGGAACTAACCTGCATGTAGAGACAAAAATCACTCTTCTTTTTCACTTCCATCCACCTGACAAACATGAAAATATTCTGGCTGCTTTGCATGGAGTTTAAAATTAATGCTCTTTTTTTAATTAGATGAACCAGCAAAACTTAGGTTTCCTCTGAATTAATCAGAGTTTTTTTAAAACATAAAATCTTTTAACAACAGACCATAAAACTGATACAACGCCACGGCTAAAGAATAGCTCCGGTTTCCTTAAGTTTCCTTAATACCAAATGAGTATGAACAGATGTTTCACTGCCTGTGTCCACTAAAAGTACACCGAAATATCCCAGAACAACCCATCACAATGTCGCTGATTCCATCCCGACACTCATGTTCTTTTTTCCCCCCCAAATGTTTGTTTTTTACACTCTTGGGCAGGATGATCCAGTGGCTCAGCAAAGAGTAAGAAAAGTAACGTAACATCCAAAGTAGCACCTAAACCGGATAAGTCCTAATTATTCCTGACATGTCTCAGAACATATAGTAATAAAGATATGTATAGTTGGTAGTGGATTTATGAGTGTGTATTTTATATTAGGTGTGCTACAACGTCTGGTTGATGATGTGCCTTAAAATAGAACTAAAGAAAATATCTTATTTTCCAACAGCAGCACAAGAGATGAGCATAAAAAAGGGACACAAATTCTGGTTTCTCCTATGCAACTCGCAGGAATCCACAATGCAAACGTGGAAACAGCCAGTCAGAACCAGGAGCCTCTAAGCAGTGACACAAGCACAGCAGAGAGGGAGCGGGGAAATAATCTGACAGATTTTAAAACAGGCAAGCAAAGCTCACCAGGTGTGTGTTTGAAAACGACTATCCTGACTAGATGGTAGGATTGTGGTGCCGTAGGTACGCGACTATCCAAATCCAAACACCGGAGAGTTGTAAATCATAGAAGGAAGTCTGGAAATTAAACATTTTGGGAAATTAACAACATCAAACAAATGCAGCGATGACAGGCAGAGGATATGGATGCAATCGCTATGACAACTGTGTGAGAGGTTAACAACTACAGAGAGGAAGGGGTGTCTGTCAAACACACCAAAGGCTATATATATCCATAAAAATCCTTGTTTTAGTAGTAATAATAAAAATAAAAAAAATCAACTTGTTTAAATATGAATATTATAAGTCTGCTTTCTTTTCAAAGTTAGGAAATCAAATATAGTCTCTGTGAGGGGTTAAAGGAGGGGGGTGGTGGGATGGGGGAGCCCTCCTATTACTACAACTCCATGTCTTGGGCTTCATCTTCTGAGAAATCAGACATGGAGCTTTCAGATGAAGAGTCACCGGCACCCTCTTCCTGCTCCTTCAGAGCCTCCTCCGTTGCATATTTCTGGATGTACTCTGGGGAGGAGAATATAGACTCAAAAACAACACAAACAACAGACGTGTTTTAGTATCCAACATGTCGCCATGAAGGACAAACCTTTGATTTTCTGCTTGTACTCCTCTGGCCGGTGAAGGTACATGGCAGCCGCATCTCCATTCAAAGGATCGATGGGGTTTGGGTAAGCCAGCAGTTGGGGTAGAAACGACTCAAAGATGTTGGTCAGATCTGAGAAAACATGAAAATAAAATAAAACCAGCTTGTCAAAGATAATTTAACAAAAAGACAGAGTATATATGCATGTACCTGCTAGAAGATCACAGATTTAAAATCCTCTGATTTAAAAAAAACATACAGCCATCACTCAGTTTTATCCACAGCTGAAATCTAGAAAACATGCAGTACCCCTTCCCTCCCCCGGGTGTCACTGTTGGGTCCGTTCAAACCAGGAAAACAAACATTCTCTTTTCTTTGTTGTACATTAATGCGATGTTCTAAAGGTAAAGATGGTTGTTTTTGTTCGCCTTCCTTTCAAAAAAATTAAATAAAATCACTACACAATTCCTGGTTGACAGGCCTTTTCTTTGGGATGTTTGTCCAATCTGATTTATCTTAAAATCGCTGAACAATAACAACAGAAAATGTCTGAAAACTTAAACCAGAGATTCTCAATTCTGGTCCTGGAAAGCTGATCCAGCAAGTTTTCATTGCTCCTCTGCTCTAACAGGGGTTGAATCACCTGTTCGGCAGCTCATCAGGATCTGCAGAAGCCTGATAATCACCTGCTGATTAAAATCAGGTGTGTTGAAGCAGGGAAACCTCTAAAACATGCTGGATACCGGCCCTCCAGGACCAGGGTTGAGAACCCCTGACTTAAACCCATTCAGTTTATTTCAAACAGCTGACATCCTGCTGCATAAGAACACCAGGCTGCTGAAGCAGCTGTTGGGTATCGGACTGTAAAGCCTACTTTTCAGCAGCTATTTTAACCTTAGGGTGGAGTGGAAATTGGGAAAAAATTAATGGAAATGTTAAACAAGACAAATTGGAGAGTAGCAAAAACCAGCATGCTTGTACAGAGAAGAAAAATGAGAGAGCAACAACATTGCTGCTGCCACTGAGAGCATGTGAGCTCTTACAGCTGACCGACAGTAAATCATTCCCGTCTGAGGTGAATGTTTCCTGACCTTGCTGGGTGAGAGTATTACCTTGTTAGAGTTTACTTTCCCCTCGGAAAGTAGATTAGGACCAACAGTGCACCACTGTCTGTTGTGCTCATACCTACAACCTCAGTAGGACGCTACCTGATTTAATCATCTGTCTTTGGTGCTGATGGCTTTTTCACTAATAACCGAGCTGAATGGAAGAACTTAATTTAAACACAATGCCACTCACCATAAAGAGCTGTCCATGTCTGGTTGATGACATCTAAGCACACGGTCCCTGACCTAGAAAACCAGGAAGGAAAGGGAGTCAGCAAAGCAGAGAGGGATCTGGTTCATCAAGCATAGCTTTCTAAACTCAATGTTTCAAAATCTCAGCAAAGGTTGTGAGTCAGACAAAGAAAACAATAAAAAGGTCATCATTGCTGTTTGAACAAATTGTGCACAGCCAGTCACAGAGCTTTGTAATTTTAGGAATGTTTTAGGGACCTCTTTAATGAAACAAACCCAACAAAAAGTCTTTAAAAGCCTAAAACACACAGCTGTTATGTGCAAAATGTCTTTGTTTTATGATCCTAGGAGCCAAGTTGTCTGAGGCTTTATGCCTCTGGTAGGGTCACCCATAGCAAACAGGTCCTATGAGGGATCAGACAAAGTGCTGCCCAAATGATGATTATGACTAATTTAAACAGTGTTCCCTCACCCGTGGCCCCCCTCCGAAGCTGGGGCACGTTGGCGAGCGCCTGGTGGCTGGGCTTTCACCCATGGAGCCCAGCCGGCACAGCCCGAACAGGAGGGTAGCCTCCCTCCGCCTATGTGTGGGGGGACGGGTCCTGACTGTTGTTTGTGCTTATGGACCAAACTGACTTTGCTGTCGTCTCATCTGATCTGCGGTCGCATGTCTGACACTCGGGTGAAGAGAGGAGAGGAGCTACCTTGTGGTCAGTTGGCTTCAATGGTGGGGGAGGATGCCAGTCAGGCCTGGCAGACCCAAACGTGTTGCGAGGGTCTGCTGGAAACGTCTGGTGGAGTCTCCTGTCAGAAGGAGCTTCAATTCCCACCTCCATCCTGCGCTTCAGGAGGAGAAAGCAACCAACACGGTTTATACCTCGAAGACCTCCTCAATCCCACCGGCACCTCTTCCAGCAAGGAAGCAGAGTCTGGGGACTTTGGGTTGGGCTCTCCAGTCTCTGGTGCTGAGGTCACTGAGGTGGTCAAAAAGCTCCTTGGTGGCAAGGCCCCAGGGGTGGCTAGGCTCTGCCCAGAGCTCCTTAAGGCTCTGGATGTTGTGGGGCTGTGTTGGTTGACGCAGCTCTGCAATATAGCGTGGACATCGGGGGCAGTTCTGCTGGATTGGCAGACCGGGGTGGTGGTCCCCCCATTTAAAAAGGGGGACCGCAGGGTGTGTTCCAACTACAGGGGGATCACACTCTTGAGCCCCCCTGGTACGGTCTATTTAGGGGTTCTGGAGAGGAGGGTCCATCGGATAGTCAAACCTTGGATTCAGGAGGAGCAATGTGGTTTTCATCAAGGTCATGGAACACTGGACCAGCTCTACACCCTTAGGGGGGTTCTGGAGGGTGTGTGGGAGTTCACCCAACCAATCTACATGTGTTTTGTGGATTTTGTGTTCTCGACTGCGTCCTTTGAGGGGCTCTGTTGGGGGTACTCAGGAGTATGGGGTACCAGGCCCTCTGATTTTAAAATCCTAAATTCCAACTGTGATGATGTCAGCATGTCCTGTTCGTTTGCTATATTTACAATCTATGGAACTTTTCAAACTTTTGACCAGTAAAGTTACGAGTGCCAAAACGGTACAACAATGCATCTGCAGCCCTTTTTTCTACGTCACCAGCCACCTGGACATGTGCAGAGGTGGATTATCCTCAAAACCGACCCTCTTCATGCCAAACAGTCAATACAAAACACCTCATTAATGTTTTATAGAAATAAGCTTTTTACAGTGAAACATGGCCGCAGCTGAAAGTGAAACCAGTCAAAGCACTTAAACCGACACCAAACAGGAGAGTAATTGAGGAAATGCTTTGTTTATTCTGGACAATTGGAAACTTGTTGAATAAACAAAGTTAGTCATTCAAAGTATTGATGACTTGGAATGAATTCTGATTTAAAACCGACAATAAAATCTATAAGGAATCCTTAAACTGATCTGTTTACATTATTTTTAAGCATTTTTTCTTGAATGTAAACAGTAAACTTCACATTCTTACACTAAACAACAACATTGTTTATAATACTTGAGAAAAAACAGTTTAGAATAATATTTATTATGCAGTCTAGACGTAACATGGTATGAGACAAAACCTCTACCTATGGAAGTGATTAAAAAGCCAACAGACTTACGCTTCGTCAATGTTGGGATGAAAAATCTTGTTCATGAATCCTAAAATAAAAAGCACAGAAGAATGAGTGTAAATGAAAAGTTAAACCGGTCTAAAGGCCAGAATGCGTGAAGACAGGGCTCCTACCTATCGACGGTGATTTGAACGGGTATTTATCAGGAAGATCTACTCTCACTTTCCACACACCCCCCTCGTACGGTGCTGCAGACAAGAAGAGGACAAAAAAAGTCATAAAGGAACACAGAAGCTTTTATTTGACTGAACATCACCCTCCCAATCCTCGTGCACTCCGATGGAATTAGGAGTTATACCTATTTCCCTTCACCAAAGCTGAGCCGTGCACCTCGAATCTCTGTCATTTCATGCATTAATGCCTCTCAGCCCTGGAGAATTCTTTACCTTCAAATCTCCTCAAATAATTTACTGACATCAAAGAGGAAGGAGAGTGAAGTTCAGTGAGTGTGCTGCTCTCCCAGAATAGCTGTAACAAGACCCTGATGTACTGAAAGTGAGCAGCAGCACATGGATGACAGCGAGTGTGTACGTCAACACACGTGTGCACACAACGGAATCACTTGTTTGACGATTTTGAAAAGTCATAAATGCGATTTAACACCTTCTTCCTCTTTTCTGCAGTGGGAGCAGATTATGGGAGTGGTTTTACTTTGACTAACTGCACACAAAAGAAGTATTTCCTGCTGATGAGGCTGTGGCACTTCTTCGTTTTACGCTTTATAACCTCAGGCCTGCTTTCAATCCATTCTGCATTCCTGTCCAGCTGTGAAGAAGTGCTGCAAATTTCAGCACGACAAAATGATGGATGCCACTTTATGGAAATTCAGCTAACCCCCCAGTCACCATCTTATAAAAGTAAAGGGAATCTAATTTTATAGATGTGCTTGATCAAAAGAATGAAACCAGAGAGAAGTACTTACTTCCTTGTGGTCCATAAAACTTCACTACAAATTCATTTAGTCCACTGAGGATGGTGACTTCATGTTTGCTCTCAATGCTGGAAGACTGTTAAGAAAAATGGCCTCAGAAAAAAACACACACACACACAAAGACATTTACAGTCACCGCTAATGTGTCTTCTGAAGAAACCGGTAATCTTCTGTGATTGTTTAAAGTGTTTTATGAGATGCTTTACTCAGAGAAAACACCGACGCATATAGAGCCTGACATTTACTCCCCTTCAACCTCTTATTTAAAGTCAGAATGATACTAAAGGGTTTGGAAGTATGTTTAAAAAAACAAAACCACCTCAAATAATTCTGTTTTGACCTCTTGTCCTGAAGACAAAACAAATTCTGAAAGATCTGTTGGCCTTTAAAGGTGTGGATCACTGAAAAAAACATTTTTTAATGATTATTTCTGATTATAATGTGTCATTTTGGGTTTTTCATGCAGGCTGAACATGAAAACAGTCTCCTTCACCTATCTCCTGCATTAGCTTCTGATAGAAATAGACGGTGAAACTCTAGGATTAGAAAATCCTAACAGATCTACGTCACACTGTCACTTAACATTCATGGACTCCATCTTGACTTGCGACGAGGAAGGCTGTTGTTGGTTTAGCGTCCAGGAAACAGCAGAGAACGTCTCGGCTAGTAGAAGCTAACCATTAGCATTAGCAACTCCACCACAAGGCAGGTCTCCTTCAGGCTTGTGTTATTTGTGGAGATAAAACATCAACATTGCAGAGCAAACAGAGTCAGTGGTAGAGTTGTGTATCAGAGGTGAGATGTCCGAATATCAGAAAATAAGGACACAAGATCCTGCCGTCTGAAGCTACTTTCTCCTCTGGCTGACTTGTACTGCCTGAAACAGTCACATCTGAGCCCCCCCAGAGTACGACTTACAAGGCTTTCATTCCTACTAGAGACCACTACAAATGCATTGATTAAACTAATGAACCACATCTTTAATAGGTTTGCTGCCATAAAAACTACCAAAATACTAGTATTTGTGATGCATTGTTTTCACGCACACACAAGCACACCCCCCCCAAATCAAAATCAAAACGAATCTTTCGTAGTGAAGGTAATCTCTACTGGAACTAAGATTACAGAATAGTAACTTGGTTGTACCCCATTCTAAACATGTGAGTAAAATATATGCACATTCATCTTATCCTCAGGATGCTGCCACCATGACCAGACTTGGGATAAGTGGAAGAGAATGGATGGATGGATTCATCTTATCGTTTATTCATAATAAAGTACAAAATGTTTGTTTAATAGAGCAAGAGGAACTAAAAACAAAGAAGAAAGAGAGTCAAGGAGGATGTAAACATGTGCATAGGAAATCATAAACAACATGAGACAGAACAGAACACTTAAACAGAAGGTTCAAAAGGTTAGCCACCAGCAGCAGCTTGCTCTCCAGTTCTGATCGAGACTGTATCCCATTAACAGCCTCACTGACACTAAAGGGTTAAATCAAACTGGAAGCTATTTTAAGATCTGGTTGAGTCTGCTTGGAGCTGACTGAAACTCTGACTTCGGTGGGGAAATACATCATTGTCAGACAGGAGTGGAAGCTCTCTGCTCTGTCTTGAGCCGTTCTGCGGCTCTTCAGAGAAACGTGCAGAGAAGAATGAATCAACAGCTCTCATCAAAGACAAAACATCTAGAGCTCAAAGAAAGCCTCCTACCAAGACGCACTACATGCACGGTGTTTGCACTGTGCAGCTCGCACGGCTCTGCCATGAATGTTAGCGTGTTAAAAACATAAAACCAATAGCGAAACCACTGGTTTGTGAGCAAATGAGCTTACAAAAGAGATGGCAGCAGAGCTGTGAAAGGGGGATGGGATGGACTCTGTGTTCTACTACAGAAGATAGCAGTGACATATTAGTGGGATAAGCCATTAATGGGGTTGAACCAGCACTAAAAATGCTGCAGGTTAACCGACAAGACTGAGAAGAAGAAACCAATCCTATTGTGTACGTACATCTATCTATAGATATAGATATATATCTATATCTATAGATATCTATATCTATATATCTATATCGGCACAAATAAAAATGAGATGTTGACAAATATCAGGGTTATGTATTAATGACATTTAAACCACGTTTTGTTGATTTTCCAGGTTAAAATTAATTGCCACATATTCTAACCTCACCCTTTAATTTAATCTGAGTTAATCTAAGTTAATCTGCCCTCAAATCTAACCTGTTTGTTGAGCGTCTCCCTTCTTCTTTTTAACATGACACAATAGTCTGACTCAGATAGGGAGGCTTGAGGCACTTATTCACCAAGTGAGTAACAACAAGTCCCTGTCCAGAAACAAAAAAATTCATTACACTACAAAAAGGAATTTGACGAGTCTGTCAGAAAAAAAAATGTCTTGGTGGAGCTCGTGACTCTTAGCTTTTATGAAACTGGGATGGACCGAGACTACACTCATTCAACTGTCCAAAAGCTAATAAATAAGTGGGTGTTTGAAAAAATAAAAAACTAACCGGGCAGGACATGGAGTTCAAACCGAACGGCTATAGTCAATCTGTGGTTTAAAACTAAGAAAAAACACTTCACAAGATAAGGCAAACCGCTTCCAAACACTTTAGAATCAAGCAAAAAGAGAAAATAAAGTAGAACAAAACTAATAAAAAAAGTTCTACTTTCTTGTTCCCCATTCTTATTATAATATCCATCCATCCCCCCACCTTGGATTAGTATAATCATAATCTGTGGACAGCACCAGGTTAAAATCCTTTCACACACACATAATCTGATACAATCAATCCAAAGGAACACACACATATCTTCAGTCGGATTAGGGTCTGATCATATAGGCTATAGCATAACAATGTCAACACACTAACTATCCTGTTTAAACTTATTTCAGGACCCAGCTTGATGTTATTTTGATTTTCCTTTTTAACGTTCTGGATTGTGCAAAAATACTCAGTAAATAGCATTTGCAGTTGTGGTGTAGACATGACTTGTTTTCCTTCTGGTCTACTCAGGCCACTGTCCCTGTGTGATCCCAGGATCAAAATATCACATCCCGTCCCAACGCTTTCCAAGTATGGAAAACAAACATGATGGAGAATCATGAGCAGCTCCCTGTCAAACAATGCGGTGTCACATACACGCAAACGTTTCCATCTAGGAGACGGTGTTTGTTGATCTGGTAGGAGGGTATTTTCACAGCACTTCCCTTTTCAGCATTAAGGTTTAGCCTCACTCTCTTTATTAGGAATTCCATCACAAGACGATGGAATAAAATCAACAAAATAAAATAAAAAATTACATTTTCAACTTACTTTTCCATAATGTTCGATCAAACGCTTATAAATAAGTCATAACACAAAAACGTGAGGTGGAATTTACCTAATATTTTCCACTAAAGTGTTTTTAGAAAAGAAAAAAGATCAAGAAACGTCTCTTCACAGAAAAAAAAACAACATGCTTTTTATGAAGGGATGGGAAACTAAAGCAGAGCTCTGTTTCACTCTCTACCTCACATACGAACCATAGAAGAATGTAAAATGAAAAGCTTTGCAGATGAAAGGCAGGAAATACAGCAGCTGACCTCAGGGTGTAAGGTACGGGTAGGCTTCCTCCACAGAGACAAGACATGAATAAGGACTAGAAATGATAAGAAAAGTAAAACTAATGCTTATTAGTTTGATAATGAGGAACACTAATTTCAGAAAGCAACACTTTAGTCACTTGTCCTTCATTGCAGTGGCTTTTAGTCCAAAAGGGGTCTTAAAACAATGTCAGAAAAAGGTCTTTTTTACAATTGGAAACTGTTCTTTGAGCCTCTATATAACATTTGAACTACTGCTGGGGCTCAAAACGGCCCAGGAGGCCTGATAAATGGCCCAACCCCATAATAAAGCCCTACAATGGAAGGGCATGTATATTAAATGAGCTGCCTGCTGATTGGCCAATTTATTCTGATGGTTCACTGATGCTGCCTAAAGCTAGAAACTCTGTGTTCATCCATGTATTATCCAGACAACTAAATAGGCAAGCTAAGGATTTATCAGCATCAATATATCTAGCATTCATTCAAAGTCTGGGTATTCCCAGTCCATACTGGAACGTGACATTTGTGCTCAGACACTCTTCTTTGTCGTTTCCTCTTGTTCAACAAGGACATTAGGAGTAGTTTGAGCTAGCATTAGCAGTAGCTTGGGCTAGTGTTGTTCTGCAGTTAGCATTACCACCACCACCATTTATACACTGCTCAAAAAAATAAAGGGAACGATTAAACAACACAATGCAAGTCCAAGTCACTCACGCTTCTGTGAAATCAAACTGTCCACGTAGGAAGCAACACTGATTGACAATCAATTCCACCTGCTGCTGTGTAAATGGAATAGACAACAGGTGGAAATTATAGGCAATTAGCAAGACATCCCCAACATAGGTGTGGTTTTGCAGATGGTGACCACAGACCACTTCTCAGTTCCTGCTTCCTGGCTGATGTTTTGGTCACTTTTGAATGCTGGTGGCGCTTTCACTCTAGTGGTAGCATGAGACTACAACCCACACAAGTGGCTCAGGTAGTGCAGCTCATCCAGGATGGCAATGTGGCAAGAAGGTTTGCTGTGTCTGTCAGCGTAGTGTCCAGAGCATGGAGGCGCCACCAGGAGAGAGGCCAGTACATCAGGAGATGTGGAGGAGGCCGTAGGAGGGCAACAACCCAGCAGCAGGACCGCTACCTCCACCTTTGTGCAAGGAGGAACAGGAGCACTGCCAGAGCCCTGCAAAATAACCTCCACTGCATTGTTTGACACCACAAATGCGCATGTGTCTGCTCAAACGGTCAGAAACAGATTCCATGAGGGTGGTATGAGGGCCTGACATCCACAGGTGGGGGTTGTGCTTACAGCCCAACACCGTGCAGGATGTTTGGCATCTGCCAGAAAACACCAACATTGGCAAATTCACCAATGGCACCCTGTGCTCTTCACAGATGAAAGCAGGTTCACACTGAGCACATGACAGATGACAGAGTCTGGAGACGCCGTGGAGAACGTTCTGCTGCCTGCAACATCCTCCAGCATGACTGGTTTGGCAGTGGGTCAGTAATGGTGTGGGGTGGCATTTCTTTGGTGGCTCAGCCCTCCATGTTTTCACCAGAGGTAGCCTGACTGCCATTAGGTACCGAGATGAGATCCTCAGACCCCTTGTGAGACCATATGCTGGTGCGGTTGGCCCTGGGTTCCTCCTAATGCAAGACAATGCTAGACCTCATGTGGCTGGAGTGTGTCAGCAGTTCCTGCAAGATGAAGGCATTGATGCTATGGACTGGCCCGCCCGTTCCCCAGACCTGAATCCAATTGAGCACATCTGGGACATCATGTCTCGCGCCATCCACCAACGCCACGTTGCACCACAGACTGTCCAGGAGTTGGTGGATGCTTTAGTTCAGGTCTGGGAGGAGATCCCTCAGGAGGCCATCCACCACCTCATCAGGAGCATGCCCAGGCGTTGTAGGGAGGTCATAAAGTTACCTGGAGGCCACACACACTACTGAGCCTCATTCTGACTTGTTTAAGGACATTACATCACAGCTGGATCAGCCTGTAGTGTGTTTTTACACTTTCATTTTGACTCCAAATCCAGACCTCCATGGGTTGATAAATCTGATTTCATTGATAATTTTTGTGATTTTGTTGTCAGCACATTCAACTATGTAAAGAACAAAGTATTTAATAAGAATATTTCACTCATTCAGATCTAGGATGTCTTATTTTTGTGTTCCCATTTTTTTTTAACAGTGCCAGTGTTGAAATCTAAGGGGGTGTGTCTAAATGAGCTACAGTTCTGATGACATGTTATACCAGCTTGACTCATTTCTCTTTGGCCATTAAAAAAATTACTAATTTGCATTGGAAAGCAGGTTGGAGATGACAGACATTTTGGTCTGGTACATAGACACCCTGAGATGCTTATGCTCAACAAAAACAAGGTTTTGAATTCTAGGACCCCGTTATAGTCAACCAAAAAGCAATTATTTATACACCTTCAATTGTAAGTTAAGAAGGTTTACAGTTAGAAATCTCTTCTAGAATACACCACACACAGACCCCGTTTCATCTAAAGTCTAATCCCGTATTTAAATGTGGCTGTTTCAACTTTGTATATAACAGCGCTGCACAGAGCAAAGTAGATTACTGCGTGACCTCCACTGCTGCCTGAAAACAGAGGCAGCGAGAGCAGCACAGCGCCCATCCTGCCACAGCGAGCGGAGAGCGACGGGTCGGGAGCCGGTGCTGCGAGGGTGAGATTAAATCAGCTCAACACCAAACACTTCCTCACTGACCTACTCCTCTGTTTTCAGTCTCTCATACTGAAACAGACACATTCCCCAAGCAGGCGACTTTTCCATCTCTGACAGTGAGAATAATACCACTCGGTGTAAAGCATCGCTGTTATTTACTCATAAATCCCAAAAAGCAGTTGGGTCTTTAGAGAATAAAAACAGCAAAGCTCCTCACAGATTCTACTGTACATCACAGGAAAACGTACAGCTGAATCTAAAGGCTTTTAACATCTTGAGAGTGACTTTGGTGAACAAAACAGGCTCTGAACTGTCTGCTCTCAAAGCATCCAGCTCATTCTGACACATTCGGAGTCTGAATACTGATGGTGGACCAGCATGTGTGGGCCGAGCAGAAGAAAACCTCGCAGCAGGTTTTACATATCAATGGACATATGGCCCCACAGGCCTGACTCACTAAATCCGCATGGAAATGTGTGGTGGCTGAAGTGCTGCACTCACTTGAAGGTGGATGGGAAGTAAACGAACTCTAAATAAGTTTGTTTCATTTCTGCTTTGAGAATTAAAGAGTCAACATCTGAAAGTATTACAGATTTATGGCAGCCACTTTCAGAAAAATTACTAAACTAATAAGACTTTTGCTACACAACTGGCTATTTAAATGACATGCCAGGGAACATTCTCTCTCACTCAAATCCAAAATACAAGCAAAAACAGTCAACTCAAGGCTTAATTGTTGAACCTAAATTTCCTTTGCAATGCAGATTTGGTAGATGAAAGGCTCAGCATACAGTCAGCCACCTCCCAGTGCGAGAGCTGAAGCCGCACAGAAATGAACAGGCCAAGTTCTTTGTCTTCGCTGGTGCGAGATGAGAGCCCACCCACTGCAATCAAACTTGAATCCTTCAGCTGCTCCTCCTAGCAGCCCTTCAGTAAATCAACAGTCTATTTACAGCAGGGGCACAGGGGTGTTTATGCACATGCATTTCCAGCCGCGTGCACGTACGCACAAATGATATGATCATTAATGAACGCAGAACTGAGCCGGGGCAGGAGACAACGGCAGGAATCTGAGGCGGCGGAATAATGAGCGAAACCTTACAGACGGGGTTTTCTGTCTGCTTTACGAGAAACAAAAGAAACGTGCCCAAAGAAATGTCCAACCTGGAATTTAGTGCTAATTTTATCAGCCTACGCAGACAAGGCATGTACAGCGGGCGATTAGTAGATAGGTGTCACTTATAGGGTGTGCAGTGCATTTTTTAGATAAGGCCTCTTTGCTATTGCTTTTTTCCATTTATACTTAAACATTTAGACAAAATGATTTAGACTGAACCTGATAGCCACTTATTTAATTTTGGCACCCATGCAGATGAGTGGGAAAGGCAGGCTAAGCTTCCAAGTGCCAGAAAAAAATACAAAACAATGAGGGGAACTTTAGTCCATCTGTTTTTTACTGGAACTCAGCCATGCATGCAGGAAGCTTTAACGTTAGTACCGTGGGATTAACGTAGAGGGTCCCAAATCCCCTTGGTCCTGGACCCCCGAAAAACAAGACCATCGACCAAAAACTGGCCATGTCTGTTTAGAATATCGTCAATAATTAATTGTTCCAAAAATTAGGAAAAGGAGAATATTGGTGGGATAATTTATCATCAAATGTAGATAAAAACACACCAAAAAAGTCAAATTTAGTATGGTCAGCCTTTCATTTGTTGTTCAAAGGGAGGATTGACTTGATTATCAACAAAATCACAACATTTAAATCCTGAAAAACACGTATTCTGACTGAATGCAACAGCCTGCGTCCAGATTAAAAGTTTTCCATTTTCTTTGGACTTGATGTTGACAAAACAGCTTCTTCATCTGGATTAAACATTAAACACAATCCATGCTGACAACCAAATAATAACCAGGCTTTTAGGTTCAGCAATTTACTCAATTCCCAAAGCAAGCAGGGAAAAAAATAAACTTCCATCACCAAACTTAATAGAAATTCCAACCAAAACATTCCTATTATAGCTAGAGTTGTTCAATGACTGTTCCATCTCCTTCTCATTTTTATCTCTCCTATTGGAAGTAACAAAGGCCACTGTTAGCTTACACAGCCTTCATCAACTAGCTAGAAATTTCCCCCCTTTGAGTCAACAGGCCTCTGTCCAGCTCTAATCAATCTCAGAGTCAAGAGAGGGCAGAAAACTGCTGCTGGTGGTTCCCCTCAGCAAACTGCATCCAGTTTGTTCAGTCCTGTAATAATGGTGCTGCGGGCAGATTAGCAGCCTGTGACTGGTTGACATGCTCTGACACAGCAGCGGGAGGTGGAGGTCACAGGGGCTCCTGTAAATGTGAAACACAAAAGAATCCACCGCTGATGCTGTCCGGATGTCATGCTGGAAAGGGCACAATAGGTCTGAAGGTCTGAAGCACTGAGCGGAGAGCAGATAAAGCGCCGGACTGGATGGGGGGGGGGAATTAAAATCTGGACAACTGAATAATGAATTCTGATAAGTTTTGCTTCAAGAGACACTTACAGAAAACAAAAAAATGAAACTGCAAGCTTAAACGAAAACTGAAGTGAGAAGCCTTCACGTTAAATAAGTTTTATGGTGTGTATCAGTCAATATTAGGTAGAAGATAAGCATTAAGATGATAATGGATGCTTGAGCCTGCAGCACCCCTCCCTAACAACTCCCTACAGTCTTGAATGTCAATTCCAAGCAGCTATGCTCTTATTCTTTTACACAATCCTGTCATTGTCAACGCTTCCAGCAAAAAAACAAAAGAATGAAACAAAACAGCCAAGATGCAACTGCAGCAGCATGTAACACTTGATGCACTGACACGTCACAAATCAACAAACATTTATATCGTGCTCTGATCCGTATGCACCGAGTTCTCCTTTAAATGTATTCATTATAAAAAGCTATAAACTTTAACAGGACACAGATGATGCTGAAGTTTACTAAACCAACACATTACAATCTCCATACGTGTATAAAACATTGTAAACCTGTAATTATAATTTGTAAGAGCCAATGTTCTAAATTTGACATTTGTTGATTACAGGCTTTGTGAGCGACGCTAACATACTGAAACGCATTTCAAATAAGTTTCACAGACGATTATAAAATAATGAACAGATTTCTCTAACTAATATGACAAAAGGCTGTCTAGTAACAGTACCTGTGCTTAAATTCCTGCAGCTTACTTATCGTCTGAAAGTAGTTTTTGAAGAAAGTTGATGAATACTCTACTACTGTAATAATAAAGAAACTGACTAAAGAAAGAGCTGAGTAGTCGTTCCTGCTGGATGTAAAGCTGATTGAAATCCTTGCTCAAGAACACTGTGTTCCAAAGAAGTAAAAGAGCATGACGGAATACCAAAAACACGAGTAAAATGAATCTGATGTAAAGTAAAGTTACTGCTTAGGGCCTGCATGTTTGTGTAGAAGAGTGAGAGAGTGTGAGCACAAAGAAACACTGTACAAAATCAGAACTGTACAAAGAGCCTAGGCTAAAAGCTTATCCACACAAAGATTTAGCTAAAAGCAAATTGGAATATGAGGACAGAGCTTAAACCCACTGATTCTACACGTTGAGGTCATTCATGTTCACAAATTCACCCCCCCATACTCGCCGTTCTAGATTCTCAGCTCTCCTGTGACCACAGCAAATTAATGCGTGAAGCCTTTCAGAAGCTGATCCAGTCTAAAAGCCGTGTGAGTTTCGGGGTTTGGTTACACTTGGGGAGGGCGCAACGAGAGGCAACACGGGCAGGTTTTAGCAGGAAGTTCAGGAGACGGCCTCACTTCAGTAAAAAAAACAAAACAAAGAAGGTCAACTCTTGCTCTGACTGTTAGCCTTAAATGCTCTGGTAAAACACAATGTTCCTTGTACAGAACCGAGCAGGTGGCACACAGCAAATCTGCTCTAGCCTGTCAGTCAAGTCGCTGAAAAAAAAGAAAAAACGAGAACAGGTTCAATACTACTGAGAAGCTTTATGTTCTCTGAAAAAACCCAACTCTTGTTCTGTCTGTTTCACTAGACTGTCACAGCTGCCATAGCATACACATAAGTGGTGTCAAGTGAGCATAAACTTGCTCAAACAAGCACAGTTTCAAGCAAGCAAGTGTAAAAATGCCTCAGGCAGTAAGTCAAAATAAGAGATTTACTTTTAAAAATGTATTTATAAACTCACCATCATTTAAAATATAGAGGCAAGTAATATTCTAACCTGACATAATGAGATGAGTCAGAATGCCTCATTAAGGTGGGCTTCTGCTATGAATACCATAGATATGATGAGGTTGTGTAACCACACAAGCTAAATGCATCCTTATTGGTTAAAAAATGTCAGTTTTCCCCTATCGTTTCTGTTGAACCTGTTGGGGCAACATCTACTTGTTTTTGATTTCATTTGCACAGCCCACCCCCCCTATTTGACTACACTTTACAGCCATCCCATCAGCTGTTTTAAGTCCCTCCCTCTTGTGGTTTCCGGCTAGTAACAGGCTGCCCAATCACTCAGCTGGTTTTTCACTGTGCTGGAACAAAAACAAAACTACTTGTTCATACTGCTGTTAAAAAACATGTCATATGGACTTAAAATTTGAGGTTGTGGTCCACTTTCTCCCCCTCAACTCCCTTTGTTAGCCATGTGTGAAACAAATAAATACATCAGCACCACAAGGACGAGCATGATGACTAAAAAACTGGAATACATAAGATGCTGATCCACCCGTGACACCGTGAAAATGTAACGCCAAATTCACAGCCAGAACCAATTAAATAGAAAAACACACACAAATTACTGACTGAAGAACAGTGAGAGACACTGATCAGGTGGCCATTTTGATGTTGAAAATACCCAACAGACAACCCAGCGAGCTTAGCAGCGTTTCAAAGAAAAAAATCAACTAGAAAATAGAATAACACATTTATAAAAGCCTAGTATGGTGTTGACAAAGCAACGCTTGTGTATATACACCCAGAACATCGCATCAGAAACGCTAACGTGTTTTTGTAAGTAGAACAAAAGAAAGCTGCTTCTTCAGTTAGCCTGTTATGTAAACAAGCTCCTGTGTAAATAAACGTGAGGGTGCAGTTTGTCTTAACTCCCCCCCGCCATCAAATACAGCAAGCTGGACAAAGAAATAAATTACCACAAGGCTACTGATGCAGTCTTATATGGTGGTGCTACAAGATAAAAACATTCCGATGAGAGTGACGCTAGCGTTGACTAGGACGTTACTATTTTTAATGTAATATATCAGCAGCAAACGAGACTGCTAACGTTTGGTACGTAATGTGCTGGAAAATGCTAAAAGAAGCTGTGGCCGTTGTGATTGGCTAATACAGTTGTCCGATAAGCGACTGAAGGTTCGCAGGACAGAAATAGCTAACACTTGCTAGCAAAATGTTGTTTACACAAAACATTCGCAACGTATGCTCCTACTGTTGAGGGGGTCACAAAGACTAATAACAAGCAGCATTATGAAACAGGTCAAAAAACATTTTTACATACAGCACAACGTTTCTAACGACACACAGACTGATGTTTACGTTCAGAAAGGATACAGTTTCACCACATCGGTATCCATTCGCCTTTTACCCGGACTTGGAGACGACATTTTTGCTTATTTCCACCGCAGAACACCAGAAAGTAAGCTGAAACCCAGCCCCGAAACGCTAGACAGTCTAGCAAACGGTACTATCCAAAAGTTAACATTTGCTTTCTAAGACGTTGACGGCAGTACGTCCTCGCAGTTAACTGTCTCTGTCCTAATGAGTGGCTGAGCTATACGTTAGATCTCTCCTGTACATCTCACCATGGCTCTGACAAGCAAGGATCCCTCCGCCAATGACGTCATTTATGTGCGACAAAGGATACATTCACGGCCATGTTTGTAGTTTTTAAAATCATACACAACCAGGGATGTGTATGATAAATTTGAGTTTTTAAGAAGTTTGAATCAGTTGGACGATTAATTTAAACTTAGAGACATACCCACCGCTGTAGTACAAACTCTGACAAACGTCTCTCAAATATGAACGTTGACTGGTTTAATTTAGCATAAGCAAAGCTTTTTACTATTTACCATTTTTGTATATTAAACGAGAAAACACTAAATTGTTAAAAATGTAAGTATTTTGTTTTGAATGTTTGATTTTATTTTTTACAATATTGCATAATTGGCCAGTCACAATGCAACATGTGGGATAGGCACAAATACAAGCCTTGCATTCAGCCTATTCCCATTTTTAGTACAAATTTTTTTTTGATCTGTGAGTGTATAAAGGTTTAAAGAGGCAATGTACAATCGGAATAAAAATGAATTCAATAGTGATGCTGTGTTAAATATATAGGAACCACTTCACCAGTGACTGACTCACACTTAGAGAGCATGTGCTCTAACATATGTTCTTGTGATCATTTTCAAAAAGCCTACTCCAATATCCCAGACACATTGTTAGCGTCACATAAAACCACACTGTTCTAAATGATAAAGCTAGTGTCAGAGGAATGATAAAAACAAAACATTCAGAGGATGATTTTATTAAAGACAGACTTGTGAGAACTTTATCAAGGAAATCAGAAAAGGAAGTTGAGAAGTGGTTTGACATTTCTGGCACATGGTTCTACTTGCCTGCAGCAACTAGTTTAAAAACCCTCAAATTTTTCTTGCTTCTAAGCAAAACATTTAAAACATAGAAAATATTTGCTCACAGTTTAATAAGTTTTTCTAATTTGAGGTTAATGCCTCTTCACTCTTACGTACGCCTCAACAAACAGTGAAGGTAAGCATCGCCTGTCCAGTGTTGAGGCAACTGACCATTTCTCACAATCTTGTTTTAAAAAGAAATACAAACCAAATGATTTTATGTGTACCTGAAGCATTCTACATGTAAATGTCCTGGTTTTGTTTTAGTTCTACCACCCTTTGACCGTTTTTGTATACGTATCATAAAAATTCTCTCCAGGCTACAGCAGCAGCAAATTTCAAACTCCAAGTTGCAAAAAAAAAACAAACAACAAAATGTAAAAAATCCATAGGTGTGCTTCACATTTTACTGCTTACAGGTGAAATGCATGTTAATTTCCCCCAAGAAACACTGACTGTAAACACAATTCCAAAGGATGGCATACAATAATATACGACACTCCTTTTCTAAGTGATGGACCCCGTGCCAGATGAAAAGCAAGGTCAGTTCAACACTTTGGTGTTGGTATGTTTATGTATCTCAACAGTCTACTGAGATGGTGAAGAGGAGGATGTCTGCCACTGACGTAATATAGCAAACACCCTTTTCGACTTGTCACGAGGGCCCTAAAAGGAGAAGAAAGAAAAATTAGACCATCCACATGTTAATGTTTTCAGATTCCATGTTAGGAATTAAATATGGAGGTCAGAGTGCTCGACTTGCCTGTGCCAGGCTGGTTTCCTGTGCATCAGAGCTCTTCTTTGAGGGCAAGAGCATGTCCAGAGCAGCTTTCCAGCCTTGCTGATTAAGTGACGAACCTCCATCCAAGGCAGGAATAACCCCCAAATCCAAATTCTCTTTGCACACAGAGATCCAGGGACACCAGTCCCTGTGCTGAGCAAGGGGGTCAAACGCCTTTCTGAGCAAAGGGCCACCCTAAAATAAGAGATATTAGAGTCCATTAGCAAGTGTAAAAGCTAATTTTGTTAGTTTACTTTGGATCAGGATCTAGGTTATAGTTGTGTCTTAAATTATGAAACAAGGGTCTTATCTGATGAATCTTAAATCCCTTCAAAGTGACTTCATTTTTATTTATAACATTCTCTTATGATAGAAATTTAAAAACTTTGTCTTAGTAATAAAAATGTGGCAAAATCCAAAGAAGTGGCAGCAGGTGTAACAGATGTATATTATTCTAATCTTAGATGGTCTAACCTACAACAGAAGTGATATGACTCCTAAAACGTGCTGTACTTTATTCATGTGGACTAGAACACACGGCTTTTCTCATAATGAAAACAAATGATTAATCCAGGAGTAACATTAAGTCTTACAGGACCACCAGTTGGTGAAAGGCACAAGCGCTTGGGCGGGTGTAGACAGGCAGCTCCATCGGTCCCCGACGCCTCTCCCTGTCCTCGACTTCGAGTAGCGGGTCTCTTGCCCCTGGCCAAAGGACTCGGCAGCTCCTCGCTGGGGCTGGGTGAGTCTCTGCTTCTGGCACGGAGCGCAGCAGGAGAAGAACCTTCACCCTGTATCACACACCAGAACATGTTGAACATGCACTCTTGAAACTCTACTAAAATAAGCATTAAGGGCTTATAAAGCTTTCCTATTACATGGTGACACTCGATGTTACTGTTTCTGCCAATAGATACAATAAAATATCAAAGCTTCCAGAGGAATCTGTTTATTTTTGCTGATAAACTGAGCTCTGTAATTTAAAACTCGTTATGATCCATCAGTTAAAGTATTCAATACTTGTGTGCAAAAATCTTTTGCAAGCTTATACCCAAAATATCTAGAAAGTAAAATATCTTGGGGGACTTCCTTAGAGCTTGCCTGGTCACAGCGAGTCGAGTCCTGGCTCCTAAGCTTCATACGACAGGGAGTTGTTGTTATGGTGAAGGAGGCCGACGCAGAAGGGTCTCCCTGGCCGTCGCTGGGGGTCGCCGACACAGACACTGCAGCTTGAGCGGAGTGTGCTGTATTATCTGGGGAGGCTTCTGGGTCACTTGCAATTCCCTCCATCTGATGGAAATTCCACAAGCCCACCTTCCTCATACAGTAGGAGCAGGCGAGGATGGGCAAGCTCATGGCATGATGACTTGAGCTATAATGAAAGAACGTTTTTAGCACTTTATTTTTTATTGATTACTTTGTATTTTAACACACACTGAGTGGGTATAGATTGGTCTCACCTTGCTGCCCAGCCACAGAGGGAAACTATGCACGCAGCCACCTGCACACCCAAAGGCTCAGAACATGGAGCCACTCCCCTTTTTTTCTGTTCTTCTTCAATCAGCTGCAGTACAACGCTGATAACGTCCTCGGTCAAAGACTGCATGAAAACCACGGACATTTGTTATACATATATGGTTAAAATGACGTTTGCCGTTTAGGACAAACAAAGGATCTTTTCCATAGTTAAACGTCTCCTTCATCAAATAGGAGTGATGAAAGTGTTGCGTGTAAACAAAACACCTTACCACAGATTTGAGCTGTTCAGGCATCATGGCTGGCAGCTGCTGTGCCAAGAGGCAGGCGCTCTCAAAGCGCTCCAAAAGCGCATTAAGAAGTGCTGATGGTTCGGAGGCTGGAACCAGCCAGAACCGCTCTGGAAACAGAAATATGAAACGGCACATAGTCAAAGTTTAGAGCCATTCTTCATTCTTAAACTAAAAATTTGCTTCCAAGAATCCAGACTTTACTCTTATCTTTTAATATTTAGGTTTGTGCTGCATTTTTATTCATTGACCATTTTCAGAGAAATATTGTTTTTGTTTGTTGGCACTGAACTCTGACCCATGAATCAGCCAGGAGTAAAAAAAAGTGAAGGGATGAAGCAGAGATGTGTTGACACAAAACAGCCAACTTAGTAGCAGTAGAACCAAGTTGGTAATTCCAGCCTGTCACGAAGACACAATATATTCTCATTTACTTATTTAATATTTGTAAAACACCAAAATGACAGGGAGGAAGGGAATATCCTCCTATTTCTTAACGACATGACTTTCAAATACTAAGTTATTTTTCCTCTGGGTCTGACAAAGTAATCCCTCAATGCTGTAATGACGCAGCACAAGAATAAGAAAATGAGTGAGCAATTAATTAAAAAGTCCTCTCCAGATATTATCCATATCCTGATATGGAGGCATCAGCGGCGCGGAACGTCGCTGCTTCAAATAGAATCCATTATAGTCTATTGGGTCGATCCAAACTTTAGTGCATCAGGGACTTGTTTTTGACCAGGCAGTGTAAATTGAACTGAACTTTCAGAAATCCTGGACAACATAGATTTAGACCACAACAGTAAAAAAGGTTTGTATTATTGGAAGGAAAGAAAAAGAAGAAACGATCTTTTAAATAGCGCCTCTCAAGATAAAAATCACGAGGTGCTTCACAAGAACAAAAAGTAAGATAAAAATTAAAAAATGATTAAAAATATCAAAAAAGGGAAAAGTAAAAATTGTGATTAAAAAAGGATGTGAAAAAAATGGCAAAAGGAAAATGAATAAGAGAAGGGTAATCAGTGGATCATGGGAAAGGCAGAAATGGTAGACAGAGAAGAATGAAGAGAAGGCAGTAATAAAGAATCAACCAAAGGTCACTCAAAAGCCAGCTTGAAGAGGTGAGTTTTCAGCTGCTTTTTAAAGGAGACCACCGAGTCCACTGATCTCAGGCTCAAGGGGAGAGGGTTCCAGAGTCTGGGGGCCACAGCAGCAAATGATCTGTCACCTTTGGTCTTTAGCCTGGTGCGCTGCACACCCAGAAGGCTTTGATCACTGGACCTCAGGGTTAGGGTTAGGGTTCAAGAGAGTCTCTGACTTTGGGAACCAGTTTGTCTGGGGCACAGATGAGGATCTCAGTCTCGTCTTCATTCAGCTGGAGAAAGTTCCCAGCCATCCAGGTTTTAATAGTCTAAGCAGCTGTGCAACAGCTGCAGCTTAAACATCTCATGGGGCTTAAAGGAGATGTACAGTTGGATGTCATATGTGTAAAGATGGTAGGAGATTCATTTAAAAGAGCTCAGGATGTCCTGGAGAGGAAGCAGATAAAGGAGGAACAGTAGAGGGCCCAGCACAGAACCTTGTGGGACACCATGGGTGAGAGAGGAGGTGGAGATAGCCACAGAGAAGGAATGCTCTGATAGATAAGAGGAGAACCACTCCAGAGCAGTTCCTGATAGGCCTACCCAGTCTCTCAGCCTACCCAGTAGCAGGTGAGGGTCAACAGGGTCAAAGGCTGCAGTCAGGTCCAGCAGAACCAACACAGAACAGTCCCCTGCATCACTGTGAGTCAGAAGGTCATTAGAGACTCTGAGAAGAGCTGTTTCAGTAGAATGAGCTCTACGGAAACCTGACTGGAAACTATCATAGATGTTATGTTCATCAAGAGCAGCTGTGAGTTGCTTAGCCACAACTTTTTCCAAGATCTTGGAAATGAATGGAAGTTAGAGATGGGTCTGAAGCTGCTATGGAGAGTTGGATCAAGATTGGGTTTTTTAAGAAGCAGGTGGATTACAGCATTCTTAAAATAAGCAGGGACAAGTACGGGGAAAGTATAAATGATTAAAAATGGTCTGCACAGTATAGGGCTGGGCGATAAATCAAAAATGTATCGTTATCAAAATCTCTGACTCTAATCGATATAATTTTTCCCATGTTAATAAATTCAGTAATAAAAAAATGAAAAGATGTGTGTACGTTGGTGATGTTCATGTCCCTTTAAGAAGCTGTACCACCTCGAGACACGACAGCTTGATTCTACCCGTGACAGCCCCGTCTAGTGGACAACTTTTGTTTTTGCGCTTACATGTAGTCATCGTCCATTTATCATTATCGAGGTAAACTCCTCAATATACCGCGATACTGATTTTAGGCCATACCGCCCAGCCCCAGTACAGTAGTTCTGTTAACCAGTAAAGACCAGGTAGCTACACTGCAGCTCCTACCTGGACATGGAAGGTCAGGCCAAGGACAAAGTTTTTCATGCTGCGTCTGAAGCCGTCTCGATATTTCCTCAATTCGATTTTCATCTATTCAAAGGAAGATAAACGGTTAGGCTCTCGGTTTTAACAAGCTTTCACTTTACACTTCAAGTCTGACAATGTCTGTTTCTGTAGCTTCAAGTTTTGCTTACATTTTCCAAAGTCTAAGGTTGGTTGTAGGGATGCACAAAGAAAAGCCTGGCAGCTGCAGCATTTAAGCATATCATAGCCGACGTTGATCCAACCATATCTGGCGCAGATCAGTGGGGACAGTATGCGTGGCTTCCCTGCCCATTTCAGACAGTTCACTGCTAAGGAAATGTTCACATTCATACGCATCACTGCACATTAGAAGATATCCAAGTATTTTCAGATTTGATACTCGTTTGCATGATGCAGCACAATAAAAAATGGCTAGGTCAAAGTGGAATGCAACGAGAAAAGGATATTGAAAACGATTCCACTCTTGAGAAAAAAGCTTCTTTGTTCGTTGCCTCACAAGTTGCTTGATTGTTGTTTTTTACACCAAGAACCTTCAACTCTCCTTCTCCACTGGAATCAACATGAAAGAAAAGGAGACCACACAAACAAATCTTTAATTTGGACATCTTGTTATACCAACATGAGTAAAACTATTAGTACCCTTCCTAAGACAGAAAACCCCACAATGATCACTGAAATATCCTGTCAGTGTATCCCAGGGCAGCTGTGGCTACATTGTAGTTCATCACCACCAGTTTTTCCAGACACGAAAAACTTATAGCCATCTAATGACTTGTATGCCTTTGTAACTGGGTCAGTTTTTTCTTTCTTTTCAGAATTACACAAAATGTGTTCTGTAATTGGAGCGGACAACCTTTAATGTCATTCGTTTTGTGTTTACTGTGCTCGTTAGGTATGTCAAATTTATAAAAGTAAATATTTTTATATAAACCTTTTTAATCCTGACATCTGCCTATTTGGGGTTCTTGTGTTGTGGGAAAATGTGTTAATCTCTGTGGGGGAAAAAAAAGCTCTGGCGCTCCTGTTTCAGGAAGTAGAAGTGAACCAGATCAGAGTTGAGCTGAAGACGACAGGATCTGGAGTCTTATTTCCTGATATGTGGACATCTCTCCTCTGATTGGCTAACAGCAACACGACTCTACCTCTGACTCCATTTGCTTTACAACGTTGATGTTTTATCTTCACAAACAACACAAGCCTGAAGGGGTTCTGCCGTGTTGTGAAGTTGCTAATGGTAACGGTTAGCTTCTACTAGCCGAGACCTGCTCTGCTCTCTCCTGGACGCTAAATCAACAACAGCCTTCCTCGTTACGAGCCAAGGTGGATGAGTCCATGAATGTTAATTTTCAGTGTGACATAGATCTGAGTGGCTTTTCCAATCTGAGCGTTTCCTCGTCTATTTTCACATTTACCCTGCATTTTAAACTCAGAGTGACCGATCATATTTCCAAAGTTCCTTTACTTATCGCCCTATTTCCTTTTCCTCTATTACCTACTTATTACTGTAATGTGTTACTGCTGGAAACATTCCCAAGGAGTTACGTTTAATCTTGAGTCTAACTTTACTAATCATAATATTATTATTTTTATTGCACCACCATTCCAAAGAAATGTCTGATTTTCGTTAGTTGATGTTCAGTGTTTTCCAAAACCTAATTTATCCACGTCTGTAGACCTAAGTTATGAAGAAAAACTAAACAACTACAAGTTGTCTTTATTGGGCACGCTCTTACCATTTTCTAAACACTAAACTGCTAGACTCGAATGCTTGGTGCAAGCCTGATACATTTAAGTAACACATCGCTGAAACTTGTCTCGTCATTACAGTGGTATGCATATGAATGCTCCCAGTCCTGTCCTTCGGGCTGACAGCTCTGGTTGTGCAGACCTGAAACTCCTCCAGCAGCAGAGCTAAGAACAACTGCTAAATGAGAGGCTAGGCTACTGTGGCTAACTCAAACACCTAACGAAAACCCGAATTTACCAGAAAGTGAGGGCGTGTGTAAACAGGTACCTGTTGGAACCGACATCTGGTGAAGATACTCCCTCATTGAGAAGTTCACGAACTTTCTCTGGAGAAGCGAGAACAGCTTTATGTTGTTCTGAATTACCGAGGCGAGCACCACCATGCACCGCCATGTCAACGGTTCTTCTTCTTCTTTTATTTTGATGCTGCGTGTGGATTTACATCACTTCCGTCTCTCTTAAACAGCACTGCCCCCTATGGGGGAAAAACGCCATAGTCTCAATAGGTAAAGTGACCTTTTGCCTTTTAATTGAGCTAAAACACATTTAAAATTATTTTTATGAAACAGTGTTGAACACGGTGGTACTAATGGGATCGTGGCATTTGTTCCAGACCTACCAACTTGAAGGAAAAACGAAAATTGAACCATTTAGTATCTGGCTTTCGAGAGTAAGGTTTTTTTTCGCCCTCTGGCGGACGTAAACTGTTACTACAGCGTTTATGTAAAGCTCAACAAGACATAAGTGATTATAGCGCTTCCTGTAAATTATTTCAAAATAAAACATATCACTTTTCAATTACTACAATTTTTAAATTAGCGCTAACAGCACAATTAGTCTAGATAACGGGGTAGCCAGAACGTCTTCACTTATACAAACTATTTAACTACTGAAACTCAAAAAATTATCTTAATTGTCTGTGTTAAACATTACAAACAGCACTACAACATATCAGATCATACGCCCTCTGGCGGGAACAGGGTGTGCAACAATGCTATTAGTTAACGCTATAAAGAGAGAGAGAGAGAGAGAGAGAGAGAGAGAGAGAGAGAGAGAGAGAGAGAGAGAGAGAGAGAGAGAGAGAGAGAGAGAGATTTTTTTAAAAGGGTAATTTTTGTTTTAAACAGGAAAATGCCGGGAAAATACTAATACTGGATGTACAATACAGTTTCCCGGCCAAAACGTGAGACTTGATAGTTTAGGAGTTCATGCCACGATAACCATTATCATAAATCTTCCTCTCCAATATGGCCGCGTCAGTGACGCACTGCGCAGCGGGTGGTCTTTTACGCCCATCGACGCAACGTTCTAGTAAAAAGCTCAACGATTGGTCCAAAGAGTCACGGCCAGTAAGTAGGGGTAAAATTTGTGAATGGCTCCAGACCTGCCTGAAATGTGAAATGATACACCAGCGCTTTAGCTGACGTTCTTGTTAGTGTATTTTTTTGTTGTGACGTCCAAAGGAACTGGGTTGTTCAGGCGAAAACGATGTCGGACGCGGAAGGGACTGACAGTTCAGAGCAGCTGAATACGTTTGAGAAACTGACAAGCAGGCCGCCGGACGGAGCCACGCTAGCAGGTCGGTCAACAACATTAGCAAAGCGTGATGTTAACAACAGCAACAACAACAACATAGTTTAACCGCGTTACAGCTCCTCAGTCTGACACTAAAGCTGTTACTCCTACCGGCCATTTAAAGTCACCTTGGGCTGACATGAAATTAACCTTTTCCCTCTGAGAAGCAACACATTCGGCTTTAGCATGTACCACGTTAGAATAGCACCCTTCTTTCGTTTTGTTTAGCTTAATATAACATAGGTGAGGCTGTTTACAAGAAATGTCCTTTTTGTTTGATTTGGGGGATATACAACTATAAAAATCTATAAATTTAACCTAAATACTTAAAGAACAGCAAAGCTGAGTGATTATTTCATATTTTTCTCTATTCTTTTCTCCTTAAATCACCCGTAAACCCCTCATACTTAAATGGGTTGAAGCTAAAATTAAATTTAAAAATGGACCTGCTTAAATGGATCATTTGTCCAGATCAAATCATAGATGATCAGATCACCTCTCTCACCAGTAATGTATAAATCAGTCCAAATCTGTTAATAAAGTTTCAGATAATGACATAGACATTTGTTGTCATACACACTTGAGCAAAATGTTAATTTTGTTCATTTAAAACTTGTTTCCCACTGTACTGAGAATCAAATTTGTCCTAATTTCCTTGATGTTGTTATATGCAAACATTTATTAGAAATGCTATGGATAAAAAAAGCACATTTCATTTAAATACTTCTAGGTGTTTTTATTAGAAGACAGTCAAAACATTTTTAAACACATGATAACACATGATATGATGTTGGTCCATCTCATCAGCCCATGTCAGAAAGTTGTTCCTTTGCTTCTCCTGATGCCATGCTCTTCTCTTTTGCAGGTCATCGAACGCCCCCTGCCCGCAGTGGACATCGCTGCGTTGCTGACAACGCTAACTTATACGTGTTTGGAGGTTACAACCCGGACTATGACGAGTCAGGAGGCTCAGAGAATGAAGACTACCCACTGTTCAGGGAGCTGTGGAGGTACCACTTTGCTACAGGCTGCTGGCAGCAGATACGAACCAAAGGCTACATGCCTACAGAGCTGGCGTCTATGTCAGGTTGAAAACGACTTCCTATACATTTATACTAAAATACTCTCATGAGTATCAAAACTGAATGTCTGTTGTGTTTCCTTAGCTGTTCTGCATGGGAACAACCTCCTGGTGTTTGGTGGAACTGGGATCCCTTTTGGTGAAAATAACGGCAATGATGTTCACGTGTGTAACGTCAATTACAAGCGATGGTCGCTGCTCAACTGTCGAGGGAAGAAGCCCAAAAGAATCTATGGACAGGTAGCCATGACTAGGATTTATGTTTATTTGAGGGTAATGATCCCACACTAATATTGAGTTTTTCAAACTCTGAAAACGACTTCTCTGTAAATGTTGTTAAACATTATCAAACCACAGATGGATATCTTTTCTCTTCCAGGCAATGGTCATCATAAATGGCTTCCTGTACGTGTTTGGGGGAACAACGGGCTACATCTACAGCACAGACCTGCACAGGCTGGACCTGACCACCCGTGAATGGATTCACCTTAAGCCCAACAACCCCCCCGATGACCTGCCTGAAGAACGGTTCGGTGTTAGATTTTATGATTGCATTAGAGAGTTCTAACACAGAGAGTTGATTTATTTTCTGATTTTCTTTTAAATGATGATCATAGCTTGTTTTGTGTGACAGATACAGACATGAAATAGCACAAGATGGACAGAGAATCTATATTCTGGGAGGAGGAACGTCTTGGACATCATATCCTCTGGATAAGGTAAGACCACAGTGAATATATGTCCCTAGTGCACCTAATATGCATCTTATAAATCTCTCTTTTTTTTTTAATAGATCCATGCCTACAATCTAGAGACAAATTCCTGGGAAGAGATTACAACGAAACCTCATGAAAAAATAGGTCTGTATCCTTACAAATGATTCATTCTGTCATCATGCACATTATTCTAAAATCCCCATTTGTGACAGGATATCCTGCTCCTCGGCGATGCCATAGCTGTGTGCAGATACATAATGGTAATTAGGGATTATTTTTAATACTTCTTGTCATTTCCTCTTCATACTTTGATGTTATTTATATTTTATCTCTTGGGCCTTTGTACCAAACTTTGATCTAAAATGAACTCCGTGGAACTCATTTTCCCTCCTTGTAGACGTATTTATATGCGGAGGCTATAATGGGGAGCTGATTTTGGCAGATTTGTGGAAGATCAACCTTCACACTTTCCAGTGGAGTAAACTACCAGCAGAGATGCCTGAGCCAGCCTACTTTCACTGTGCTGCAGTTACCCCGGTTAGTACTCCTCTAGTCATGTTGTCCTTGCTTACCTGCTCATGTAAACTTTAAAGGTGCAGTAGATGTTTTTCTAGATCATTTTTTGCCATATTGCTTGAAATGCCCTTCACATATCGATGGCAACCATTAAATTAAATGTTTTGTCAAAAAAATGAATAATTTTAATCGCCTCTGAAATGTTCAAACCCAGAAAAACCTCGTCCAATCATAGTGAACGTCCCGTTCTTAATTGATTTTATCCTGATCCATCCGTCTGCTCCTCCCCCCTCTGCACATACCCCTCTTTGTGCATAAATAGCATTTTCTCTGCTTGGAGCAGCTGAACAGGAAGTGAACCTAGAGCCACGCCGTCAAGTGTTCCGTTCTGTTTGCAAATTTCCCTTAAGGAGTTGTTTTGTTTTATAAGTTCTGTTTAGAGTTTGGTTCTGTTCTTGTTAGGAAATATTTGGGTGATGCACTTGTTGTCTGAATGCAGCCTGTCCTCTGTTGGCTGGCAGAGCTGCCTGGCAGTTTATTTCCTTGGCAACTTGTGCGTGTGTGTGTGTGGGGAGCTGAGTGTAGAGTGAACGGGAGGAGGCTAAGGGTGGGTTCTGGAAGTCTTGACCTGTTGTTGGTTGTCAGTGGTGCTAAGCTACTCTGATTCTGGAGTTAAACCAAGAAAGCTAAAAACACCACGCTCTATTAGCTTGCAAACAAAATCATTATAACCTTATGTAGGTGCTTTATGTTAGCAATTACTGTAGAAAAGGTGCCAACAACAGGTGAAAAACGTTAAACAACCTGTAGCAACTCCCACAGTCGCTATGGGCTCTATGCACGCTCCAACTTCCACATTCCACGTAAGACCGCACTCCTATGTCCGGTTGTCATAGTGGTCAGCGAAGCTGTGACATGGCTGAGAGTTTGGAGTTCACCCGGTGCTTCCTGGAGGTTAGTTGCTTATGGCTTTTTGGTCGGACGTGTTATTGGTAGAGGTTTTTTAACAAAATTCGAGAGAACCACTTTATTCTTTTTTTTTTCCATCTAAACAAAGAGAAAATTTGCCTTACATCATTGCTTGTAACTTTTGGTAACTCCAGTAAGCACCGGGTGAACTCCAAACTCTCAGCCATGTCACAGCTTTGCCGACGACTTATGACAACCGGAAATAGGGGTGCGGTCTTATGTGGAATGCGGAAGTTGGAGCGTGCGTAGAGCCCATAGAGGCCGAGGCTGGGTCCAGGTTGTCAGTTTCTCAATAACTCCCTGAGAGGTGGAATAAAGTCAAAGTTAAAGTCCTAAGTCATCATCACACACTGGTGAAATTACATCTCCGCATTTGACCCATCCCCGTGGTGGGGAGCGGTGAGCTGCAGCTGTGGCCGCGCTCGGGAACTATTTGGTGGTTTAACCCCCCAATCCAACCCCTTAGTGCTGAGTGTCAAGCGAGGAGGCATTGGGTCCCATTTTTCAAAGTCTTTGGTATGACCCGACCGGGATTTGAACCCCGATCTCCCAGTCCCAGGGTGGACACTCATACCACTAGGCCACCAGAGCTGAATGCGTTTCTCCGTATATTGCAGCCTTTTACTGGTACAGGAACAACTTGATTTTGGTCAGATCCTTAAACATAACGTGACCATAAATGAAGTAAACTGAATGGTAGCGTGATTAAACTGTAGCGGTCAACAAAAACTACGCCTACCCTTTCTGTCAAAATCACCAGGTGACAAACTGACAGCTCCTTTTGATTGCGACCGCCTCCACCCACGTGAATCCCATTGCATCACCATGACAACAAATGGAAAACTATAAAATGGAAACCCAATTATTTATACCCAACATATTTAATTATGGCTCCTATACAACCCTTGGGAACAAGCATTGCATGTTCCTGTCTTCTGGAGGAGTGGCTTGGGGGTGGAGTGGGGGTTGACTCCTGGAAAAAGGGGGTTAAATTTGCTCCAACAGCTTTTTCAGGAACGCCCGTCCTACCTTTAATTAGAAATATATCCATGTGTTTCAGTTTATGTTCTATGTAACCGATCAGATGACCTTTTGACCAGGCTTAGCTCTACTTTATCACTCCATCAGACATCATGATGAATCAGTCTCGTTACAGACAGTCTGTAACTGAACTGAAACAGCAATAATAAAAATCCTGATTTTATCTGTTTAAACGCCTGTTTTCTACTTTCGTCCCCAGTCTGGCTGCATGTACATCCACGGTGGAGTAGTAAACATCCATGAGAACAAGAGAACTGGCTCTCTGTTCAGGATCTGGCTGACTGTGCCCAGCCTGCTGGAACTTTGCTGGGAGAAGCTTCTCAAGGCTTTTCCCCACCTGACTTCTCTCCCCCCCTTTCACCTGTTCAACCTGGGCCTCCCGCAGGAGCTCATAGAACGCTTAAAATAAGCACAGCAAAGAGAAGAGTGGAAGAAGCGGGTGGGATGGTGGAAAGACGTTTTAAATCAAAAGGAAACTCGATGCAAGTTTGGGGATAGAACGTCGTCCCTTCTCCCGCCTGATGTAGCCCCGCCTTAAAACCAAAAACAATGGGATGCCTTTTTAAAGTTCTGTTCCTTCGTTTTGTTATGGTGATGAATCTATATGGAATGTTTTATGGATTTTACTCCACGCCGCCTCTTGGCTTCAACAAACTGACGCTTGTAAAAAGTTTATTTTGCCAAGTCAAACACTGTCTGCTGTCACTTTTAGACACCAGCCTCCTGCGGGAATTTAAAGATTAAATACGAAAACTGAAGTATATTTAAGGACTAAATCACTTTTGCTGGTGTTTTTTTTCTCCATGAACTGGTATTGCTGTTTGCACATTTTGTTTCTTTTTGTAGTTATTTAATAGATTTGGTCTAAAACACATGCCAGACGATGGATTCTCCTCACATTCTAGACCGTTTAACACCCTTCTGTCATGTTTTCTTTGCTACAAAGGGACTTTCCAAGCTGAAAGCTGCATAACATCAATTCTTTAGTTTCCGTACCCTGTATTTATTCATTAATGTGCTTTAATCACACACGCTGCCAGCATAAATGATGTGGGGGAAAATCAACTTAATTGCGAGCTTTTGAGAATATTGAACATTCTTGGTAAAATATCAAACGTATACAAAAAAAGTGCATTTTTTTTGCTTTTGCATGTCTGCTTTTATTTTCATTGTTGTATCTTAATGTTCACAAATCATCTGCTTAAAACTTAGAAGGTGAGTTTCTGCACGATTGTGGCGTTCATTTAAAACCAAGCGATGCATCCCGTCACTGATTATGGTGCTCTTTTAAGCTTCTTTAAGATGATTTGTTTTTCCAATAAAGAATTATTTTACTCCATCTTTGCCAACACAGAGAGTTACTTTGCTAGCACAAAACATTTGCTGCAGTGCCTTTTTCAAACGTGTGAAAACATTTAGCAAAAGAGGCGGATCTTAGTTTGGTCTTATTTACCCACGCTAAACATCCCGGGCACTTCTAGGGGTTATTAAATGTGTTGATGGCCAATTTTTGTTAAAGAACAACATGCAGCAGCATGTGTTTACTGGATCTAGATGATGAGGCTGTGCATCAAGTGTTTTCAGGAAATATGAGTCTGGATGGGATTTTGCCCAAAATGCTTGAATCTTGCCTTCATCTTTTGTTTTGCCTTCAATTTCTGCTCCATTCTCTGATTTTTGTGCTTTGATTTCTTTTTCAAACATTATAATCTCATTCAAACATCATTTTACAGGCTATTGTTCAGCAAGCTTTTATAAATGTTGTGTTGGAGGTTTGTCACAACTGTTAATATCCATTTGTTTTGCTTGGATAATGAGTAACATTGTAACTAAAACCTGTTTTTCATAATCCTGCGTGAGTGGTGGCTGTCACTTTCATCTGGAGAAAAAGAGCACAGGTGTTTTCTTTTTACACTTTTAATCAATGGTGCATTTATTACATCACATTAATATTCAGGATTTTAAATTACATGTAAACAAAAAGTCACAAAGCAGCAAGAACTAGACTGAGAAACCTGTAGCGTCAAAACCAGACATCCCTTTTCTCAGCTTCGCGTCAACATTTCAGTGTGCCACTAAACCTGAACCACCCAAAAATGAACTAATAGTGAATAAATACCAGCTTGAAAGATCAACATGAGCGGGGAGAAGGAGCAAAGAAGTAAAGGGCTAAAAGGATGAAGTAAACCACCACAAGAGCCGTGCCTGCAAACAGAACAGGGGATAAAATCTATTTAAACTTCATTACACAGGGTTTTATCAGCATGGATTACACGGACAAACTGATTTTAATCAAAGTTTTAACAAGCAAATCTGAAAGGTGACATTAGTAAAAGAAGAAGACCTACCCTGAAAGTAGTCACATTTTCCATCCATGAAGATGTAGTTAACCAGAATGACACTGAAGATGCTGGCCCAGAGGTGAACGTCGCTGAACACGAGCACAAAACCAACATCCTGGAGAAGAGACGAAAAACAGGCAGGGTCGTTTAATCACATTTATTCACCAGGAACCAAAAAAACACATCAGATTAAGCTGCAAACGTTGCATCATGCATGTTAACACCTGAAAATTCTACAGATATACTATCAGAATGCACACACACACACACACACACACACACACATACGTCGATCAACATGCAGACAGAAATACAAAAGTGCAAAAATTTTTTCATAAATGTAAACATTAAAGACAAAAAAACACATACTCACATAGAACGCATTAAATAAGATGAGGAGTGGAATCTGAATCATGCACACTTGCACAGCAATACAGCTACCCACTTCCAGACTGGAAAAAAAGATATTTACGTTAAACCCATCAGTCCTAAAAGGTTGTTCTAATATTTACATAAACTCCTGGGGTTTTGTGTTATTTTAGTACCAAACCTGAGGCTGATGTTGTTCTGCAGAGCAAACTGGATCCCGTTCATGATCTCAGGAATTTCTGGTACCATAGCGATCACAGTGACACCAATGAAGTACTGCGAGAAAACATGGAGACACACCCATCCAACTCAATATCTGACTGGATGATTTTGATTTGGACAGCTTTGTGAACCATGACTTCATACAATCTGAGACATAATGATATGAATACCTGGGAGATGGAGGAATGGGTCAGGATGGGCTCGATGTTCTCGGTGCAGAGGTCCGCACAGCACGTCATTAGCACCGTGGCGACGATCAGCACCGCAAGAGCCCTCCATCGTGACCAGTGGACGACATGGTGACCTGCTGGAGACGGACACGAACCCACTTCAGGTGAAAACTTTCCTTTGTGGTAGGGCGCTGACCTTTCAATGCATGGTAACACCTTTTCACATTGTTTAATGCTTAAATTACTTTTTAAATCTCAAAACATTTCCACTTTCTACTCACACGTTTTATAGATTTGGCAACGTCACCAAACTACAAACATGCAATACACAAAGTGTTTCAAACTCCTCTACAGAGTTCATTTATTTCAGTAATTCATCTTAAAAAGGGAGACTAGGCAGTTTTGGCTTGCTTTGAGCACCCCCTAGTGTCCGTTTGTAGAACCTAAACTTATCTCCTCGCTGTGCGTTTGTCTTTTTAACACCTTAATCTAACTGCTGAAATGCCTTCATTAGTGTCTACAGGAGCAGTTCATCACTAAATCAAGTCCCAACAGACCAGACTTGCAACTCTGAAGTTGCAAGTGGAATATTCTGGCCACAGGGGACGATAGGGGCTGGGTGGCCTTTCATTAACCCTGTAGTGTAAAGGGTCATTTTAGCACATACTGGCTCAAGAAAATGATTTAAAAATTTGAAACAGTTGCAAAGTATCCCATTAAAAAGTGAAACTAATACATGAGATAGATTGTTCCATGCAAAGCCAGATGTTTCAAGCCTTTATTTGTTAGAATTTTGATGATTATGGCTACAGCTGATGAAAACCCCAAATTCAAAATTAAAATATTGTGAAAAGTTTCAATACTCTAGACTCAAAGTGTCACACTCTAATCAGCTAATGAATCCAGAACACCTGCAGAGGGTTCCTGAGCCTTTAGATGGTCTCTCAGTCTAAGTTGAATTACTGAAATAAAAGAACTTTTGCACCATATTCTTATTTTTTAAGCTTCACCTGTAAGTTGTAGGATACAGACGCTCTTATTCTTTGTGCATACTCACCATTTGTGTGGCCCCCGTGACAATCGCTAACTTGAATATCGTAGATGTGCGAGTGGGTCTTCAGTGTGAAGATGAGGCCAATCAGATAGGACGCAGGCAGCAGAACAGAAATCGTGTACACCAGAGGCCTAGAACACATTTTTAAAGCATAAGAAACAAAAACTCTCCAGAAGAATGTGTTGCAGAATTTTAAAAAATGGGCGTTTGTCGCATCTGGACTTACTCGATACTGGACAGGATCAAACGTGGGTCCGTTTCACTCTGCTGGGAATTAAAAAAACAACCTTTCAGTCAAACGAAGCAGAAAATAATCCTGTAACAACATCAAAGTTTAGAATGTTGATGAAATCTAAACTAACGGTAATAGTTATTGCTTGTTAAGAACGCTGAAACAGAAGGAAAACATGGCTCACTGTGTAGTAATGACAGTCCTTGCAGATGAAGGGGATGCTGGTGTTGCCCGAGCTGTTGGAGCAGCTCTCACACACCAGATTACCAAAAGTCTTTGAGAAGAGGGTGGGTGCAAACACGCCTGCACAAGTCCAGTTTAGATACACGTGAACCGGGTTTGGGAAAGAATTATTTAAAAAGCGGCTACCTGGGCCTCGCTTACCTCCGATAGAGATGAAGAGCAAAGAAGAGCTCACACCAGCAGAGCGACTGTTAAACCTTTGCTCACTGTGCTTAATGCCTCCGATAGTCATACAAATCCCCTGTGAACACACAGAGAGGTTGGTGAGTGGGTTTATCATCTCGTTAACCCGTCACTCCGTCACACTCACAGGAATGAAGAGAATGCATCCGAGCAGCGTCCCGGTGAGGGCCGCTTTGACAATCTCTTCGTAACATTTGGTGGAGGCGCGATGCCCCCGCAGCAGCGCAGTGATGTAGAAGGTCATCTCCGTGATGGAGCCAAACGTTGCATTCACCACTGCTCCCACTGCAAAGTTACTCTGTGCAGAAAGGCTGCAAAACCGAACAAACGGCTCATCGTCAAAATCTATAATCCTTCACTTCATTTGTTAGGTTAAGATGGAAACACTTTACCTGGCTATCCCCATACCGATATAGTAGGACAGGGGGATGATGGAGATGATGGCCATGGTAAACATGGTTTCTGCACTGACGTATTTATGCTGCCGGTCAGAGTAGCCGACAATCAAGGTCATTAATACCAAAGGTAGCAGGTCTGAAGGGCGTTGGATTAAGGAGAACGATCAAATCCAACATTTTAAAAGGTTGGATGCAAATATAAAACACCACTGTTCCTGAAATCTTTGTCCCATTAAAAGGATACTGAGAGCAAAGATGTTGATTCCTTGGACGGTGTATTTGTAGTAATACATATTAAATGCATGGTAACAGCATAGGATGACTCTGGTCTCACACACAACTCTCTGAAATCCAGAGCAAGTGTATATTTTAGTGTAAACAGCCAATAAAAATCAACCTGACAAGTTCAGATAGTTTAAAACTAAACAACTGCTTATTATATATATAAAAAAAGTAAAAATGAACTCCACATTCCTTTAATAAAACGCTGTTTTAGTACCTTGTCCAGTTTGTGGATCTGAACATCCTCTGGTGCCATGAGGAGGGCAGTGGTCATGATGCGACTGTTCATCTTTGCTACTGGGATGCTGAAGACCAGCATCCAGGAGAGCACACAGGCGAGGGAGTGGACGACGGCCAGCACGGGGTAAGCCAGCAGCAGCCAGATGTAGGTGCTGACACGACACTAGAAGCACAAAAGGGATGACGAACGACGTTGGAATACAGATTTGATTCATTCCGACTCTCCTACCCAGTGCCTTGAGGGTTTCTTCTGAGGCAGAGCAGGAATGTCAACTGGGAGTGGAGACGACACCAGAAGGGGACCACAGTCCTTGTCCTCAACAAGATCCTCAGAGTCCCGCTCGTTTGGAACGACGTCACAGTTCGTTGGCATCACAGTGGATCTATTGGTTACATTACTGGCCTAAAATTTGAATAACAGGCGGCTAGTCATTTTGTTTATCACAGCAAATATGAAATAAACTGAAAATATTTGGATTTCACCTTCTGTATGGACTTCCCAAACGGCCAAATAAAATACCACGCCAACTTGAAACAAACTTTTCCTGAATGAAGCAAAAAAATATAAAAATGTTCTGACATGTTGAAAGAACTGCAACGACTGTAGTAAAATATACGTACCGTAGGACGCACCGCAGATGGTTAGAAACATTACAGGACAAATGAGGAGGTAGAACAGTGAGATCCACCAGCCAAATAAAAACACATAAATTATGTTCCCAAAGGTGACCACTGACACTGTAGGAATGAAAAACACACTTTAATGCTTTCATGTATAAACACAATAAATGCGGATGAGAATAAAGGTTACATTAGTAAAGATATGTTAATGAAAAACCTTCTGGATGCTTAGCAATGCTAAGGTCAGTGTGCAGCTCTTTGTCGATGTCTGATCTGTCTTCAAGAGGCTTCTCGGTTACGTTGCCTTTCCATTTCCTGAAGCCAAACTGAGAAAAAAAAAGCCTTAAAATTGAAGATATATTAATAAAACCAGAGCAGGTGATGCTCCTTAGGGTGCAGGAGAGTTTAAATAACAATGCTGTCTTTTCACCCTGTAGTTGTTGGCCTCTCGATGTGCTTCAACCTCATTGTCAGCTCTGATTGTGGCCTTGGAGGTGCCGTCATGCCAGCCTTCTTCTCCACCGCGTGTTGGAGAGGTGCAATGTGCTCCTATATGAAAGACAGCTGTGAGAAATTTCCTCTGACGATAAACTTTTTCAGCATTTTCCATTTAATCTCATTCACCTCTGTGCGCAGCAAGCAGACATTTTGGTGTGAAGTGGCAAAAGTGGTGTGCAGAAGTGTCCAGGGGAGGTGTTGCTATCGGTCCGAACTCTGGATGCTGGGGTCCAAGGCTGGGGTGGATCTGTAGTCGTGGAAACCGGTGATGGTGCTCAGAATCACAACAGTTCTCTGGAGATAAAAAAAAAAAAAAAAAGGATTTGCCTTTACATATGACATGTGGATGACCTCCTACAGAGTGTGTGAGACTAACGGGAACCTCATGAGGATCATGCAGCGTCACTTCCATGATGTCAGCCACAGTCTGATCACATTATCAATGCATTGCAGCACAAAAGCAGGAACCCTAAGCAGTGATTTGATATCAAAAACAAAGACATGGTGGTTTTGTACCATGTGGTCCATAAACACCAGGCTGGGTGTTTAGGTAAGTTTTAAAGGTGTCAGCCAAACATTTCTGACATTAAAATGAAAATGGTCCAAATTTCCTCACTTAGTTCTTATAAAAATATCAGCAAAACACCTGAACTACACTGATGTGTCATCACTATTAAAATAGGATAAATTGTGCTTATTTTAAAGCTTCTGGCATCATTTCAACTCAAAATAACCTAAAAAACCTACAAAACATTCTTCTAAATAGACTTTGTGAAGGAGCACCATCTAATTAAAACTATCTAGTGAAACCCTTGGTAACGCAGCTGATTTTAAGTAGCACGCTGAATATTTGATTTTTTTTTCTTCAAACATCGTTAAAGTAAAAAAACCCCGCAGGTGTGCAGTTTGGTATCACCTGTTGACTCAGCCACTGATCTTCTCCGCAGGTTGTCCACTTCTCCTGGTATCAGTGAGGAGGTTTTATAGGACATTTTGTTAGTTTAGACCCTCTTGGTGTCACTCCTACAACAACACGAGTGCTCCCGGCTCCCCCCCTCTTTATGTCCTCTGGGCTGTGACTGGCTGCTCATTACAGCCAAGAGAAGGGTGGAGGAGGTGGAGAGAGAGCTCAAATCACGTCACTGCGCCGTAAAATGTCCATGATACATGTTCTTTGTGTGTTTTCTAAAAATACAGTAGCCGTGTTCCTTATCCTCCTTATTAATACGTGTAAAATCATCGATTTAGCTCATTTACAGTAAAACCATTTGAAAACTATTTAGTTTAGTGCCCCCTAGTGGGCAAGTGCAGACACAGCAACCGGAAATTGTTTGGATTGACCGCAAACTCATCCTTTTCACAATAGAACAGCCCAAATCAACTAGTGGCTTCACTTTTATTTTAGAAAAATTTCTAATCTTTGTTTTTTTTCCTCTTAGGAATAATAAAGTTAAGGAGAAAAAGAGGACGACAAGGAGAAGGTGAAGAGGGACCTACATTAGCGCTACGAATTCAGCTGAAATTAAACGATAAGGGTAATCGTCGCCCTCCAGTGGTGACAATCTGGAACTACACTCTGGTTCTGCTAAGCCATTTAGAAAATAACTTTAACCTTCTTATTTCAATAAAGCTGGAAAAATCCTAATCTTTGTTTTTGTCCTCTTGAGAATATTAATAATAAAGAGAAGAAGAAGAAGAAGAAGAAGAAGAAGAAGAAGAAGAAGAAGAAGAAGAAGAAGAAGAAGAAGAAGAAGAGTGATATATATCTACGAGAACATTTATAAAGTTACAATAATTACTTAGTAGAACCACTTCCTGTAATTTATTTTCAAAACAAAACGCCATGACAGTTCAGTGTTAGACATCGACTGGTGTTAGAAGCAGTGGAACTCCCTGTACCAGACATTTTCTCATTTTATTTACCTAAAAATACAATTTAAAGCACAAATAGAAAATAATTGAAAACAAATAGCAAAGAATAAAGTAACAAAGGAAGATACATTAAAATTAATCACAATAACACTTTAGAAATCTTAGGTAATGTAAATGTATCCATGTTAGAACAGTCCAACACAAATAATGACATTATTTAATCGTGACCATAATAATAGCTAAATTATAGTTTGGTAAGATCTGATCATCTTTATTCTAATTTAAGAGACATGAAACGTGAAATAACTGTTCTGCAATGAAAATAAATGTAATTGTTTTTCCAGTTTTTTCAATTTTTTTTCCTGTTTTGCTCATAATTAATTATACCCATTGTGGTTTTTTACATAGCAAAAAGTGATTAGGCTTACAGCATCAGTTTTGCTTCTGAAAATTTTAATCTGACATTTGGTTTAATTGTCTAAATAAATATTATATATATAAAAAAAATCTCGC